>BOPP01000430.1:51423-88347 GCA_017312745.1 Gryllus bimaculatus
TAAGAAATAATAATAATAATAATAATAATAATAATAATAATAATAATAATAATAATAATAATAATGTCAGACCAGACCAATAAATGTTTAATCATTATGAATTGGAATGCAAACAGCATCCAAATTAAAAAAAAACGAATTTATTTCGTTCTTGAATCATTACCAGATTGGCATAGCATGTGTTACTGAATCACACGTAATAGAAACAAACTCAATTCCCCAACTGCTGCATCTACAGAAATGATAGAAATGAAACAAAAGAAGGCGGCATATTTATCACAATATCATCACACATCATTCATTACCGAATTGACGTCTGATATATTAAATGCTATCTTGATAAAAAACAAAAGAAAGAGACTATGTAATAAGCTAAGAACACCCAACTCAAAATCGGAACTAAATTTAATCACAAATGAAGTTAAAAACTTAATAACAAATCACAATAACCAACAATACTAAGCATTGTTGACTTCACTCTATACAAACAACAACTGTTTATGTCAATTCACCAATAGAAAAAGAAAAGCACAATACCACCAATTAACACTTCAACGGGTAAAACATTAACATCCGTTGAAAAATCTGAAGAAACATCCCACTTCACATCAACCTTTATATGCAACATCTCAAAACCACACCCTGAATATAAAACAATAAACAAAACCAACAAAAGTACATGCTATCGCCCACATCTCAACATACATTTCACCATCGAAATTAACAAAATAATTAAAAACTTATCCTCAAGTATAGCACTCGGTCGCAACATAAACAATAGCATAGCAAAAAACACTTCCTCCCCCTGCAATAGCGTATATTACCAATATTTACAATTTCTGACTCAGAATAGGATATTTTCCCCAATCTTGGAAGCATGCCATAGTTATTCCCATTGTCAAATCCAACAAAAATCATGCCGATACCAATAGCTACCGACCGATAAGTTTACTACCCATCTTATTCAAAATATTTGAAAAATACTTCTCAAAAGACTTAGAGAGCACTTACAGGTAACTAAAGCCATAACAAAGAACAACAATTTGGATTTACTGAAAGCTTTTCTACACCAACTCCTCCGCATTAGCTTTATACGGCATTAAAACACACCCACACACAGTATCAGTTTTTTCATCGACATTACACAGGCGTTTGATGGGATGTGGCACGAAGGACTCATATACAAAATTAAGAAAATAGTCCCACAACATTATATACAGTCCATTATACACAGTAATCGAACCATCTCAGTAAATGTAAACAACCACCGTTTCAACCCAAGACCAGGAAACCACAAGAATCACCATTATCACCGACTTGATTTAATTTATACGTAGCATACATTCCCAAACTAAACGACATCCTCATTTCACAGTTTGCTGATGATATAGTCTTCTATAACTCCGGCCCTTCACTTACATATTGCAGCAACAAAGTTCAATTGTATCTTAACCTGATTGGCAGCTGGCCTTCAAAATACAAAATTCAACTCAATCCAACAGAACAACCGCCAAGATCTTCACACTCCGACAACACTCACCCCCGCGACAGATAATGCTAATACAATACAATAATGCAATACAATAATTAACTGGCTCCCTCCCAATAAACCAACCAGATACTCAGAACTGAACATTTACACAAAACTTAAATTGGAAGCACCATATATATACAAAATCATTCAAGCCAGAATCAAGCTAATACAATTAAAGCCTATTAAACACCGATCCGGCCCATAATCATTCAATTCAGCTATACAAATATACGAAACAATAAGACCCTTGCTGCCTGCCCAAACTGCTTAAACGCAGCAAAAAACCAACCAGAGGAAACTGCAAATAGTACAAAACCAATTTCTCCGAATTCTTTCAAACCATGCCTGGTATGTCACCAATAATCAGTTACACAAGAGACTATAGACCATCATATCATCTACCTACCTACCAAGTTCTTTTCAGACATACATCAAATCCCTTCACTATCAGTTCATAGACTCAGTAAAAACCCTTAAAACCGTAGAACTAGAATACAAAATAAATTTCCCTTTCACATTTTCCTCAAGAAATTCTCCGAACTAGATCCCGATGGGTAAACTCAACCTTTGTATTAGTTTTAAGTTTTAATTTAAGTTAGCCATTAAACCATCCAACATATGTATAGTTAATTTAAACTACATTACGTATTCACCATCTGTGTAAATACATTTTATAAAAAGGAAGTAAACCCATTAAGTGGCTTACCCATTCGACACGCGCGATGTCAAGCTGGCGAGCGTGAGCCTCGAAAACATTTAGAAATAACGTGATATCATCACCATCGCCTTTGATTTATCCACAACCTGCCTGATACAATATTCGTGCGAATTCCCGAGTCGTTACTAATTATAGATTCGCACGTGGGAGACGAATTCGCTAATTTCAACTTTTCTAGTTCCAATTGCCGTTTCTCTTCGAGTTCCAATTGCCATTCTCGCTCTTTCTCGAGTCCTCGCCCGCGCCAGGACTTTCCTCCGGCCCGACTAGCTGGGAAGCGTTTCGCACCGACGCCACACGTGTTTGTGTTTCAACGTTTCGACCAGATTTTGAAGAAAAATACCGCATTTTTGGCGTTGTTCAGTACCCAAATGCCATAATAACTGAGTGGGGGACACGAAAAATACAAGACGAATAGTATTCCGCGAGGAACTGCAAAGTAAGTGACATTAATATTTTGCATTATTAGTTAAGAATGGTTCCATATTATTACGATAATAATTTTCTATAATATTTCTATAATTACTGAAATATTACTGTCCTGTACTGTTAAGTTATATTATTTTTGTTCACAATAACTGCGGTGGCGATGGTGTAACGGTTAGCGTACTGGACTGTTGTACCCAAGTTGGCGGGTTCAAACCCGATCGAAGCCGTGGATTTTTAAGGGCGAAAAAATCCTTCGTACGCCTTCCTTCGGAGGGGAAGTAAAGCCGGCTGTCACCATGTTCGTAGACTTACTTGCATGTAAAAGATCCTCAAGCTTAAATGACGCCTCTGAGCTAAATTCAAATCGCCTGTTTCTCGTTCAAGAAATACCTCCTTTCTCTCCTAGTTGGTGAAAGGAGCGTAGCGAAATTTGCGTGGTCAGACGGAAGAGTGGGCCTCATGCCCCGAGTCTCGCCACGTAAAATAAGGCAAATTCAATTCAACATTCAATTAAATATTTGTTTTACTTAGCAATTTATATATTACAAAATGTATTATATATTTATGATGGAAATTAGGACCTAACACTAACATGTGTGCATAGAGCATATCTTGCTAAAATTGTTTACATGCAAGAAAACAGCTGCTTGAATTGTCCCCAGAAAAATTGCTGACAAGGCCCAGAGGTGCCTAATGGGGCGCTCAGGGCATTTAGCGAAAGCATGTCTGATAGCAAGTTATTTGCTGTCAGTAATTTTATACACATATATTTGTATCTTGTGTAGCATAGTAGAGAACTTTATTGTCTAAATTGTTTTTGTTGATAATGTTGTGGAAATGAAATATTCGTATTTATTTATAAAATTTATCAATAATTTTCATTTGTATTATAACACATCAGTAACAGGTTTGATTATGTAAAGATTTTACGGCCATGTATTGATGGCTGGCATGTTGTTTTGATAATGAGAAAACATCAAAGACATCAAAATACAGCTTGTAACCATTACTATATTCTAAATTCATGAATTCAATATTCATGTATTGGGTCCACAGCAAAGTGAGTTGATTTGTTTATATTAATACTTATACTGGTTTTGTAAAAATGGAATTAAATTACGTAGAATCGAAAGCTTTCCCAGTCGGAGTTATTATAAGAGATATTTTACAGGCTGATAGGCTGTGGTGTAGTCTGAATTGAAAGACCATTTTTTAAATTAAGTCGTTTTTGAGTGTTTTTGAATTGAAAGGCCATTTTTAAATTGAGTTGTTTATATTGTGTGTGACCAAGAACTGTATATTTGGGAACTTAAAAAATAAATATTGTACATATGAAATAACGTTTTATTTTGCACTTCTTGCAAATTTCCTTCGGCGACTTAATATTCAAAATCCTATTGATTATTGGCTTCTAAATTGCCTTGCGCATTAATTTTTACGTAAATTACATCTATTCAGTATATAACTGAGTCCACCATATTGAAAAATTACTAGCTAATATAATTTCAAATGTCACGGTTCACTGTTGCCTTCCATTTCAATTGGCAGAACGCCTTGCAAAGCTTATTGGCTGGGGGGTGCCTCTTTCTGATTCATTGCTTCTGTGGGAATTCTGTGGGATTCGAATTTCTATCTTCCACAAAAATAAGGGCTTTCCGATTAACAGTGTGTGCCGTCGCCGTTGTATACTTTATGCACCAAATGTTCTACGATTTCAAATTAGTTTAAAGAAAAATATTTCGGAGAGAAATTGTGGTATAAATACTATTACATAACCATTACTAATGACGAGAAAGTACGAGTACTGTTTTTGCACCACTAGTTTTACTATGCGATGAAAATACGAGGTTTTTCAAAAATTATTTTTTTATCAATTGCATTCATTTCATAAACAAATTACCCAAAATCAGCTACTTTTGTAAAGAAAAAGGTGCATGATCTTTTTAAAGAATTGATTTATTCACAAACTTTGTATAAAGCAAAAGTAACTCTTTCAAATTTTGTAGTTTGGAAATGTTAACTTTTGCAACGTTTGAAAAAGCAGCGCAATTGCCGAAAATGTGGCTACGCCATATTTTTACCTACATTTATTATATATGAGGAGAAAATTTTAAAAAATTCGAACGATTCTTGAGATACAAAAATTTAATTTTTTGCAATTGCCAATATTTTGCGTCAAAATCCATGAAAACAACTTTTATTTTCGAAAAATTGAACATGGAATTATTTAAAGACCCGTCTTTCAGGAAGAGATTTTATTAAGGAAAAAACTATATCTTCAGTATTATGGTTGTAGTAAGATGTCCCAAAAATGCACTTTTGCAATCTTCAAAAAATATGATTTCAACGAACTAGAGATCTGCACCATTCTCTTAAATTTTACGCTTCCAGAAGACAAAGTGCGACAAAAAAAATGGGTGGTATTTTTGAGAAAATTTTTAAAATGTTTTTGAAGCTTCATGAAATGTACCTTCAAAATTAAGTTATCCGTTTGAAACTCCCAAAGTCTCGAGAACATTCAAATTAATTAGTGTTAATGCGAAAAAATAATTGAAAACACTTTAGCAGTTTTAAGTAGTATTATATTGCGAGGCAGATCGAAATAATGCACGAAAATATGTGATGAAGTTTTACGAGTTTCGAAATTTCTTATGTGTAATACAAATTACATTTACTAATACGTTCCATAATCAGAATCCGCATTTTGCGGTTGCATACTAGAAAAACTCCAATACAGTAACAATATTTACTACAATAATTAATATGGAATTTTTTACTTTCTCATGTACCTATATATCTACGGATGATTTACTTTCTCACATACCGACGTACTATAGATGAAGTTATGTAATGCAGCGGAAAATCGATTTAGAGATTTCAACGTAATGCACATTTTGAGGTCCCCTGATACCGAAAAAGTGTTATTTTTTTTCAAAACGTCTAAAATTTTCACAAAAATTGCTCCAATGTTTTTCTTTGAATTTCTTGTAAGAATAGAGTAAATACCTTTCTAAAAATTGCATAGGTCTGATTTTTACCGTGAACTCTGAAGTTCGAAATTTGCAAACGTTTGAACGTTTTATGCGTCTTCTTTCATGTTAATATTGAATGATATAATTAAATAAAATTAATAATTGAAGATAGAGATTTTCCTTCAAATGAAATTTGTCTATGATCAGTTATTTCCTTGCGGTCATGTAAAATTTGAAAGTTATATTAGTTTTCGCGCAATATTGCCTATAATATGTGCAATATTAAAAAAGAATAAAAATATGATTTTCTTGAAAAGGTTCGAAATTTTTTCTTTAAACTTTAAACAGCTATACTGCTAAATATACTATATAAGACGACATAAACACCATATATTTTTTAGTTCTTTTAAAATTGCAAAAATGTAATTTTATTGACTTGTCGTTAACAGCGTTAATTTGGCGTACATTAGCGAAAATTTGTTCACATTATTGTATTTACTAGTACACAATGTCAGTTAAAGTTTCTCAAAAACTCTCAATTTATGAGAAATTGAGCTCAAAATTCAGCATTTTCTGAAACGCTCAGAACACCATTTTTCAAAAACGGCTCGAACTTGTTTCTTCAGAGTTTTCGTACAAATACTGTTTTTCAAGAATATTCAATTTCAAAAAAATGAATAAGAAAATAATTTCCGTGTTTAACGTCGGGCAAGAAAAGTACATTTAAGATTTCTTTAGAACTCTGGCCGTTAGCGAAGACACTGCTCAGGAATGAAAATATAGAATTTGAAAAATTGTTTCACACAAATATTTAATTTCAAAAGTTCAATGGATCTTTCTTTAAATCGCTACCCAGACCTGGTGGAAATGGTGGCCGGAACCGATGAAATAGAGTTTAAATAAATTTTTCTCCCACATGTTAAAAAAAATGAACATATTATTAAATTATTCGTATGTTTGACGTCCGACAAAAAAGTGTATTGAATTTTTTTTAGATCTCTTTGATTGCTGCCCAAAATTGGGTCAGATTTGAAGAAATATAATTTTGTGATTTTTTCGGAAAGTGGAAGTTATATATTTCAATATTTTTTATGTTTTGAGTTTTTGTGTGATGTTTTTTAGAACTGTAGAACTCCTTGACCGCAATATTGTCTTCTTAGAAAATTGTGATTACTCGAATTTTCGCCCGCAGCTCTTTTTTTGGTATTAAAATTTAATTTTTTGCGAAAATTTTTGAATTCTTGCAGTACACTTTTTTGAAACTTTTCGAGAACTCCAGAACGCTTTGTACGCTACTCAGAACTCTCAAAATATTTCTGATTTTCAAAATTGAGCCAACTTCACACAACTGCAGGCAGGCAGAAGCGACTCTCACCACTGCACGTTATTTCCTCGTCCAGCTGCCACACTACATGTAAATTGTACAATGTACATTGCACCACACCAGACGGGCCCGACGATGGTTGCGCGTGAGTGGCAGTCGGGCTAGCTGTATGGGCGATTGTAATTCTGCAGCAAGTAACCGGTTCCCAACGTTGCGTAACCGGTTCCCAACGTAGAGTTGGTGGCCACACGTGCCTGTATCTGGGCTCGTGGCCGAACTATCTGCCAATCGATCCCTCACACCGCATCGATCTTGACGTTCGTCAGTGCCCCGCGGTCACCCCGAACTGGGTCCACCGATCATCTCCAGGTCTGCAGCACCGACGTCGCATCACGGCCGATACATGTGGTCAGTGATGAGGAATGGAACACCCTGCTCCGCGCAGGCTAACAATCCGTCTCCGCTGAAACTGGTCCCATTGCTTAAAGGACGAACGAGTGCGACGCCGTCGCATACCTAAGTCCCAAATACCGCAGAGGACAGCGCAGCCTTACCGCAGAGGACACGCCTTTTAAAGCCGCGGAGTGGATGGCGCGTCCGGGCCATTTCGTCATCGGGCGTCAGTCATTCGTTCCCTTATCGCTTACTTAATTGCTCGTGCGCTTCCCGGTGTTGCATGGTTTTTCCCGACACACACTCACACACACACACACACACACATCAGCGAAACAAACAGACAACACGACATCAGAAGCATAAAGATAGAAATATGAAATATAGAAAAGAAGAAGAATACGAAGTATAAATGAATGTAAGAAAATAGAGATAAGATAATAAGATAGAATATAGAAGAAGTAAATGAATAGAAGAATGAAGTAAAAAAGAAGTAATAGAATAATATATATAACATGAATAAGAACGATAATAGCAATACGCATAACAATGACACAAAGAAGAAGAAGGAAGCAACTATAAGATAGCGCAGGAGTCAGTGAGGCAAGAATGGTGGTTAAGGGAAGTGGAGTGGCCGTCACGCAGTGTCATGCGACGCTCCACAGTGGGAGTTCGATTCCCGCCGTAGTCATGATTGTTCCTTTTCTTTCTTGCATGTGTGTTATTGCGGAAGGCTTTGTGAGTCTGCTGACGTCAGACCAAGTAACCCGCATGTGTATCTAGTGTAAAGGATAATATGTGTTCCCATGAAAGACATAGTAGGAACCCGGAGCGGAGAGTCGAAATCAGCATTTCCTGAATCTGGGAAAAAACAAAGGAAAAAGTATATTAAATACTAGTTTCTTATAGCATTAAAAGAAAGCATTAACAAATTTTAATTAAAGTTTAAATATTTCGAAATAGAAATATTTCCGAATAAAAGCGTTTGAAACTATCGAAGAAATGAAAGTCGTGATATGATGGATACGAACTAAGATAATGGATTGAACCAACAAAGTATATTACAGGACCCAGATAATTCGATGTGTATTTGTCGTTCGGGTTCCATTGCAATTGGTTTATGTGTCTTTCGGGTTCCATTGAAATATTGTCGCAGTGCCCTTCACGCCTACAAGCGTGGTTTTGGCTTTTACCCTGGGCGAAAACGTAGCATTTCAGGGCGATAGTCTACTGGTTTTAATTAGAGACCAGATAACTAAATAGGAAATGCTATTTGTCTTCTCGAAGGCCTGCTCCAGATCCTCTCTCAGTTTAATTAGTGTTAAGTATTGTTAACCGGGGTGGGAGATGGGAATTAGTAATAATTTTCCGTCCGCTCAAGTTCTGGTCTCATTAATTTTCATGATGCAAAGCAGAATAGCTCAAATTTGCAAACGATAAAATTAGTATGTTTTCGTATCTTTATATGAAAGTCAGACTGACAAATAATACCAATCATTTGCTATTATTATAACCTGCTGTCCAACATTGTTGTCTCGAGTAGTTCCTAAATGACAAGGCTACAACGCAAATTTAGAATAAATTTGTTGTTTATGAAGATATTTTTCAGTTACATGTTACCAATGGATTTATTGTATTACAGTGGAAGAGTAAGTGATGTTGTAGGATACATGTATTATACCACACGTGACATAGATAGTTTATAACATTTACTGAAATTATATATTCTAATACAACTTTCTGCAATGTATATGTCATTTATAAGCAACAGGGAAGAATTAAGTGACATGTAAATGTTCAGAAGTGTTCAGGCAAGTTTTTGTCTCAGCATTTTTTTATATGAATGAAGAAAATCTGCTCGAAAACTATATTGATTTGGAAGTGGGTAGGGTTTTTGAGCGACTTAAAAATAATGTAATGAGAAAAATGCAAAAAAAACAAACAAACATGTTTTCGGGGAATGGAAATTAATATTTCATATTTTTGTACTGTTTAAATGTAATAGTAAAATGTAACCTTTTTTTGCTTTTACGATTCTATATAGTTTATAATGGAATACAAATTATTAAGCGAAAAATATGAAGAATTTTTTAGTCACTTAGCAATGATGTAGGTACATCGGAACATTTGTTGATTCCACGCCAGTGACATTGATGAAATATATATAGAAAAGGAAACAGCTAGATGGCCGGCGCAAGACCAGGAGAACTTGGAAGCAGACAGATCGTACCCTTCGTCGATGCTTCTGACGCGAATGGGCGCCGGCCTGACCCCCTATGAATCGCTTGGGGCCATCAATTATACGGCGATGGAACCGGTGCGCTCTCCGCACAGCTCCACACGTTTTTTTCTTTTTTTCTTTTTTTTTCTTTTTTTGTGGGTAAGCTGAAGGCGAGGAGGCCTGGGATGTTCTGCCGGCTGCAGCCTCCCACCGGCGCCCGTCTCCCTCCGCCCTCGCCCTCGCCAGTGGGCACTGTGCACCGGCGAAGCGCCAGCGAACGGCGTCTTTCGGGGTGACGAGTCTCCCTCAGCTGGCTCTATCCACTGGGCCACTCACAGGAGCTAATACGGAGAGATGCTAAAAATCACATTATATCATTAGTGATATTATAAAAATCAACTGATAAGTTTCATTATTTTAGACTAATAAGCGAATAATATTTACCATTATTTGTTTTTCTAATTGGAACAATATGTACCAAATTATGCGTCCCTATTTAGAACAGCCTCTTTTATAAACGTTATGAATCGCATGAAATGAATTTTTAAAAATTCTATTTAAGGCTGTATGAACATCTAGATCATTAGCGATCACTATTGGATTTAACGACATGGTAACTATGAAGATGATATGAAATGGTGATGATAGGTGAAAGGACGAACACAAATACAACCATTCCCGAGGCGGGACTCCAACCCGCCATCCTTCAGTACGAGATCACTACGATACTACTGCCGTAACGATCTTGACCAGGAGGAAATGTTTTGGTAATCATAATAAAGGGAATGATCCTAATAATGCTTCATTAAAAGGGATAAAAAAGCAATATACGGTAAATGAAAATAAAGTAGATTAGACCTCATAACAAAATTGAACTCATACCTTTGACCGTTTAGAACCACTCATTTCATGGGGCCATGACCATGAATAATTGTTTTTGTATATTACCTGTGAAAAAAAGTCAGTATTATTCGATTAAAAGCAAATTATCAAATCACTTTTCAATTCGAAATTCGTACAAGACTACTTCAAAAATACTATACAACAAGGAAAGTGTGATGATAGTGCATTCTATGGTGAAATGACGTATCGGTTCTATGAACATAAAAACTATCCTTAACTACATTGTTCACAATATACGCATAATCATCGTTTAAATTTAAATAATGCGTGCAGTAAACTTACAATACTCTGATAACAAGCAAAGTATTAAATTACATTCAAATGTAGATTCTACTTCAAACATACAAGAAATAATATCATGAACATCTCAACCACAAGTACATCAACAATCTCACTGTCACATGAATCCTACAGGTATGGATTAAGTTGAACATTCCGAAACAGGACTACTGATTCAATAAGCTATTGCAATATTAAGAAATCCCGAAATTACAGACAGACATTCTAATATGGATTAACAAATTTATCCTACTCCTCAACATTCTCAACTGCTTCCACTACAACATCCTCAAGCTTAGATGTATTGCTATCATCTTCTGAAAAAAATACCATCTCAATCACCTTTACTTCGGAATCACAAATTTAACTCCATCTATAAATCAACAAATTTCTTCAAATCAACAATCAGTGGCTTTAACCTCAACTGAAAAATCTCTCCATCAAAATATTCCAGGACAAAAAACAGAATCAAACAAACATTTCAAGACCAAATAAACATTCTTTGAAAAAGAAGTAAATCTTCAATAACCGAAGATAATATAATCTACAACATATCAATATCTTCTAGATAAATTATCAGAACCGGAACACCCAAATACTGAATTTACAACTAAAAGTATTAAAATGCCTCCACTTATAATCATAGAAATAACAACTCATAAGATATCAAGTTCACGATATCAAAAATATATACTTTTCAACAAAAACCTTCAAAACCGGAATTAAAATACTCTTTACTGCAATTGAAGACTTTTTCAATTTTCGTAAGTTCTGCGGATCGTTTCAAATTTAATTATTTTCATATAGGAATTCAACAACAAAAAAATCCAGTTATATTTTAAAATATTCCCATAACCTTCATGGAATCTGAATTGAAAAAGACTAAACTAACCCGTGATACGTATGTAGATTTGTAGTAACACAACAACTCTAAACATGTGCTGTACATCTTGAAGATAACCCTCAGGTTAAAGTATTGTCTCTCAAAAAATTGTAATATGCTTCCATTAATGATCAAACTAGAATTAAACATTATATCCCCATTCAGTGCAAAAGATGCCAAAAGTTTGGTTATTCGCAAGCACATTGTCTTCTAACACCTCGTTGTGTCAAATGTAATGCTAATCATCAATTCTCTTTATATAAAAGGCCCGAAGAAACTCCTTGCTGCAAATAGTGTGAAGGATTGCACTAAGCTGAATTTTCCACTAATCTGTTCAATTTTTCAAATAACTTTACAAAATAAATCGATTTATTTTACACATTTCAATAATTCGTCCACAAATCTCCCTCACACCTTCACACACACCTTCCTACTACTCCTTACACGCATACAAGTAGTACACAAAATTTTCCCCTTGTCCACCAAAATCATCGTAGAATCACATTATACATTTAACACTCAAATTGCAAGTAACCAAAACCTTTCTAACAATCAAATGAATATTCCCCAACTAATTATATCTATTGTTCAGCAAGTTATTACAGACCTAATACAAAAAACTAAGAGCATAATTCAAAATACATTATCACAAAATATTCATTAATAATAATAATTATATTATTATTAATTAATATTAACATTTTAAACTGGAATGCAAATGGAATGAAGTGGAAGTCAAATATTTTTGAAATCTTTATCCATGAACACAATATTCACTTAGCCTGTATCACAGAATTTCACCTTATAGCAAATGAAAAACTTTATTTTTCAGGATACAAAATTGACAGGAACGACAGTCTCTCTGATATAGCTTCAGGGGGCGTAGTAATAATTATATCCAACAAAATAAACAGGATCAAATTACTAGCTCAAATTCACCAGAAATGGAAACCATAGATGAAAAAACAATACTAAACTTTGATTACTGTAGTATATATGTCGCATTTACACATCCTAAATATAAAATTCTGTTAATTTCATGTATATTATTGAAGATTCTGTTAATGGTATTAAATCAAAAATACTCCTTTTCGGTGATTTAAACAGCAAATTTCACATTTGGGGATGCAATACAACATTATTTCACGGTGTCAAATAACATTCCTTCATGCAATTAAATAATCTCGAAATGTCACCAAATATGCTCGTCTACTATTCATTCAATGACAATATTATTCCTGATATTCTAGATATTTGCATTACGAAAAAAATATAAATATACCAATGTCACAAAATGTACTTCCAGACGTAAAGTCAGATCATTGTCCTGTAATTATGACCCTTCATATTATCGTATATAACAATTATACTCAATCTATCTCCCCAATTATAAATCATATTAACTGGATTACATTTCAGCGAACTATTGAAGAAAATATTATATATCGCACTCACATCAATGATACTATAATATTAGTTGAACAATTAACAGAACTTACAACAACTATCAAAAATACCTTCAAACAAACTGACTCTACCAATCACATGTGCATTTATCCACACACACCAATGTCATATAAAATTCTGAATTTAATATAATCTAAAAGAAATCTTAGACTTTGACAGAACACTAGAAGTTGTGATATTAAAACAAAAATTAATGAAATAGCAAACGTATTTAATCCAAACTAGAATATACGGATTATCACGAATTATCTACATTTTTAATCAAATTCATCCAAACAGTAGAAATGTATGTTCAACAATAAAAGGATAGTGTAAAAATATTCTAATTTAAAAAAATTGTAATACAATATCTTCTACAGAAAAAGTAAAAGTAGACCTAATGCGCAAAAACCCTTCAAAATTCTTATACACCAATCTCTCCAACAAATATTCATTTAATTCAATTATATCTACAGAAATGGATTCACAACTTTATCGTGTTCCCCAAAAAACAGTTTTACTCGACTCCGTTGTCCATAAGCACGGCAGGATATCGTCTTTGTCATTTTGACGGACCATCCCCTGCGTCTACTCGCCTGCGTCTCGGACGCAACACTGCCCCGTCCGTGCTTCACTCGAGGCCTCTCCGCGCACCACTAACCGTCGCTCGCCTCGCCGTATCCCCCCCGATTTGACCGTTGGTGGCGGCGGCGGCGGCGTCACTGCGCTGATGAACTCCAGTACTTTATTTTAATTTATTATTGGTGATCATTGTAATTGTTCTAATTACAGAAACGTTCTTCGTTTCAATAGATATAGATATAGATATAGATATAGATGTGGATGTATATGTATATGTATATGTACATGTATATGTATATGTATATGTAAATGTATATGTATATGTATATGTATATGTATATGTATATGTATATGTATATGTATATGTATATGTAGATGTAGATGTAGATGTAGATGTAGATGTAGATGTAGATGTAGATGTAGATGTAGATGTAGATGTAAATGTAGATGTAGAAGTAGATGTAGATGTAGGTGTAGGTGTAGGTGTAGTTGTAGGTGTAGGGGTAGATATAGATATAGATATAAATTGTAAAAATATTTTTGAACAATGGCAAATTAAAAAGTGTCTATTTTTATGGTTTTAACAAAATATGGACCTATTAGAATGTATATTGTACACTATTGTCTATTGTAGTACACTCTTACAGTCAAATAAGTAATGTAAGTAACATTTATTTGTTATTTTCTGAAAGAAAGCGAAATAAGTCCGAAAATGGGCTGTCAATGGGGTTTTCGGCACTTATAAACAGACACCCGTCACTAAACCCACTAAGAGGATGGCACCGATAATTATGAAGGGTGATATTCTTTTTATCTTGAATTTTCAACAATACATGTGGTTTGTAAATTCAGTTTTATGACCTTTAATATTTATTCATATTATACACATAACCTGTAATTTAACTTAGATATTTACAATTACTAAAAAGACGCAGATCCGTCATTTTGACGGATATTAGGGTACAATTTAGCACATTTGACACTCCATGAGGGAAAAGTGAATAAAACCTGATTGTTAGTACATTGTATCAAACTGTAACTACTGATGAAAACAGCTTCAAGAAACTTCCAGAGGCTGAATAATTTTATAACGAAATAAAATGTGACGTTGACATACTTGATCAAATGACGCGCTCGGATACTCTGAAATTCGGGTGTAATTACTGGTGGTCAGTGCATGTATTTTGCAATGTTTCGGATACACAGGTTATCAATTCATGTATATTATACAGAGAGATGACGAGAACGAAAATATATCGCCGAAATTATATTTTCAAATTATCAAACTTGTGTTTCAGCCTATCAAACACAATATTGTCAGAATTGAACATACGGATCCATCTTTTCATATTTGACAACAAAATTCCCGTCAATCTCCAAATTACCTAAAAACATTTGTTTAATGTTTGTTTTGTGGTAAAAGTATGAAAAAAATCAATCCTATCTTTTTTCCTTTCGATTTTTTCATGCATTCATTAAAAAACCGTTTTCCGTGAAAATAAGACCATCTTCTGCAGCTGCCAAGAACTAGGTATAAAATTATGTTAAGATTCTTTACATAAATGTTTTTTGCATATTTTTCAGGATCTTTGGAGTTCTTTTAAGAGCAAAAGAATAGAAATTACACTTTTCATTGGTTCTTCAGGGACATTTTTAACGTCATAATTCTAAAAATTATGTACAATTTTCGACATATAATTTTCAAAATACACAATCTTAAATTTTCAAGTTTTGTAGCTTAAAATGCGTGAAATACATTCAAGTTTTCAGGAAGAAAGTTGTATCACTTGTTAATGATAATTAACTACGATATTGTTGTTTAAACTTCAAAATTCAATGTTTGGTTTTTTGAAGTTTTTTTGATGCACATAATTCATTATAGTTATAAAATTATTAATTAATTTTGTGATAAAGTACCAATTTTAGTATAACTTATAACCTATAAATGTAAATATAACCTTCATTATCCATTTCGAACATTCAATGTAATAGTTAATACATTTATTTTTTTATATTATATTAAATAAAAACATCTACAACACAATTAATGTTAAATGTAAATTGTTCTTAATTCATTTAACTGAATTAACTGTCAGCAACCGCATTTATTTTGTTCAAGAGAGATAAACATACCTTTATCAGTGCTGGTCGAGTCCAACTGCTGCACAGTCGAACTATATTGAACGTTGCAAAAAGTTTAAGGTAACCAGCATTATATCAAATATATTTATATTTTGATACACGTATTCGTTTGTTTAATTATCAATGTAAAAATGAAAATATATTAGTAATAATATGTTAATAAAGATACAATATATCTAATATCGTGATTACAGCTCAGTACTTTTCCGTTTTCTCCTTGCTCTGTAATAAATTAAAATTGTACGAATAGTTGTATTTTATACACACAATTTATACAATTATTTACAGCATTTTTACCTAGTTATAGCGATTTTGTCTTTCATAACTTCATTATAGTTTTTCAAACCATTAATACATAGTTTATCTTCGTAAAATGACTGATTTTTTTAAATTAGCAAATCGTCTTTTCTGTGGAACGCATACGTGATACCTTATGATGCCTTGTATGTAAATTGCACTTTTAAATCTGTATTTGCGTTTCTGCATTTGCGCTTTATGTTTTGCCAATTCTTCTTTCCATGCAAAGCTTGGATTCCAGAAATATTTTCTTTGTTCCAATCAAACAACAGTTGTAGTGTTGTAGTGTTTTCACTGGTGCTAGTAAACTTGCTCTGGAAACCAATGGTTTATTGCGCCACCTAATCCGTCGCTAGATCCTTTCCCATGTAACGTAGCGAAATAAAGTCATTCTGCTGGAACACCCAAATCCTTTCCGTGAAGACATTCAGTTCATTGCATCTATTCTCATATTGTGAACCATCAGACATGTATATCAGTTTTTAAAAAAATCAACTTTGTTTTCCAAAAATTGAACTAATAATTGCTGAAAATAATGCACGGAAATTGTATTACGAGTCATCCCATCGGAAAATTACTATACAATTCAAAGGTTTTACAGTATTTGCATCGGTGAATCGAAAGTAACACGCAAAACGATGAATTACACCTTGTGAGTTATTACAGTGTAATCCCTGGATACTATCTTAAACAATGAATGCATAATTTCCAGAAAAATCAGCGACTGCCAAAACTTCTCAGTCCCCAAGGTTTACATTCGTAGAACGAAAGAACTCGAGCTGTCTTCTTGAAATATAATTATGTATTGAAAAATGTTCCAGTTTATTAATTAAATCTTCGACAATATCATTCGTTGGTTTCATGACTGTTTCGAGGTAGAAAGGATCAAGTTGAATCCAGTGCAGATAAGAAACACTTTCGGTGTTATTTCCTTCGCATGACTTGATACACGCACTTCGTAATTCGTCTACAGGTGGGAAATCATTGCATGTTCTATACGGGCACTTTTCTATAGGGAAACTACATTTTATGTGTAGACAATTCTCATGTATATTTAGCGTTATGTTTTCTAATATTACTTGCGTTAAATTTGCCCGTCAATCATTAATTTAAAAGTTTGATGAATGGAACAAATACATACTCTGTGAGTACCCACTGCCACACCTAAAAAACATTATTTAGGTCTTAGTTGTGCAAACGTAGAAAAAGATACTTTAACTTCAGGAAATTTCTCTTTAAAATGGTAATGTATTTCTTGTACGTTTCCTAAGATAAGACGCTTTTGTATGCGAACTAGTCTTCCAGATACTTGAACGCTAACTGAATACTTCTTCCCAATTGCATTAATTATGGATTGAAAGTAAATAATTTAATAATAATACTAATTGGTTACCAGTAAGAAATGATAACATTCCATTTCAATTGTTCGAGAAAAATATACTAAAAATGTAAAAGTCTACTGTACCTTCAATATCATTATTAATTCCTGCAATCTTGTTGAAATTCATATTATGAAATGAAATTACTTCGGTTATCTTATAAATTCTATATATGTTCCGTTGCGTATGTATTTCGTCTCAAAACTTTGAATATATTCAATTTTTTTAATTGTTAATTTATTCGATTAAGATATTAAGTGGCACTTCAATACCACCGGTCTGCGAAAAACCTAAAATTTTAAATTAGGATAGTTAAAGCAAAGCTTTTTTAACTTTTCTAAAATAAAAAAAAACTAGTGGTACACATGATTTTAACAAAGCAAATACTTTCTGGCATTGATTCTAAAAGCTCCGCTACTACATTACCAGAAAAAGTGTTTTCACGCAGCTAATTATTTTTCCGCCCCAAGGCTCCAACTTAGATCCTTACAGTTAACGAGCCTGAACTCAATGCTACAGAAGCGCCGCAACTCGGATAGAGGTATAAAAAGTGAAATGCCCGATTCATGTAAAAACTTTCCACAATCAAAATATCCGATAGAGACTCCCAAAGCCTCCTGTCTGTTACGATCAATCAGAGAATATCTATTTACAAGAAAATTAGCTGAATGGTTTAGGCTCTAGTGTTAACCACAGACGGACAGACAGACTAATGTTTTGCCGTCAATCAATTTTTCAGTATGAAGAACCAACAAAACTTAGATTCTGCTTATACCACGATTTAGAGGATATTTTTCTAACGAAAGCAACACCTTTATCCGGCTTTTCATTACCATAAATCGGCAATAAGTTTTATTCTGGCCAGTGTTTCGCGTTTTCTGACGCATGATTGCATAGCTTTCTCTTCTTACGAAGAATTCGCAAGGCGAGAAAGTAAAAAAAAATTCGGAACCGTTAGGGATAGAAAAGTCGGCCATATGGCTAGTGTTCATAATGTATTTAAAATTCATATCGATAGATTCATTAGTTTTTTTAAATATAATCATACAGAAACCTAACTATTGATTTGACTTGACACGTTTTACAAATCACATAAGGAAACTTTAAAAAATGTTTAAAAGTTACAAATTGCAAAAGCACATATAGATACGTGCGGTTTATTTGTATATGTAATGATGGCATTTGCGAGTAGAAATGTTTCAAATGATTCGCAATAAAGTCTCTTGAACCTCTAATACTTTTCATAATGAACTCCCTAACATTTTCATTAAATTAAAATCTCCGCGCGTAACTCGAACCGGAGACCTTTTGTTTTTATTTTATTTTATTTATCTATTTACGTCAAATACATTTAAAAACTGTGTGTGACGTGCAATGGGGAGACGTTAATTTCAAGTTACATTTATGTCCAGAAGCAAAACAAGGGCCCATCTCAGTATTTGCTCGAGGAAACTGGACAAAAACCTGATCGAGCAGGAGGTCAATGACCCAGAAGCTGAAGTACAATAATTGTTAAGAGTTCTTTACAACTATACAATCCAAATGATAAATAATATATTAAATGTCATTTTAAAAATTAATATTACTTTCCTTTCGGATGCTCAGTATAATATCTAATTGTATAGAAACAGTTGTTTAGCAGAAAAGATTTTACTTTGGACTTGAACTTTTGTATCGAATTTAATCGTTTAATGTCATTTGGCAAGGAGTTGTAAAATAATGTACATGTATTATATGTGCATGTTTTGTAGTGAGCTGTTGATACTGACACCTGATGAATATGATTGCTACGTCGAGTGTTGTAATTATAGACAACGGCGTTTGCTGAAAATATATTCTCGTCCATAAGTAAGTCACTTTTGACAAAAACCACTGATTCATGTATGAAGAGACAATTTCAAGCGTTAATGAACATTCGCGAAATATACACAACGAGCAGTGAGTAGGCTGACTGAATTTGAATGAATTTCAAAAGCGTAGCATAAAGAACTTAATTTATGTTCAATTTATTTAAATAGACGTACCATTTAAGATTTGACTGAATCGAAAATGTTGTTACCTTAACATCAGTCAATGCCACACCGTTCATTTTCAGTGAAACGCAGAGCTTGATGGTCCTTGAAATGGATTATTTGGGAAGATGCTGCCGGATGATCGGAGTGGATCGTATTAGATATGAAACAATAAGGCAGATGATGAACGTAGAAAGCAGTATTTTGGATTCAAGTAAAACAAAACGATTGAATTAGTATGGATATCTCGAGCCTTTGGGAAGCCTAAAAAGATCTGGTCTTGGACACTTTCAGAGCGGAAAGAGCGTGAAAGATCACCAAGACGTTGGAGAAAGAAGTTTCAAGAAGAAATGGAGGCGACAGGTGTCAAAAATGGAGACTGGGAAGATCGGAAGATGACCGGTGATCGTAAGGAGTTTGAGAAGCAACTGGCAGCATATATTATTTTATTTATTTATTTATTTATTTATTTATTTATTTATTTATTTATTTATTTATTTATTTATGTCAAAAACAATTAAAAACTGTGTATGAAGAGCAATGGGGAGAAGTTAATTTTAAGTTACATTTATGTACAGAAGCAAAACAAGGGGCCATCTCAGCATTTGCTCGAGGATCAGGGAAACTGGACGAAAACCTGATCGAGATGGGGGTCATTGACCCAGAAGGTGAAGTACAATACTTGTTACTAGTTCTTTACAATTACACAATCCAAATGGTATAAAATACATTAGATGTCATTTTAAAAATTAATATTACTTTCCTTTTGGATGCTCAGTATAGTCTCTAATTGTATAGAAACAGTTGTGCAGCAGAAAATATTTTACTTGGGACTTAAACGTTTGAATCGAATTTAATCGTTTAATATCATCTGGCACGGTATTGTCGATGTCGATTTCGGTCTTAGCGTTTTGTGTAGAAAAGCTGCTGTTTCGAGGCTGGCTCAAGGAGTCACAATTCTCTGTTGCTTTTAACCAGAAAAAAATATTTACCACGTCGAGTTATGCTATTCGAGCTGCAATCTTTATCTGCCCTAAAAATATTTATTTTTAATTTTGTTAATTTTTCCCCTGATTAATGTTAGAACTGAAGCACGAAACTCATATAACTATTATAGGAGTGTTTATCTCCTGCACGGCTCCGTTTTCCAAAAATGGGTAAATGAAGTGTATTGTCCCATTGCTGCGGAAGCAAGGTCGGCTTGTTCGAATATCGCTGAGGGATAATTATTTGTCACAGTTCTGTGTTGCCGAACCAAAGTATTGAAAATTGTAGAAACTTTATTGAAAATCATTGGAAGCATTTCTACTAACAAATAAAATCAATTAAGAAAAATAAATTTTAAGTGTGTATGAGGTTTTCAAATTTGCAACTTTTAACCCCCTTGTGTTTTCATGAATGGCTTCTCTTGTTATTTTACAGTCTAGCAATAAGCCCTGATCTCCACATTCAGAAAATGTACTTCCGAGATAAATCAAATTTAAGGTTTTAATGGCGCTCAACGTTATAGGCCTGTAGATTTTAAAATATAACAGGAAGCAACAATTAACAGTTTTCTAAATTTTCAATTTTGAAATATTTCATGACCCACAGAACTGATATCAGTGAAATTACATTTGGTACTTAATGTCTTTGTGCATCTACTGCATGGAATTTCTGTTTTCTCGAGATTATGGTAGCCAAATTTGCAAGCTAGGAATTGAGAGTAAGTGGAAGTCAGTGATGAGGAATTAAGTGCAATAGGTACTGAGAGTGTTAGAGGCGTGGAACGGGACTCGAAGAGTTTCCGCGAGAACACGAGACGTTTTACATATTTCCAAGTTGTTCAAGGTTGAAACAATGTCAGACCAGCCTACTGCATCGGAAAGAAACACAGCGAGGGAGGTAGCCTGAGCTAAAATTATGATGCAAATTCCTATGACGCTTTTCATGAATCAAAGAAAATGAAAAGAAAATTAACTGAAGATTGAAAAATTAGAACATACGCTGAGTGAAAATGTCCACCAGATTTCTCAGAATCTAGAAGCAATGTTTAAGAAAACTTCTCGATAATTGGATCACCTTGGTAAGGAATCATTAAAAAATTCTCCAAATTTGAAAGCAAGTTTTTGGAAAGTACTGAACAACTACAAACAACACTAATCGAAAGCTTAGAATCAAAATAGAAACAGTTAAATGACATAGAAATACATTTTTCAGACTGCCCAGTTGCAAGCCAGCCGCGGCTCCAAACACTGCGCCCAAGTCCCTGCCGCCACTGAAGATGTCCACCGCAGACGTGAAAGAAACGTTTGGCCCGTCAATGCCAACTGGACCACGGCCTACCAGCCCGGAAAATTTATCTTCTATTGACTCCGGCCGTGAAAGCCTACGAAGTTGGAGGACAATTTGTTGCACTAAGGTAGTTCAGTTGGAACAAAAATTAACAAAGGACATTGAAAAACAGGAGAGTCTAATCTCCGTATTATCTAGTAAAATACAAGAGGTTGACGATAGGGTTACCAGTATGACATTAGAAGTGGTTGGTCAGTTAGAAGCCAAGATAGAGTTGAAACTAGTGGCGCGACAGAATGGCACAGACTTTTCCGTATTAATTTTCTCTTCCCTAGGGTCTCGGCTAGCTATTTGACTTTGCCACATACTTGCCTGCTACCATCTATCGCCGCCCAAAGAACATTCTTTGAAAGTTTCTTAATTTCACGGTTTCCTAATAGAAGAACAGAATATTATTTTAAGAATATTAAAGAACAGTAAAACTGTGTACTAAATGTCAATTTACTTTCAAGAATTTGGAGTGGTTTTTAGGAAAATGGCGCTTACGAGCTACAATAAATTAGACATTTAAAGCACTTTTTCAGAGAAATGTTTTGAGGTTTTTAAGTTTAGGTCATTTGCAATTGGTATGTAATTATTTTAATTTTAAATGTAACTATTATTTATATTAATGTCACCCTTTTGTACTTACTATCCTCTTATTTACATTTTTTGCATTTTATTTACATTTTATTTACATTTTATTTTATTTATGTTCGACAACTGACAAAACATTTCATTGCCGGCACTCTAAAAAAATCTATTAAGTTAAAGGAGAAGGAATCTATTACTTCATCATGTACGAGAAATTACGTGAGACGCAGCACGTCTCATACAGTTTTTTAAACTGTTATTGACGAAAAATAATTAAAGTAATACACCATGAAAAAAACGGGTAATGTATTATTTGAATGTATTAGTAATTGAAGCTAGGTCTCAATAATATAATTTAGTGTAGAAATTAGATTTTTTCGTAATAGGCTGATAACACGCCATATGTTAGCTGGATCGATAGTCATTCGTTTCAAACACTACATTCATTGAAAAGAGAAAACAATGGCATATACGTTAGTAAACGGTACTTTAGTAAACGGTAACGGTATGGCAAAAGAATTGAATTGAAGATTTTCAAAAACCCCAAAATGAGAATAGAAAGGTGGAAAAGGATAAATTACGGGAACAAGAAAGGAAGGATGAAAGGAGGAATGGGAAAAAATGGAATTGGCAAAAATTCAAGTAGAAATTGAAATATGTAAAGTGACATCAGTGAGAGATGTTTCTGAAACAGGTAAATAGAAACTTCTAAGTCAGAAATTCCATCGTAAATATTCAATGAGACTATTAAAGTCTACGGAAATTTTCCAATCAAAGTATAGTGATTGTATATTCAACCATATGTGCAAGGGTTTATGATAGGTGAAATTGTCCCAAGACCAAACTACAAGAGGATGATGTTATCTTATCCTTCTTCCAAAATACGATACAAAAGAAAATTTTATAATTGTTTATGCTACCAAAATGACGTAATATCGAAAAATGTGGTTTCGCCATTTCCTCACTTTCAACGCTGTATCTCGGCGGAAGTTAGAATTTTAAAAACGTATCGTAACGAACTGTATACTTCAGATAATTTCCTGAGATTTACACATTTTTAATGATATTTTGTTGATACTTAAGACTATTTAGGGAGTGTTAAGTGACTACTTAAGGGACTATTTTCACGAAACGTATTTTTTTAATTTTTTTACAAGTTTTTGTCTTAGAATTTCAAGGTGAATACTTGATTTAGGAACAAAATAACTATTTTCTTTGGTTTTTTATAGTCAAATATAGGTTAATAATCGATTAAAAGATTCAACTTCTGTTCGTGACCTACCCCTTTTACAGGCTTAGAAAAGCATCCGTTATAAATCTTAAATCATTATTCTGTTTTGGGTTAACCGCAATGTCCCTAAATCACTCTTATTATCAAAATAGTTGTGTAGCAATTTGAACTTCTTGCTGATTTGTCTATTGACAGCTTCAACAACCCAGCATAATTTGAAACGATGCGAGATGTAATTGACTCTTCAGTAGGTAATTGTTTTCTTTCGCCTTTTAATGCTGGCATACAAGTAAGAACTTTAATTATTTTCTTCTAATAATTTTACATCTCAGAATCCGCGATCAACATCGCTAGGTTTCTTAAACGGACTGATACCCTTTTGATCATACAAAGCGTCTCACATGATTTTTTATTGCTTCAAAAGGCCCACCACAATCAAAAACATATCCGTCAGTAGTGCAAACAATAAAATGCTTGCACAATGGAATTCTTTTTTTTCGAAGTACACTCTTCTTTGGCACTCACTGTTTTTGATATTTTATGTAAGATCATTATCAAAAACGTTGATTCCTGTCTAACTGTAGCAGTTTTGTGCAACTCTCGAAGTATGATGTTCAACGAAATCTTCCTTAGTAATATAATTTACACCAAAGTCCATGAATGGATACAAATAGTATCCAAGTATCTGAACAAAATTAATTTCAGTCAATGATCGGTTCAGTTGGACCAGAGCACCTAGTCAATTTTATGGCGAAACTGTCCACACCACCCGCTTGTACAGTACATTGTAGGCAGCTTGGGTGGCTTCATGAAGTCTGCGCCACACTCGAACCCTACCATAAGCTGTTACCTACTGACATTGGGGCTCATCTGACCAAACCGCGGTTTTATAGTCTTCTAGGCTTCAATCGATATGTTCATGAGCCTTCGCATTGTCCTTTCGTTGGCGAAGAGTGACAAAGCTAGTTCGGGCAGCATCACACATCCTTTAGATAATAGAAAGAATATTAAATATTCATTGGGAAATAACTGCTTCTTTGTTTATCCAGACATGTCGCTCTTTTTTATTTATATTTCCACTCAAACTATGTCAATGAAAAATATAAGAGCGACCGACGGACAATAACATTAAACCAAAACAAAATAATGATTTAAGACTTATAACTGATTCGTTTCTTAAGCCGAAAAAGGGGTGAAAAGTCTGACAAAGTGAAACAGAATCTATCAATCGATTATTTACGTATTTTTTGACCAGGAAACCAATGAAAATAGTCATTTTGTTCCTAAGTCAAACATTTGCCTTGGAGTTCTAAAAAAACTTGTAAAAAATTAAAATGTAAGATGTTCAGTGAAAATAATCCCTTATGTTGGTCTTAAGTATATAAAAACAATTACTGTAAATGTGAGAACATTGTCTCAAGAATACAGTTCGTTACGTTACATGTCAAAAAAATTTTAAGTCCGTCGAGATACAGCGTCAAAAGCAAGAGAAGGGCGAAGAACTTTTTTCAATAATACTTCACCTTGGTAACATAAAAAAATTATAAAATTTTGATTTTCCAGGTTATTTTTGGAGTAGAATAAGATAATAACACCCTCTTGCAGTTTGGTCGAGGGTCAATTTCATCTATCGTATACCCTTTGCTTCTACTGATGATATTAGGGCCAATTGGGGTACACATTTAATAAGCTTGATGTCGGGATATGATGCAGAATATAATGCAGGAAATGGAAGGAGATATTAAGGATTGTGACGAAATATTTAAAATATTATTAAATAGAGGATGCCTTCACAAAGATGAATACAGAATTTCTTTGCTATTAAGGCTATTTCTTTGCTATTCGAGTCTTTGATAAAAGGCAGGAAATTGAAAATTTTGTGAGATATAGGTGCTCCAATAGACTAAGTAGAAAGAAAGTATGTTAAACAAGCACAACATATTGCAGAAAACCTGTTACCTGTTGTAAGTTCACTCTTTAAAGATAATCCAATTTATTTACCTGTAGCTGAAGTGGACATATATGGAGATTTTGGGAGTATTTATGAGAAAGCGGAGGTATGTTGTTTCAGGTAAGCTAGATAGATAGGAAAATATCTTTAGAAATGAAACAGCAAAACTGAAAAGAATTGAATTAATATCCTACAGAGGAAATTAATGTATTGCGAGGTAATCAAAATGTGTCTTTGAAAGGACATCTTGGAGCAAAGAAATGATATATACAACAACCATTCGTTTAAATAACAAAAAGCAAGATAAATTTAACAATCTTTAAGAGATTACGTCGTCCTATAATGGTCGGTTTCTAATATTCTAGAAGACTTCAAAGCAAGGGGGTTATTGATGATAAACATAATAGAATAATTAAGAGCTGTTATTGAAAAGAAAAACTGAGTTGCAATTTCTATTGCATAAGCGGAAAGAGAAAGACAGAAAAAATTAAAAGCTAGAAAATACATCAAATGTTAAAACATGGAGCTTCACAGACAGTTACAAGAAAATATAATATTATTTCGGATATCGTTACCTCAAATCCAAAAACATCGTGAGTACATCACAATTTTACAGAGGATGATAACAACAATTTAACTTTAATGAAAACATTTGCCGACCATCCAAAGGTTTTTATGATATATTTAGGATCTAGGATTTTAATTTATTGTAGTTTTTGTTTAGGTTTGCTCTTATCTTGTGATTTGACTTGTAAAGAGGTTTCGACTAACTTATGAAAAAAATTGACTTTTGATGGTTTTGGATTATACAAATAACTCTAATACTGTAAAATGACCTCTTAAGTCATTAGAAAACACAGTCATAGCTTGTATTCAAACGTTTTTACAAATATAAATACGGTATTTATTTATATATTACAATTATGATTAAAAACGAGTTATAAATGGAAACAAACTTGCACAACATAAACATTCATTCAATACTGTGGTGACCCGCCATTACAACATCGCACCGTGCACCAAGCATAAGGAAAACATATTGTAGAATGCTCTGACATGTTGTGTATCGGTCAAATTTAACAAACGAACAACCGGTCGCGTTAGTATACCAATACATAGTAGAGAAAGCTTAACATTGACCATAACAATCCAATGTTCTCCAGACTTTGATGTAATAAGAATGTATTCCTAACACGGAGTCAAAGAGTGGAGGTATTTTTGTGCAGGTGGCCCTGATGCCATGTGATGGATGATTGGTACTATGCTCTTAACCCTTTAGTGGTCGCATGGATTACTATTGTAATTCAGTTGTATTCATTCGCTGTTTACAGCAAGAGTTGACAAACTTTTGGCATGGACTTTTCAGTATCTTTCGTAGAAGATCTCATCTATCGAATTATAGCGAAATCTGTCTGAAGTTATAAATGTTGCGCTAGCGATAATCTCCGGAAACAGCTTGGATTACAATAGTACTCTACGCGCACTCTGTATGTGTTATTTACTTTTTATGTACTTGGATGAAGCAACAGTATAAATATGAGCCCCACAGCTTTCATGAAGGAACAATAAAAATCCAAAACTTTAGCGAAGTAAGAATCGTTTTTATTGAACGGCCAAAAAAACCGTGAAATATTCTAGTATTAATTATGTGGTCGTGAATTCAACAGCTGTTGAATTATTACTCTTTCATAAGGCTTGGGTTTAAGATTGGTGATCTTAAGATAACATATTTGATATGTATTGCGTACAATGAAGGTGGTACAATTGGTTTTATGATTCATTTTAATTAGTAGGCACCATTTCATACTAGAAAGAAAGCTAGCTGTAAGGACGTCATTACTATACACAAACTATATAGCAAATATTTGAAAAAAAGAAAATAAAGTATGAACATTTACAAGAATTGAAAAAAGACTTGCTCAAAGATGTTCGTAGTTACTATAATCAATTTTCTTTTAAACTTGACCATAAAGCGTATTGAATGAATAATTATTTGCTAAGTATTTCCACTTAATATTGTTTGCTAGTGAATAACTCTAGTCTAGCATTTGCAAACGAGTCTCCGCACGAGTGGATCGCTAGAGCGGAGCTTCGTATCGTTTCAGTTCCAAGTAAAAGTTCTCCTTAGTAGTGTTTACTGCGTGTTGTATTTTTAGCCTACGAGTATGTCTTATGACATACCTTTATCAACAGGGCAGGCTATCAACCAAGCCCTGATAGCAGTCAATAATTGCGATAGCCATTATACATTCAGTGGAACAGCGCCCACATTACACTACATCTCCATCTACGCCTTAAACGGCGAAGCCATGGGCGCATCACCGTTGCCAGCTCCCAACCTGGGAAGCCCACGCAACCTGGGAAGTCAGCGCCCACGCAGCAGCACTGAACACGGCAACAGTACCAAACGAACTCAACCACTAGTCACCAGAAACGGATCACATCAAAACAGGTGAGTGGGTGACGGTCCAAACCTTGAAGACCCAAAAAGAAAGAGTGCGGATACCAGTCACGATAGTGCGTCATCAGACCAAGCAGAGCATTCAACCTACGAGTACAATGTACCAATCGACAACACATTCAGTGATTTAGGTAAATTAACATGTAAACCACGGTTCGCTCTCAACCGCCGAGCGGTACGGACGTGACCTAGCACCGAGTTGCTCGCGCAGTTATTAGTAACTGAGTATAAGTCTTATCAGAACTAGTGCGATCGAAAACGCGTGTGAATAGGCGTACTAAATGATCGTTGTGCCGCACTGCGGCAAAACTACAATACAAACAATTAGATTGTTAATAGTGCACCGTCACAGAGACAAAATCACCAAGTGTGTTTATATAGTGTGTTATAACAGAACTAAAAATAGTTAATACCACAGTGAATAGTGCAACAAAATAATACGATAAAGTGCTCAAAATTTTAACAGAAGAGAATTTCCTAGGAGGACACATTAGCAGATCCATCGAACTATTAAATAATTATGCAAATTGTGAATTATACACAAGACAAACTAATTAACAATTCTCACAAGAAAATCAAATAGCAGATCTTCAACAACAATATCATCATCTCCTACATCAAAATCATATTCAAGAACATGTTAACAAATTAGAACACCAAAACCCAATTCTACAACAACAGGTTCATCATTCACGGACCGACCAAACAGCACATATTTCTCAAACACACGTGGAACATGCACAGTCAACGGAGAACCTCCAAACTGAAGAAGATAGGCCTACATATATCGACAGTGAATTTCATCAACCAACAAGCGCACAACATCAACTCACCAAAAAAAGAGAACTCACAAAAGTAAGTAACTGTAGTGACGCAAAGCGTAGAATGTTGAACAATAGTAAAGACGCTACTTCAATAAATAGATATTCAATTTGGGAATCAGTAGACGAACCAGAGGAAAATGAAAATAAAAATGCTCCACAATTAGAAAATATAAAAATACCCCCAATTTGTATCAGAAACGCATGAAAAATAACTCTTCTAACAAAAGACCTAAAATAATTAATAGGAAATGGATTCACACTCAAAACCATAGGGAAATCGGTAAAAATACTAATGAAAAACGTTACAGAATATCGAAAAGTCAGAATGGAAGATAAAACTAAACCCGAACAAATGTCTAGCAAAAATATTCACTCTATGTCTAATAAACACTATTCTCAAACCCCTAAAACTACTTGATAAAACACTGGATTGGTTACTAAAAATGAAACCTATTAAATATCTGGGAATATTAATGGACACCAGACTAACATGGACAAACCATATAAATGACAAAATCACACAAGCACATAGAAGACTTCATAAATTGTACCCACTAATTAATAGAAAAACCGTTTTTAAAACACAATGTACACTAGTCCGGAACAGAGCAATAATTCTTCCCTATATAATGTATGCATGCCCAATACTACAACACATCGGCGACTAATATCAAGAAAATACCAACATTTCAAAATAAGATCCTACGTATGGCTGTAAATGGTTCAACATGGTTCATTAGAAACAATCAATTACACTCAGAATTAAAAACAGAAACTATACATCATATACTGCTCAAACGCGCTCATTCCTTTTTCACGTCTTTGCATAATATACCAACAACTGACCACTACAACCTTGGTTCATCAGCAACAACATCCCGAATCAAAAACAGATTTCCATATGATAAATATCTAATACAATTTGCTGACCCCCTTAAATCTTTCAGAATTAGAATAAACAATGCAAAGAATAATCAACAAACTTACTTGTGAAACATCAAACAATAATGAGAAACCTGTTGGGCTGCCCTATTTCTATTTATCTAAAGAATGACTGTATTTTTTATGAATGTTATCCTTGTTTAAATGTTGATTGAAAGGTATTCTTCTGTCTTATTTATTTGTATACTTGTATTTTAAGTTGTTAATATATGTAAACACTCCATGTAAAGCAGTTATGCTGGTCTGTGGAAATAAAAAAAACATCTAAACAAGAAGATAATATGTTCAATTACCTAAAAAGTATCAGTGTGCAGATACAAAACTCAAAATTCCTCCAATATTTTTAGCCAACATCACAAACATTAACGAATCTAAAAGCTAAAGCGAACTCAAATTTTGTTGCCGAAAATAAAAATAATAAAGTGAAAATCGTTGCAAAATTAATAACCGACTTCGTAAACTTAGTGAAATACTTAATACAGACACAAAGAAGTTTTCACTTTTATAAAGACCCTACAAACCATTCTCTGTTATGTTCGAAAACATAATTCAATCTCACAACCGGAAATATATTAAGACCTCACTCAACGCCACCCATTCATAATAACAGTAACAGATTTTATTAAGATAAATATCTCTATCTTCATAATTATAGTTTTAGGAAGACGATGAAAATGTATAAATTATTGCAATTTTCGAAAAATCAGAGTTTTCAACAATAATGAGGCCTGCAGCATTCTCTTAAAAGTCATTCACACAATACAACAACAAAATTGAATAGAAACAATGCATAGATTGTTTTGAAAATTTTCCAAACGTTCAAACGTCTTCCTGTAAAGTATCTCCCAAAATTAAAATATCGGTTTCTAATTCAAGGGTCCGTGCCATCAGCCAGATAGATTGGGGAATATCAATTTTGGATAAAATTGACTGAACGTGTTAATCACTTTGTTGTTCACGGACGGACAGACAGAGGTCTGGCAATGTTTCAGTAAGGACCCATAAAAACACGGATTCTGGCTACACCACGTGTTAGATTTTTTTTCTATATTGAGCAACTAGATTCATCCACTTTTTCGTTACCAGGGCACTAAATTAAGAGGTTTTCTGCCAAAAATTCTCCGTTTTACGCCCAGCATTACATACCTCTCTCTCTCTACTGTGTAAATGATAAAACAAAAGGGGGATTTTCATTTAACTTTTTGATTTTTCCCAGCTCTACCCCCGGGGGTGGTGTGGGAGTCGAGTGTAGTATCATTGGATGACTCTCATCGATACGCATAACTGTAATCCGTCACTTTCCTTGATTGGATGCGCACTATTCTATATTTTAGCAAAACCAATTTTAAATCGTGTATTGGGAGGTAAATGAAGGGTGAGGTAGGACCGGCTGGTGGCCTAATGTGTCAGATGACGCTGCTCCTGGAGGCGCGGCTGGGTCTGCAGCTGGCAGTCGGCCGCCCCGGGTCAGCCCGTCAGCCGCAGACCGGGCCCTTTGAGGCGGCGCCGTGCTGCATATATGCGGGTGCTGCCTCCGCCTCCGGGGCACGGTCTCCGTATCCTCTGCTCTCCACTACTGCCATCATCCGCGCCTGTTCAGAGCCGGCACTGCGCCCTCCCCTTCGCTGATCAATGGAATTGTATCGAGGCGGAGCCCCACAAGGGGAAGATAGTGCTTCCGGCACAGCGGAATGTTCGTCTCATTTCCAAGCTGGTGGCGACGCTGGCGGGGTTGAGCCAGGTCTAGACGTGCGGGGAGTGCGGCCAGAGAAGCAAGGGCAGAGGGGTGCGGAGTGTGGGGAAGTGAGTGCGTGGCGAACGCGTACGTGGGTTGGAGCACTGCTGTTGCGTGGGGTCGTCCAGCGGCTCAGTTCCTGCGCCTCGCGTTTTGTGGATCGGAACTTCATTCACGTGGTTCATACGTAAAACGAACTTTTTCTGGGAGAAACGCTACTCTACCATTGGAAAGTAAAATTGAAGACCAGCCGGGCAGCTGGAAAATGCATTGCGGGGAGCCAATGCCGCAGGTTCCACGATGAAATGAAGGCATTGTGCGTGTTTACCTTCGAGAGGTTACAGTGACGGAGAAAGTAATCCAAATCACCATGTATTCCATGATATCTCTTTCTGCCCCAATTTCCCGAGAAGTGAAAACGATCATTGCGGTTGTTGGCTAAATTAAAAAGTAAAAGAAATCGGGATATTAATTGTTCTAAAAATATGATGTAAGAAATTAATTTGCATATTAATCTTTGTATAATTGACCGGAAGAGTATATTACAAAACATTTCTATACTTTGAAAATAAATTCTTTATAGATTTTCATCTGAATAGTGCTGTGTTCTATCGGCTAACACAAACAAGTGGGAATGAAGTATACGCCGTTTCTAAAAGGATGATCCAATCAAATCCAAAAAATAAGTATATCGTAGCAAACCGTAGCAAATAATTCTTCCTTTTCATAAAAATATATCTCTTCTAAGAATGTAGTGTGAAAGTTTCGAAACTACACACATCTGATTATATAAATAATGAACAATGTTGGTTAAAACAGCCATTTCTTTGAAACTCTATCATGTTAGTTATTTTCCTGTGTATTGAAAAAAGTGACGTGAATAGCTATTTTATTACTTACAACATTGTCTCTATAATTGCGCTATTCACATAACATTTCTTAATATTTTCAATTCAATGAAACAAAACGTTAAACAATAACTGAGTAACAACCAGACTTCCAACATCCAATACTAAAGGAAAAAGAGTCGTACACATCTCCCTAAAATAATCTTTATTCTACCTCATGGGCTCTGCTGTCTTAAACACATTCTTTGAGGCATAATTGCAAGTTAAATTAAAACAATGAAACATAAAATTCATTTCGTTAATTACAAATAGCATTTACCGTACAAATTATTATTAAAGTAAATTCAGTGATTGTATCAGATAACTTGTGATATTCCATAATGTGAGTTAAGAAATAATGACCGTCTTAATATTTATTAAAATATCACAAAGCCAACATTTTGGGAAACACTTTTCCCATATTCTGTGTCTATAACATGGAGAAGGAAAAATAAAAAAAAAGAATTATGGAAATATTACTTAATGTTATTGACCACCTGAAGATGGTAAAAGTGTTTGCGACAGAGAACTTTGGAATTTTTTAACAAAAATTAAAACTGTTATTTTTAGGTTGAATATTTCGTAACACATTCATGTTAAAAGACATCATGAGTGATCAATTTTTCCTATCCGTTCGGCCCTTCAGGTCATGTGTGGTAGTGAAGGGTATGTTAGTGTATGTAGAAGTGTAAGGGTAAGGGGTCAGAATAGGACAAGGCAAACGAAAGATAGGTCGCACGTGACCCGTGGCCTGTTTGTTAGGATTCTGCTCCGGCATTCGCCTGGAGACGATCGGAGGATGTACAGAAAACTACCAATCAGAGCAACCGACCGCTAGAACACTCCTCAAGGGAGCGCCAGAATTCAATCTTGCTCTCTAGCTAGTGTCGAAAATCCTGCCACTTCCGAGACTACCTAGAACCACCTGGTCAGAGGCACTGCAGTGACATCAATTGATGCCCTGAACGACTTCTCCCGGTTTAGACGTCAACTATTATACGAAGCGTGGCCAGCAGTGCTACGCTGGCTCATTGATAAACTAGAGTTTTAGAAAAATCAGTGCAGTTTGCTCATTTGTCACTCTAATTTTGTAATTTGAACTATAAATAAATAAATAAATAAATAAATAAATAAATAAATAAATAAATAAATAAATAAATAAACATTCAAACACTTCGGCCACCTGGATTCCACAGCGTATCGGCACTTCAATAATAGTCATAAACGTCGAAACACAACAATTGATTTGATTGTTCACACATTTTACAAATCCAATAAGAGATGTGAAAAATTGTTTAAAAGTTAAAAATTGGTAAACCACAAACCACACTTCCAGTTTATTTATCTTGATTATTAGTATTCGCGATTAGAAGTGCTTCAAACGGTTTTCGATAAAGTTTCTAGATTCCTCAATTATTCTCTGCGCAACACAAAATTGTCAAAAATAATAAACCCTGACCAAGACACGGACCAGGGAGCCTTCTCTCCGAAGAGCTGAGCCCGTACGCCACCAATTCAGCCTCCTCGGCCATCCCGTTAGGACATGAGGTGAATACTTCTATAGTAGTAATAAGGGTATGGTGGTTTCTGATCTAGCATTACGGAGCCGAGTAACTTAGAAAATCTGAAAAACATTGTTTTCCGAGTGACAAATTGAAAGCAGCCGTGAAGAGAATGAGGCTTGTCGCAATAGCTAGTGAAGAGTAAAGAGATTAGAAAACTACCTAGGGAAAGAAAGTCTGTGCCATTCTATAAAATCACTAGTGTTTTTTGTTTATTATTTGCTTATGTAAATAGCTAATTTTCTATAACGAAGATTTTCTGAGCCAAAAATATATTAATTTTTTTGTTTTGTTTTTTGATTTTTTTTTTAAAAAAAGGCGATACCCGAAAATTGCATCATATAGCATATTTCTTACCGTCCCTAATTACACATGTCGAGGAAATTTCGAGAAAAAAATTGGAGTGGTTGTCGAGGAAATATTTTCTGTAAATTTCAAGCGCATAATACACAAAAACTAAATTTTTTTAGAAAATATTGTGCATGATCTTTTTAAAAGACCTAATTTTTGCCAGGCTTTGCCTGATCCAAGAATATCTTCAATATTGTAGTTTTAATTTTTTTTCAGTTTTCAAAAAGTATGGAGATATTACCGAGTAGGAAACCCATTCTCTCCATCGTCTTTCGTATCACTGACAAAAAAATAATCAAACAATTTGGAACCATTTTTTTAAATTTTATAAATGTCTAGAGGCTTCGTGTAAAGTACTCGCCAAAATTAAAATTTCGGTTTCAAATTCCAGGGGACGCGACATCAGCAAGATCGATTGGGTAATATAAAGTTTTGAGAAAGTCGGCTGAATCGTTTTGCCGCTCACGTTGACCACAAACGGACAGACGAACATACTGATGTTTTGCCGTCAATCAATTTTTCATTATCAAGAACCAACAAAACATGGATTTTGGCTACACAGCCAGTCGGGCCGGAAGAAAGTTGTAGTCCTCCTGGCACGGGCGAGGACATGTGCACCCACGTGCCTGAGCTGGATGCACTCGGGGGGGGGGCGGTTGTAGTGCTCATCCCGGATTTGCCTGACCGGCGCTGTGGAAGCGACGCCGAGGGGCGCACCTGCGCTAGATAGAGGGACGCCACGGGGAGGTGGCGTCTGGACAGGTCCGCTCGGAAATAAACTTTTAAGAAAGGTTAGTGGCGAGTCTGGTTCGGTGTCCGGTTCGGCGTCCAGCCTGGCAGTAAGCCTAGGGGCAGTCGCGGTGTTTTCGCGGTTAGGGGGGAGAAAAGGTTGCCGGTACTTTCATGTAAATGTCTGCGTATTTATCTTGTGTATGCTCTGTCTGTAAATAATTGAAAATACTTATTTAAAAAATAGTCTGTGCAACGTAATTCCAGTACGTCCACTCGTATTCAGTGAGAGAAAACGGTGAGTTTTGAGGTAGGCCTCTCATGACTTCTTGTGAATTAAAATAATGGTTATCAACACTGAGGGAAAAAGTATTATTAATAAGGAAGCGTAATACGATTAAGTGCGGAGTGCATATTTGTTTTATTTTTAAGTTAAAACTCAGTATCATGATCTACAGAAGCCTTGAGAAAGATCGTTTTTGTGGGATAGTGTTTTGACATGCTATATGAATATTTTATGCGATTCTGAGTTGTTAGTAATTCTTGAGCACATTCTCGGTGAATCCCATTTGCTTAATGGGTGTGGAATTTGTATTATAGAGATGGGTTTGAAATCGTTTTGGTATTATTGTTTCCAGAACTTTAGATAGCTTGGGAATCAGACTGATCGGTAACTGGTGAATAAAAATGCATTGTGGTTTGGTTTGTGTGCCGGAATAATACGTTCATGTTTTCATACTTGCAGATTATAACATAGTCTGAGGCATGAGTTACAGATATTGGTTAGATATGCAATGGCTGTTTAGGGACAGCTTTTTGTTAATTTGTTAATTCTTATTTGTTCATCAATATTTATTGTTAATTTTATCATTTTCAAGGACTTTGGGGAGAGGCAGCGTCTCGATAATTTTATTTATTTCTTTAAATTGCGTGTATTGTATTTTATGATGGGGGCCAAATGTCTGTTCGTTGACTGTTTTGTGATGGTAGGTTGACTAAGGTGTGGTTTTGAATTATATAAGGTGAATGTGGATGAAAAGTAATTTACTAGCTCTTCCGCTTCTAGCGCAGTGTACACACTTTTCTTGTGGGAGATGGTATTATTTTTAATTTCTCTCACATAGTAAGAAATTATTGTAATCATACGCCGAAAAGCGGGGTATTTTCGGCAAAACACTCTTTTTTCGGGCCCTAGAAATGGAAATGTGGATAAATCCTGTTTCTTGAGGATATATAGTAAATTACTTCTTCTAACACGTGGCGTAGCCATAATCCATGTTTTGTGGTTCCTTCAATTTTTTTCTCAAAAACCGCTTACAATTGTTGTGTAATTCGTGTCTGAAATGTATGCAGTTTCTAAAACAATATACACTATAACACTGCTCCAATGTTTTCATGAAATTTTCGTCTCTTATGAGGCGCATTATCTAATTCGAGGGATTTGAATTAAATTTATATTATTAGTTGAAGTTTGGGCTAAAGAATTGAAGAGTTGTTCGAGTGCGCAGAAGGAAGAAAAATGAATACATTCTTGTTATGTGTGCAGCCGGAAAGCCGGAAGGACCAACCTCTACTTCACTTACATAAAGGTTGGAGAAGCATGAAAATAGCAAGATGTGAGGAGTGGGGGTGTATGGCGTTGGACAGCTTTACCCACTCACGTGCGGCAGCCACTTCTGCGTCTGCAACCACCGTTGCGAATACATTTGTCACAGCCAGGCGACCGTGTTTATCATTGCAACCGCGTGGCGTCTCGCGAGCCCCATCGGCACGTCCGCACTGCGCGCGTCGCAGAGCTACCAGCGCCGCTCTGCCCCACGGCCCGGCCCC
>BOPP01000430.1:88363-173282 GCA_017312745.1 Gryllus bimaculatus
TGCTGCTGCTATGGCTGCGGCGGCAGAGGCCAATCTGACTCGCACGCTGAGCCCGCTCCCGCGCCTCTGTCGCCTTACGGCGCGCCACACAGGCCCTCATCCGCGCCAGCCTGAGCGGCAGTAAGCCAGGCATTCATATCGCATCATCTCCAGCCTCCCCTTCCCCCGTAGGCGATAGCGATCGCGCTCCCGAGCCGCGGCCACGCGAAGACCGCGCCCAGGGAGGACGGAAGGTTGCAGGGAACGAGCTGACGATAAGCCGCGTTTATCCCTTGGCGCCACAGACGAATATAAGGACAGGAGCACTGGGGCTTGGTCGCGAGCGGCTGTTGCACTTGAAAGCGAAGGGGAGAAGGAGAGGAAGTGCGGCGGAAGCGGAGAAGAAAGTGGAAGCATTGTGGTAATGCTGAGGTGCTGTGCACCGACGTAGAACTCCTTTTGTGGCTCTCTCTATGCACGGTGTCGGTAACCTTGCTTGGGCTACTGCAACAGCCTCTGCCGCGGGTGTTATTCACATACACCAGACGGCCGGATGGTTTGAAAAAATAACAAAACATTGTTCCGTATCACAGACCCCAAAACAATATAAACGTGTGTATACGGAAAAGTAAAAACAAACAGCGTTGTCATCCCTTATGTACCAAATATAACATAAACGTATGAATATGGGAAAGTAAAAGGAAATGTGATATACCCAGGCCACGGGGGGAGATGGAAATGTGGGAAATTCCACCCCCACCTAAAAAATGTTTCGTAATTATTTGTTTTAACTCTCTTAAGAAACTTACAAATAAATAGTGCTAAAACAGCACGTACTTTCTCGCCCTATTTCACGCAAAAACTACTAATTTTCGAAAATTTTTGAAAAGGTAGACGCCGAAAAGATTTTAATTTTTTTCAATTTTCGAAAAATCAGGGTATTTAATCAACATGAGTCCAACACCATCATCTTAAACGTCCTTCACACTATCCACCAACAACATTTCATCAAAAACTTTGGAGCCTCTTTTGAGAAAAATGTTTTAAAAAAATTGAAAATTGCCTATATTTCACACTAAATTACTCGAAAAATATTTAAATTTTCGAAAAGAAGTGATTGACCTTATTTCAAAATCTATATTTTAAGTAAAATATTCCATTACCTTTAATATTTCAGTTGTAGGTAGACCCCGAAAAAAAATCGCAATTTTCCAAAAATTAGGGCTTTCAACGAACATGAGACTTGTACCATTCTCTTAAACGTCCTTTACGGAATCTATACAAAACAAAATAAAAAATGATGGAGCAATTTTTTTTTGAAAATTTGAAAAATACCTCACGTGCTTCATGTTAAGTACACCTAAATTAAAATATCGGTTTCAAATTTAGGAAGACATCAGCCAGATAGATTGGAGAATATTAATTTTGGAGAAAATCGGCGGTCTAACGTAGTTCACAGACGGTTAGTCTCATGTTTTACCGTCAATTGATTTTTCGGTATCAAGGACCTATAAAACATGGATTCTGGCTACATCATGTGTTAGATTTTTTTCTAAATTTAGATACTGCATTTATCCACTTTTTGTTGTCAGGGCCCTGTAATAAGAGTTTTTCTGCTGAAACTTCTCCATTTTTTGGCGCAATATTACATAAACTTCTCTCTTCTCCGTAAAAGTATTTTCGGATAATCATTAAAACGAATAAAATCGTATAGCTGCATGAGCTGAGTTTAGCGAGCGTCATTCTACATAATCTGTAATATAACACATTCGACCAAATATTTTGAATGAAAAACTATCTTAATTTACCGACCACACTCGACTTGCGTTCGGGCATTTAAATAGTGGAGATGGGGAAATATAATAACGAAGGGCGAATTAAATACGTAAAACATCGCCAGAAATAATCAATTAGATACTCTTCATATGTTTTTTAAAATGCCCTAAAAGCAAAGAAATGTGATGTAAAAATTTGTATCATAAAAATATCAGATGATTAACTCAAGCTGTTGTGTGTGTTACTGATGTAATCGCAGCGGTGAGTGGAACATGCCCGTCAAAGGCCTGGAGACTAATTTTTTTTCTTGCCGTGCCTTAGCTTCATATGACTTGTATTGAGTAATCAATAATTAGTTTCTTAAACGACAATGGAACTAGACTTATTGATCTATGTAGGGAGCAAGAATGTGTTGTAACAAATACTTTGTTCCAACATAAAGACATGCATAGATATACACGGGAAGATCCCACAAGACAACGTAAATCAACTATTAATTCAATGGTGATGAGGATAATGTAATGGTAATGGTGATGACATTATTAAAGGATGCTCGGATTGATAGACAGCCTGAATGTGCGCCAGCAACCATCACATAGTAGTGAGAAAGTATGCTTTACGAATATAAAGACAACCGCTCCAAAAAGAGGCAATGAGCTTATGGACAACAGGGAATTGATCTTTAAGACAGATCCCTTGAACCAGTGTAGTGTGAAAATGCTCTATCAAAATAGACTGGGAAACAAACAAAATTTGGAAAAGAGGGACAATCCTACAAAAATGTACCAACACCTAAAAGAAAGTAATTTGGAAGCAGCTAAAGACGCCCTTGGAGAAGATGAAAGAAGAAAGAAATATACAAAAACGTTTTCTGAGAATTTAAAAGAAATGATTCAAGAGAAGAAAAGGGCATATTTGAAATGGTTAAATGAAAAAACACTAGAGTCATGAGAAAATCATCTGAAGCATAGAAAATTATCAAGAAAATGAAAAGAAATAATGAGTGTGAAAGCTTGGTACAAAGAATCCCCTCCCAAAAATGGATACACCAATGCTCAAAGCTACTATAAGAAAGCAGACCGGAATGTGAAGGGGAAGAAGAAATAAGAGATCTGGAGGAAAACCATTTTGAAATAACCGACGATGATGTTTAGAAGGCACTATTCAAAGCAAAAACCAATAAAGCCCCAGAACCAGGAAATATAGGAATGGAGCTCCTGAAATATGGTAGAGATGTGGTTGTGAGATACTTAAAGAAAATGTTCAATAAGATAGAGACAGGAGAGGATCCACCTGCAGAATGGAACACATTTTACATATCTTCAATATTTAAGAAGGGAGACAAACGATCATTTGGGAATTATAGGAGAATAAGTGTTATACCATCAACATCAAGTTTGTTTTCTAGTATTTTGAGTAAAATAATTGAAGATGTACCTGTATTGAGTGAAGAGCAGAGTGGTTTTAGACGAGAACGATCATACCTAGGTAACATCCAATGTATCGGACAAGTTATAGAGAAACATAAAGTGAGAAATAGAGATATTTATGTTACCTTAGCATATGCTTTTTGGAGGTCTATAGTGTCACAAGGAAAAAGATGTGGGAAGCAATGAGAAGGGTTGATATAAAAGAGAAACGGATCAACCTTGTTAAAAATCTTTACAAAACACCAAAGCGCAAATTAAAATAGAAGATAAGTTAACTGGAAGCATTACAATAAAAGAGGGTCTAAAACACGGATGTGGGTTATCTCCTATCTTGTTCAATATCTACCTAGAACAAGCCCTACATAACTGGCACAGGAAATGTTCAGACATGGGAATAAAAGTTGGAGACGACACCTTTCACTCCCTTCTATTTCCTGAAGATCTTTGTAAGCTGGTAATCTTTGCCCAAGATGAAGAAGATATGGTGTATGTGCTAAGAAAGCTTATCGAAGAATACAATAAATGGGGATTAGAAATAAATTTTAGTAAAACTGAATGTATGTGCATTGGACAAGTATTAACGGATATACACGTGAATGGTAACAAAATTAAAAGCTGTAACACCTTCAATTATCTTGGATCTTTAAATAACACCTTGTGCACCATAAATAACACCGTTGTTGAATGTGCCACAGATATAACCTCTAGAGTAACTATGGGGAAGAAAGCAACCAAAGCTTTACACGGCGTATTATGGACTTATATTCGACTCTGATAAATCTTTCATTTATTTATTCAAAATTTGTAATATGTTTTCTATATTTATTACTACAAAGTATCGAGACGCCGGATTTTGCCTGTTATAATTTTGGTACTCCACTTTAGATGTAAGTAGTAGTTTCCTAGTACTCCTTCTCCATACCCCTTCTTTTTGGGCTCAGTTAGGACTGCAATATTCAGTTTTAAATTATCTATTTTTGCCACAACTTCTTTCTATTTCCGTCTCAAACCTGGCACATTCCATGTATCAATGGAGATAGTCCTATTCCGTTGCGAAAGTCGTCTTCGGTTGACTGTCCGCATCCGAGGCTTTTGTATTCGGGAGAATGCACCTCAATGAGTTTTTACAAAGAATGGGTTGCAAGTTCATTGCTCCAAGGCACAAAAATGAACATTTTAGAGAACTTGGAAATTCTAAAACTTTTCAAAAAATACTATTTTTTCTATCTTGAATAAACATTCCTTAATTAAAAGCAGCCCCATTTTAAATATTTTTTTAACTAGCCCCTAATCATTCTTTTGACCTGATTGTTTTTTGCTATCTCTTTATCTAGTCAACTTGTATAAAATATGTTCTTTATATCATTTAAAATTCCTAATTTTCTGTCCTGTTTTATATTCCTGTTTGAAAAGCAGACAATTTTAAATCTTTTTATGACTACCCTTTCTACTCTTCTCTTTCCCTCCCCTATCCCACAATTGGTAGGCCTCCTCTTCTTCCATTTCAGAAGATGACTGCCACCTACCTGTACCCAGCATGTTTTGCGTTTTTCATTTTTTCCGACCATGTGAACATTTATGAGTAATCCACGTTGCTTGGGCAGTAAGTATTTTCAATTTTACTTTTTTGATATTATTTGTTTGTTTTTTTTCATTAAAATTCACAATATTTCTTCTGTTCAATTTGTGTTAATATTTCAGTTTCATCCTCCTTGCTAGAGACTCACTGAGGATGGGAAAAGTGTTTCCCGAAAGTTAGATCTGGGTAATAATTAATAAAAATTCTTAAACCTTTTGTGGACGATTATTTTCTTTACCATATTAGTATAAACATTTAATAATTTTTGTAATTTAAGTTGTTTGAAGTAATAGATTTATGGTTAGAAAATGCAAGTATGTTCATATTAATACACATTCCCGAATGGTTTCTGTAATGCTGGAACTAGCTGGAACTAAATAAATATAACAATACCAATGAACTGCAGAACCCGCTTATACGGTGTAACAGAATGGCACAGATTTTATCGTAATAATTAGTAATCTAATTTCTTTACCCTATTCTATCTTTATACTGTGGCGTCGTTAACACGAGGGCCAGAACCGTTAGGTTGGTGAAAGTACGCTGCGGGGGAGGAAGGGGTTGAGCCTGAACATCCGGGAGTTTGCGCTCGGGCGGTTGGCTCAGGTAGTGCCGCAGAGCCAAAAATACCGGAGGCTGTAAACTCCGAGGATGCTGCCGGCGAGCCTCGTTTACGGAAGCAGGCAGCCAACCTAAGAACCCTGTGTGTGGGCGTTAACCAAACCTGCGAGTCTCGCGCCAGCCGGCGAGCCTACCTATGGAACAGTGGTGGGGGTGTCAGCCTCAACTATTTAACGCGGCGCCATCTGCGCCCGCGTTCTCATTCAGTTTGCATCGGGAAGCTTGTACGTGTGTACAAGGGGTGTAGGAGTGTGGGCGAGATGTCCGGAGAGTAAGGGCCAGACAATCTCACGTGCTGTAGGCACACGGTCGCCACGACCGGGTTAAATTTTGGCGTCAGGCCATGTGACGGTAATTGTCACGGGACCGAGGTCCGATAGCGCGCATCACGAGTGGCTTGTTTTTTCTGCGGTAAAGCAGTGTTCAGAAAGGAAAAGGTTGCCGGAGTATTTTAATATTAGCAATTCATTGTAACTTGTACATAATCTTTGAATATATTATTTTTCTTTTGTTATTGAAATTTATTTCTTATTTCACTACCTCACAATACTCTTCCCCTTCCTCTTGCCAGCTGTCGCCCAGAGTACAGTTTTGTTTAGATATTTTTTTCAGTTATTGGCTTTCCTAATAGTAGACCTGCAATATTACTTTAAGAATATTGAAACAGAATAAAAATTCGTTCTATGGGGAAATTTTGTTGAAAACTTTGGAGCCGTTTTTGAGAAAATTGCGTTTAAGACTTACTGTACACGAGAAGTTTGAAGCTTTCTCACAGAAATCTTTTGTGTTTTTGAAAAACTTTATTTAAAGTCTCTTGAACCACGTGTATGATCTGGGCTGTCTTGAACCACGTTAACTCACAAGTGCAACAGTGTATTCAAATATCTGCTAATTTGCATATGAACGGCGTGAGAGATTATTAAAGAAAATTAAATTTTTGTAATTTTTGAAAAAAGAAAAGTAAACATCAAAATGCATTTCATGTCGCATTATACAGTGAAAAAAATAACATTAACCGTTGGAAAAGTTTTCAGAAATATTTGAGCAATTTTTGGAAAAATGGCGATTGAGCGTTTCTAAAAATGCGGAACGTTGTGAAAACACTTCACAGAAAACTGTTGATGTTTTAAGACTTTATATCCAGTTTATATAAAGTTTTATATGAAGACATCGTTTAAAAGAGAGGTGCTCATAAATGCAACAATATGAACACATATCCACTGATATAAATAGTAACGACGTGAGAGACTAGTCCAAATAATTACATTCTTGTAATAACTGGAAAAACAAAAGAAAATAGTAATATAGTATTTATATCACCTTAGAGAGTCCATTTAGCACTATATCTTCCAAAAATTTAAAGAAAAAGTTTAAAGAGCCGTTTTCGAAAAAATCTTGTTTTTTATGTTATTTTCTAATGTTGCACACACTTGACAAAATATTGCACGAACACTTCTAAAATGTTCCAAAGAATGTACATGACGTAATCAAAGAACTAAATATGAAGAAACAATTTTAATTGAAGGAAAACTCTTTAGTTGTAGGAAGATTCCAGAAAAATATTTTTTTCAATGTTACTTTTGAAATTTTCGAAAATTCAGAATTATCAGTGAAAATTCGACCTCTGTCGTCTTTATAAGTATGTTTCACTCTACTCATACAAGAAAATTAAATAAACTAGTGGTGCTACCAAAGTACATACGTTCACGCATTGTTTCTAAAGGCTCCGCAATGTTATACTACAACATAAACCTGCAAAAGTCCTTTCAACCAGCATATTATTATTCCGCTCCGACACGCGAACTTCGATCCTCACAGTTACCGTGCCGGCATTCGTGCTACTACGCAACACAAGCGCCGTATTCGGGCCGAGGCATAAAATAGTCCGGTTCATGTAAAACAACCCTCAACAATCAAAATATCCGATAGAAACTTTCAAAGCCATTCAGATCAATCAGGGAAAATCAATTTTGGAAAAAGTCCGCTGAACAGTTTAGGCGCTAGAGTTGTCCACAGACGGACTGACAGCTGTTTTTCTTGCGTAAGCTTCCGCGGGCGGAGTTAACGTTTTGGCCAGCGTATTGTTGCCTTTTTCAGAGCGTATATCTCCTGTGTATTTCCTCAGTACGCTCTGAAGAAGTCCACAATACGTTGGTCGAAATGTTAACCACGATGTCAGTGAGGCGGTTAGTCCAGGATAGTGTAGATGACAGCTGTTAGGTTGAAAGATTTTATTAATTGATTGATAGTGATTCTGGGCGCGTCAAAGGATAAGATAATTTGTCCCGTAAGTGTAGTATATGCTTTATCTCAGGAGGTAGTGGTGATCTCTCCTCTGGATAGATAAATCTGGTGCCGAAGGCATAATCTGAAATCTGGTACTGAAGGCATGAAACTAACTAGTGCAAAAAAATGTTTGCCATTCTATAGCACCACTAGTATTTTATAAATTAAGTCACAGGATTTATCTTGGTTATCATCCATTTATCCACTGGAATTGTCACAAATAATTATCCCTGTGCATAGATCAAAGCGGTAACCAGTGCTTCTGAAACGCTGAGTTGTCCTGAAACGGTCATATAACCACTTCGTCCATCTGATTAGTACAGAAAATGTGCATTTCTATAGTTGTCATGAGTGCATGGTTGTTTCAGTTCTAGCCAGCACAGAAATTGAGAAAATATGAAAAAAATGTCATATCGGAGGCAAAAAAAGATGGCAGCATGACATTGTATACATCGTTTTTTTTAAGAATTGATATTTTACCGATCCTTGATATATAATAGGTAAAAATTTACAGAAACTCTCGGAGCGGTTTTTTAGAAAAAAATGTTTAAAAATTAAAAATTGCCTACACACACACACACACACATATATATATATATATATATATATATATATAATATTGAGAACGAAGCACGTTTCTGCAATTAGTACAATCAAAAAATTGATTACTAATTCTAATTAAAGAAGCACTAAAATCGATCAGCGTAAGTAACGTCGCCGCCGTCGCCGCTGCCACCCAACGGCTCAAATCGGGGGTAGAACGGGGCGAGGCAAGCGGAACTGGTTAGGCCAGTGTGCCGCAGAGAGGCCGCGAGTGAACACGGACGAGGCTGTGCATGCCTCAAGCAAGTTTATAGTGATATTATCCAACAGTTGGAATTGATTGTAGGCCATTGAAGTCGGGAGATTAGAGTGGATAAAAATCTGATAATCGAGGTGATTAGGAGAATGGAAGTGCAGCACCAGGGACCGGGATCAGTGAAAGACATTAATAGTTGAGTTGAGTGACCGACCAGACACGAGTTCCATGTTCCGCCCGGGTGGTGATGCAGCAGCGGCCGCCCCCACCGTGCGAACATCGAGTGGGAGAGAAGAACTGCTGTGATCGAACTGCGACGGGACGCAAGTTCGCTTTGTGCCATGTTAGCATTATGTGACAATTGCTTGTACTGGCTGGGGGGGGTGGACCCCGGACGAGCTCGTTGGGCCATTGCGTTGGGGGGCTAGCGTAAGTCGACCCGCGAGGGAGAGCGATTTCCCGACAAACTTCGGGGCGGACCGAAGTTTGCCGAAACCACCCGCCGCCGTTTGCCACGGCGGCCCCGCTCGCCTCCAGCCGAGCCGGTGCGTCATTCGAAAAGCCTCAAGGAGTAGTTACTTGTGTATGAATCACTTAAAGGCCTTGCGCACTGCTATGTAAAGGAATGTTTGCTACATAGTGTTTCAATCTTAAAACTTTAATTTGCACAAGGAAGAGTTTTTTCGATATTTCTTCCAATTCAGCCGGTCAAACCCGCCATGGAAGCCCATTCACGAGGAATGTACCCGTCCTTTATATCATTTTATTTGTCGTGAGAGTACCGTTTCCCAGGTACGTCACAAAATATATAGATATAATATATATATATATATATATATATATATAATATAATATATATTAATATATAATATATATATATATCTCAGACAAATTGTATATAATTTGTCTGATACGCCTGACACCCTATCTACCAGCGGAACAAAATATTTTAAAATGTATTGCGATGTGTTACACAAAAGTTGTTAAAGAAGATCCTGGAGTATGATTTTCATACTAAATGGCTGTTAAGGTACATCAGCTAATGGTCTACCCAGAATGAATTGGACTCCTGTCTTCTTCTGAGAAGTAGACACGTGCTGAAGTGTTCTACTGAAATTTTCTTATGTGATTTTAAAGTTTGCTCAAACTTGTGAAACGTCTGTCACGAAGCACGGGAATTTGTATGTATTTGTTTGTACATATATTGAGGTAAGGTAAACTGTTCAGTGCTTTGAATTCCACAATTAATATTCCTGCACTGACCATGTCCTGTTGTATTCATGGTGTTATTGTTTCTTAATTTTCTGAACACTTGTTAACTTTAAGATATTTAAATAAAAAGTGTTTGCATTTATATTTTGCTCGTTAATTGGTAAATACCTAAGTTATTTCAGTGTTTCAGAATTCTATCAAATTCGGTCAGCCTTCATGCAGCTCGTTGCATGTATTTTACAAATGTAAATTCCTGCCTGAGATATGGTATACTATTCTGGGGAAACTCATCCTGTAGTACTCAGAACTTTAGATTCCAAAAGAAAATTATTCGAATATTGAAAAATTTCCATCCGCCTTATCCTTGCAAGCCTCTCTTCATTGAGCTTGGAATCTTACTACCGTCTTGCCAATATATTTACGAATATGTAATATTTCTAAAAAGTGACTTACTTAACTGTGGGAACTTATTTCATGCAATACTGATATTTATAATCACAACACACGTCGTAAAAATCACGTTCATCAAGTGTTAGTATTAACAGCTCACTATCTTATCCACATGTGCGTTACTTTACAACGGACTGTCAGATGATATTAAACAATTGAAGTCGGTTCACAAATTTAAGTTAAAAGTAAAATCGTTTCTGCTGCATAACTGTTTCTATAGAATTAGAGACTATACTGATTATCAAAAAGAAAGACGTTTATTTTAACAAAACAGTGATATATTATGATTTAGTTTAGATTTGTTTTGTATATTTTTTTAAAAGACTTAATATGTTTGTCACAAATAATGTACTTCAGCTTCCTGTTCAATGGCTCTCATCTCGATCAGGTTTTTGTCCAGTTTCCCTGATCCATTGAGCAAATGCAGAGATGGCCCTTGTTTTGCTTCTGGACATAAATGTAGCTTCAGTATGCGCACGTTTTGTTGAAATCTCCTTTTCCTTGTAATGGTAAGGGTGAGTTGATATTTTGTTAGCAATGCAAAAAATCATACTTGGAATTCATGTACCGATGTAATTAAGTTTTCTATAACTCAGAAACGAAAATGACTATTTTTCAAATATTGCTAATCTTGCGATTTCTAAAATTTATTTTTATTTATTTATGTTAAACGTTTACTTATTTTTCAACTATTCGTAGTTAAAATGACGGGAAGGGATTCTGGAACTCAAGAAAACGTGCGCAGATAATCTTTTCCCCCCAACGTTACATACAGTTTTTACTGTTTTTTTTGTGACTGAATAAATCTAAATCTAAATGTAAATTTATTATTTCAGTGCTTTAAGATCCACAATTTATGTTCCTGCTATGCCCCTGCCCTGTTGTATTCATGGTATTATAATTATTGATTAATGTTGCACTGCTAAAACTTGTTAGCTTTAACATGTTCAAATAAAAGGTGTTTCCCTTCATTAATTGTGATTGTTAATTGGTAAACACCTGAGTTATTTAAATGTTCATATGTTACTTCAGTGCATAAAATTCTACAATTAATATTCCTGCATTTACCTCGCCCTGTTTTATTCATGTTATTGGTATTTCTTAATGTTGCAGTTCTAAACAATTGTTGGGATTCAATTGAAAGGTATCTGTATTAATTTATTGTGTTTTCCTAGTTGTTCGTGGTAAAAAGCACATTAATAATTTACATATTTACATACTATTTCAACGCTTTGAAATCCAGAATTATTATTGCACTGCCCAGTTCTCACAACCAAATTTGTTCAATTTCGTATTTTATACATGTACTCAAAACCTTATTCATGGTTTAATGTTTGTTTTGTTTTAATGGTTGGATATGTGTTATATTTTAAAACTTGCCCTAAAAGATGTCTCCATATATTTATTATTGTTTATTACTTGTTATTAGAAGGGTAATTTCAGTCCTATAATTATGTGGTAATGCTTATATGATATTAAATATTTTATTCAACAATGTGTTTGAGTATTTAATTATATACCATCCATTTTTTGGGTTACGAGCTCCTTGGATTTTAATATTTCGAGCATCATAGGAATGTTGAGGTTTGACTATTAAATTTCTTGTCCATTGGATGACAGTACCCCCCAACACCTATGTTGTTGTAATCATCCAGTCAATGTCGGATTCTTCTATAACAAAGTTGGAAATCTCAATAAATGTTGGTTCTCAAATATCTTACAAACACATCACATTTACATGTATCTTCTGTATTTTTATAAGTGATAAGGTTTCAAAAATTGCAGCTGCTCTAAAACGAATTATTTCCAAAAAGTATATTTGTTGTAGTTGGTGTCTAAGAAGTAATAAAATTACTATTGAGACAACCAAAAACGTCTGAAATTACTAAAAATGTATTCCAGAAGAAACCTAAACTACTGGTGGATGACAGTAATATTAATATTAATAATAATAATAATAATAATAATAATAATAATAATAATAATAATAATAATAATAATAACAACAGTAATTGCTGGGCACCGTGGGGCACGCGATTGCGCCAAACGTCGCCTGCGCTGAAGAGGCTGCAGCTTCGAATCTTGGGTACTCATGAACATATTTGTAATTGTCCTTTCAACTCTTATTATCATCCTGTCATCTAATAGTTCATAATTGAAGGCTAACAACCATATCACTTTCAAATGATCCTCTGTCCAAATTTGACGAACATTTGAAAAACAGTGCACGAACATGCCTATTGTTGAGTAATGTAGTAAATGCGGCAACAGTGTTTAAACAATCGAACCTACGAGTATACTGGGTGGATGTACTTCGCACTTGCCGACAATGCGTACTTGGGGAGACACAACCAACTAGCTAAGATTCTCCATCAACAATTGGCTCCAAGCATGGTATGTTAAATAGTGGAGCACTTCCGTATTACAAATTAAACCAAGCACCAGTGATGGAAGCAAATTATATCATCATATATTTGGACAGACCCATAAAAACAGATAAAACTTTGGCTTTCAATCGACCATTTGATTGACAATAAAAATAAAGATATGCTTGTTGATATTGCCATACCATTTACACACAATCAAAGGAGAACAGAGGCCGAGAAAATTACGAACGAAAAGTACGATGATTTTGATTTAGAAATAAAGAAATATGGAAACTATTGAGTGTAATAACACATCTACTTGTTATTTTGACTGAAGGTGCAGTAACAAAAGTGTTAGGAAAAATCCAAAACAATTGGGATTACATTAAATAATCCTTAAGTATTGGCAGAAAAAAAATGATCCTGCAAACATATCACATAGTTCGCAAGTGTGTGAACTAACACAAATTACACTCCCATATCAATTAAACCCTGCACAAGCTGTTGAGAATCGCAAGAACTGACAATGATAATATTAATATTAATATTAATAACAATAATAATAAATATAAGAAGAAGAAGAAGAAGAAGAAGAAGAAGAAGAAGAAGAAGGAGAAGAAGAAGAAATACAGCATCCAATAGGTAAGCATTGACATCACACCCAAAGCTGAGCATCCATGATACCTTGAAATTACACACTTTGCATTGCCATTCCTTAACGTATCTAGTTTTTTGCTGCCCACCGCAACTGATGCATAAAATATTGTAACCTGTATGTGGGATGCCACCTTCAACGTTTTTAGAACATCACGTAATATGTTATACTCAGATATATACATGAAATAATATAAACATTATATTCAATAGAGTGATTTTAGTATTTTTTTATTCCATTGTTTCTACTGTGTTAAACTGTATTGTCTATACTATTGTCAACTTTTTTTTTCATTATCTCCATTGCTGTTGGCAAGGCACATGCTAAATGAGCGAAACATTGAACTGTTAATAAATGTACCAACTACAAAAGTCTTAATTCCTGATATCTACCTAAGATTGCTCCTATATGGCCCAAACCTACTTAGAGATTACCATCTATCTACAACATTAACACACCATCAGTAGGAAGAACTAACTACAATTTCCATAATAATAATAATAATAATAATAATAATAATAATAATAATAATAATGTAAGTATCTGGAGAAAATAACACATTCTGGAAAAGAATGTACACAATTTAAAGAGGAGTAATTATAACTTCAGGGGCCAAAGGTTGACCAGGGTCTTGGTGGACTGGGGCCCATACCATTACATACCAGGAAATGCCCCCCTTGAATCGGCTATTCCAACAGAAGAGCTAGAAGAAGAGCAAGTAAGAACGAGGTATGGTCGGCACGTCCTGTTTCTCTTCCTCGTGGTGACCCATGCTTGCTGAGTAAGAGTCCACGATGTAGCGCAAGAGGGAAGGGCGAAGGCGAGTCTCCAGCGCTTAAGCGGGAGCACTGCGCTAGAGGACGAAACCCAACAGAAAACCTAGAGGAAGGAGGGGTTCTGAGGCGAAATGAACCCAGTGCTCCTTAGGGAGACAATAATCACAAAATATCTCAGGTATCCCAGGCGACGGGGTTAGACCTAGGCTAGCATCCTATTTTCTGGAAAACCTTAACTGCTCGTAAAGCTCGGATAGAAGCCGGCTCCACCATAAGAGGAACAAGGCATTTTAAAAGAACGAAATAGTTGTTGACCATTGTAATATGTAATGTCACAACAATGCTACAGCCAGGAATAATGTAGGAGGTAGCAGAAGCGATAATGAAAACGAATATAAGAGTTACAGCTTAACAAGAAATTAGATGGCAAGAAATGGGCAAAATAAAGAAAGAGAAATTTTCTATTTACTATAGCTGCAATAATGAAAAGATTTGGCCAAAGAGGAACTGATTTGTGATAATGATAGAAATTGAGAAATCAATACTAGGTTTTGATCCTTATAATGAAGATCTACGTAAAGTGCGAATTAAAGGGAACTTTTATAACCTGAGTTTTATAAATGTTGAAGCGCCCACAAAAGACAAGAAAGAAGATATCAAAGAAACATTTTACAAAGAGTTCCAAGATACGACCGACAGAACTCCAAAACATGATATGATGATTGTCCCCGGAGATTTTAATGCGCAACTAGGGCTTGAGGAAGGATACAAGGAAGTAGTAGGAACATTCATCATACATCAAAACACTAATAATAATGGTGATTATTTGACCAATTTTACAATAACTAATAATCCAATTATGACAAGTATTTAATTACAACATAAATCAGTACATAAATGCATAGAGATATCATCTGGCCGTGCTACAGTTAACCAAATTGATCATCTATTTTGTGACTTTCGGTCACGTTCGAGACTGATATGTCATGTCCGCTCAAAGAGAGTACCAAATTGTGACACAGATCACTTTCTTCTTAAATCGCATGTGAAACAGGAACTGGTAGAAATATTCCTCAATGTAATGTATGCAGATGGAATAAACAGAACTTACAGCACTCTATAAATATCAAAGAACATTAGAATGCATTAAATCAGAAACAAATAGAGAAACCTAGAGAAGTAAATATAGAAAGATAATGGTAGTATAAAAACTAGCATAGTCGAAGCCGCCAATAAGGTCTTTGGAAGAGAGAAAAGAAAACGAATGGTTGGATGAAGCTCAGCTCAGGATGAGAATAGAGCGAGACAAAAACCCGTAAATGCAAGTACTAGAGCATCTATGAAACAATATAACATTAAGAAAACGGAACATTGAAAACTCTGCCGAAGGAAGAAAATATGGAGATTGAGAATAGAATGAGAAAAATAGAAAAATAAAGTAAACAAATGAATCTAGGAAATTTGATAAAAAAATAAAGAACTACACAGCTAAACCATCAGGGCATGTTGGTGGCTGTAGGCAACCATCAGGGCACAGGGAAATCTTGTAACTAAGAGAGAGGATATTTTATAGATGTGGATGTTATACTACCAAGAATTTCTTAATAAAGAAATAGGTTCTACTGAAACTAAACAGAAAACATAGAACAAACGGAAGGGTGAGATATAGACCTATATAAGCCCAGACATAGAGCAGTGACTAGAGTAATAAAGACAATGAAAAGAAATAAAACTCCAGGTTGAGATAATATCACAGAAGAACTACTAAAAGCGGGAGAGAACATATTAATAGAGCGAATCCATAATATGATTAAAAAATACGGATAGATGAAGAAAATGCCTGAGGAATGCTTAGAAGGAACTATGTCCAATTTACAAAAAAGGTGACCCAAAAAGATATGATAATTGTAAAGGTAATACGCTTCTGAATATAACATACAACATACTTTCTTCTCTGATATAGAACAGAATAATAGAACTCAAATTGGGAGATTTTCAAATGTGTTTCCGCCTCAATCGCTCAACAATTGATAATATTCATGTAGTTAAACAATATCTATGAAAAGTGTTACGAGTATAATATTGATGTATACTGTGTTTATTGACTTTAAACAGGATGTTTACAGAGTTAAGAAATCTGCAAAATTAATAATAATCTTCTTGCACTGGAAGTAGCAACCCAAATTGTTAAATTAACATTAAATAACACAAAGGCCAATGTACTCATAAACAACGACTACTCACAAAAGTTTGAAATAAATTCAGGTGTAAGGCAAGGCGATCCCCTCTCGGTGCTTCTCTGTAGCATCGTAACAGATGGAATACTGAAGAAATTAGATGTTCCGGGTAATATTTCTCACAGAATAAAGCAGATCTGTGCGTACGCTGACGATGTATTAATTTTGACGAGATCGATGCAAATGTTGGTCTCAACATTTCATCAGCTGAAAGGTGGTTCTAAGAAAGTATGCTTATTTATACTTGCCTCTAAAACAAAGTACTTGAAATGCACCCGAAAAAAATTTGAGAAATAAAAACGTATTCTGGATGACTTGGAAATTGAAACTTTGCACTAATATAAATACCTTAGCACAATAGTCAATATTAACAATACAATAGAGGAAGAAATAAAAGAACGGATTGTGGCTGGATATAAGGCATTTTATGCATATAAAAGTCTCTTTGGCTGTAATTTCTTATCACAATATTCATATTTGAAATTATACAATACTGTTATAACACCGGGTGCGGAACATGGGTTCTGAAGCCACAGAGTGTACAAAAATTAAGTAACAATGAAAGAAAGATCTTGAGGAAAATCTATGGCCCTACGAAACTTGGTGATATAATCTGAAGATTGAAAGCAAATGATGAATTGGAAGTACTGATTAAACAAAAGATATTGTTAGAGAAGTAAAATCTTGGAGAATAGCATGGATCGCACATTACAAAGGATGGATCCAGACAGAATCACTAAGAAAATTAAAGAATGAAAACCGATTGCTACGAGATATAAATACAGACAAACACAAAATTGAAAGATATCGTTGTAAAAGATCTATCTAGAATAAAAATTAAGAATTGGAAAAAGATAGCTCAAAACAGAAAGGAGTGGCAGAAGACTGTTGAGCCAGCCACAACCCACCTCGGGTTAGAGCGTAAGCATAAAAAGAAGAACTACAACTTCACCAAGCGAAGTGGCACAGCGCGTAGCCCGCCGACTACCAATTCCGGAGGCCCGGGTTCCATCTCCGTGCCGGTCATCCTGACCGGGGTTTTCGTGGTTTACCTCGATGATCCAGACAAATGATGGGAAACGGACGTCGCTAGCCCACTTCGCTATCTACGCGAAGTAACGAGGGGGAAGCGAATTGGAGACATCGCGAGGTCCTGATTGGCTGACCGACTAGGAACCCCGGGATGTACCGGCGCCCAGGCCAATTGCCCTTTACAGGACATAGAGTAGTTTAACTATATAAATACGATACAAACTATAACTTCAGAAATCACCTGAGCTCCTATTGACTCTACAGTATACTCCAGTATCAACCAATTAATGCTTAAGATGCATAAATAAAGATATAAGCTTCCTTTAATTTATGCAATTTACTTACGTGAAAATGATAATTTGTATGTAAATGAAATAAGACCATTGGGACTGATTCTTAAACAATATAAAATAGATTTAAATCAGTCTGAATAGAAACGTGCAATGTAAATTGCCATGTCAGTTTGCCACTAAAATTACGCCATTTTAATGAATATCGTAAATAATCATTTGTATAAAATAGAGGTTCATTTTTGGAAAACAAATTAACCTAGAGTTGTACGTTTTGTTTAGAACGTTGTAGTGAAACGCGTGAAAAGACATTTTTACTCAGTAATTTCGTAACGGACAAACCCATTACCAAACTTTGCTCGGTTTCGTGCTCCGTGCTTACATAGGACAGGAGCCAGCACGAAAAAAAAAACAGAAATGATTAGCTGATTGATAAACCTTGTTGAAACGTTAGCCAGTGTTATGACGAATAGGGAAACGCATGCATGGCGGTCCGTAGTTGTAGGCGTTACGCTACACAATTGTTTGAATGTGTCGAAAAAAAACTACGCCATTGGAGAACGAGTACACAGCTCTTGGTTGTTGTATGTTGTTCGTTAGATAGCCAAAGTGCGAAGGCGTTGTATGCCATATTAGCGTACTCAAACTCTCCACCATTTTCAATTCAGAATGTCATTTTTATGCGGTTTTCAATTACGTGCTCAAAGCTAATTGTTCGGTCTAATGACATTTGACTAGTCTCATGATATTTCCTAGTTTCCTGATATTTCTATTATATAATTTTGGGGGAGAAGATTATCTGCGCAGGTTTTTCGGTTACAGAATCCCTTCCCGTCATTTTAACTATAGTTGAATAAAAATAGTTGAAATATAAATAAACGTTTAAAATAAATAAATAAAAATACATTTTAAAAATCTCAAGATCATCAATATTTGAAAAATAGTCATTTTCGTTTCTGAGTTATAGAAAACTTATTTGTATCAGTACACGAATTGCAAGTATGATTTTTCTGCATTGCTAACAAAATAGCAAGTCGCCCTTACCTCTACTCTTAGCATTACAAGGAAAAGGAGAGTTCAACAAAACGTGCACATACTGAATCTACATTTAGGTCCAGAAGCAAAATAAGGGCCATCTCCGCATTTGCTCAATGGATCAGGGATACTGGACAAAAACCTGATCGATGGGGGTCATTGACCAGGAAGCTGAAGTACATTATTTGTGACAAACATATTAAGTCTTTTTAAAAAAAATAAACAAAACAAATCTAAACTAATTCATTATATATCACTGTTTTGTTAAAATAAACATTATTTTAACAAAATTGATTGTTAAAATAAACAATTACTTCTTTCAAAAAGCGATAGTTCCGATCGGATTCCGGAATTTTGCATCTCGTTTAAAGGCAGTTCAGAGAAAATAATAAATAATTTGCAAAATTGGCCATATATACCATTTCCAAGTTTTACAATTCTGGAGAGGGAAGGATTCTCTGTTTCAGTACCGAAAACTGCGAATTAAATATTTTTCAACAATTAGCAATTTTTTAAACAATACCGAAACATGCGCTACACGACCTGGCGGTCTTGAAATTTTCTCTGAGGTGAATACTGTAAACTAACAATTTTGACAAGAGATGCAAAATTATTAGTAAATACCAAGTTGAATTGTTGTTAAAATGTTTAATTTCGTTATCACTAATATTTGAACACTATCACTTCGCCAAAAAAATCCCACTCGCAAATATTTTTTCGTTCCTGGAGCCGCCTTCGCGTACTTCATTTCTTCATCTATGTTGCGTAATATTCGTTCACATACGTAAGTTATTTTGCATTAAAACAGGGGATGATATTGAATTGATTTTTCGTTAGTAAATCTGGATTATGTGAAAAATCTAATTAATATTTTTCAAATTCATTCATTCTGTGCATGTGCTGAACATTTGTAATATCGCAATGTATGTTATTATCTTTATTGATATAATTCTTGTAACCTTTCGAATAACTTATACTACGTCGCAAACTGACTGCCCCAGCCTTCCTGTGCAATCGGTGCTAAGACTCTCAACTCTTAGGATGAACTTGCCTATCGTAACGAACGTTCATGCTAGCGACCATGATTGAGAAAAATCTCGAAGAAATGTAGCCTAGCAGCTTCTCAGTCGTTTGAAGTTGTTGAGAAAGTTGTTTTGTAATGGTTAACTATGAAAGAACAAGATGGCGTTATCCTCCGTACAATGCTGCCAGAATGAGTAGAAAGACAGGGACGTAGAATTTGGCCGTTACTCATTTTATGTGTTGGCAACTGTACATAAAAAAACGTGTGGTAAGTCTTTGGATCTGATAAAAACCCTAAAAAAATATTCAACGTCACGGTGTTTTTTTGCAAGTAAAAAGAGTGGAGAGTGGTGGCGCAATTCTGTCTTCATATTCGGATTCAGCGCGTCGACATACGTAGAGAAACATGAGTCAAATCTTCAGGTCTGACAACTTTTTTTTTTATTTTGTGTGCCAGTGTGGTCTTTTACCGCTTATCAATGATTTATTGAAATCTAAAAAATATATATTTCAGTATAGCGATCATTTAGTGACAACTTATCAGCATGGCATTGCATCTATTTATCAAAATGAACCACGAAGTTCTGAAAAGGTACCACCATACTTGTGCCTATGATACGTACGGAGCATATTCACAACTTGGGCATCTTTGAATAAGTCTGGCGGCTACTTAGTGACGTCCAAATGGTATGGCTTGGTCGTAATCGACAATGAAAAAGAATTTTATACGATTAGACCGAAAAATAGCTTTGAACTCGTAATCCAAGAGGGCATAAAAATTACATTTTCAATTCAATATGGTCGACATTTTGAGATGCCACATCCGTATGGCATACAACTCCTTCACACATTGGTTTTCTAAAAATATGGAACAAGAATTATCTGTATACTCATTCTGCCATTCTGTAAGTGCAGGTTTTTTTTCGAAAACTTCAAAAAATTATGAAGTGCAACGCCGACACCAACAGACCACCATACTTAAGTTTTTTCTTTGAGCTTATGATAGTGTTTTTTATTACTGGCTCCTGACCTAACTAGCCAATCAGAGAGGCCCAGTGCCCAGTGCCCAGTGCCCAGAGGCCCGAATAAACGTGCAGTTTGTTAAGCTGCCCGCCTGATTCTGGACTCAGTTGTTGAAGTTCATGAAAAGATCAAAGATGATTTCGGCACAGGAAACTTCTCTTATCAACCAGATACAGAATGTGAAGAAAGATTTTCGAAAATAGCAATGAAATCCGACTCTTCGGGCAGGAAATGTAAAAAGAAAACAGCTGAATTTCAAACACAGGGGGTTGAAGATGAAAGCTACTTTAATCTTATATCTAATAATGAAGATAATGATGACACTAAAAAAGATTATAAACAATTTTGGTCTATCAAATAATCAAATCCCGACTCTTTAATTTTCAATGTATCTTTATCATTCTAGTTCATTCACTTGAATATTGTGATTAATTTAAAAGATGAGTTTTCTAACTATATAAATTTGTTGTAGAGTTATGATGTCTGAAGTAAAAATATACATTTTGGACAACTATTTATAAAAAATAGAGAACAATATTTATTTGACCCTTAAAAGCATGTATAAAAAGCAAATGTGCAAGAGACGAATGCACAGTCACAAAATTCTCAATGTTTATTTTTAGGTAGACTTCTATCTTAAACCCAAACAAGCATAATGCTGATCGTTAGGCACGAGGAAATTGCAACAGAATTCATGTACTGCGACTTTCACAGTGTGATTGTCAAAATTCATTGAGGAATGAATGGAAAGGCATCTCAGAAGCCTCCAGCTTCCGAGGCTCCCGTCAAAGGTCGAGTGCAAAGGTAAGTAGGAAGGAACTCTGATGTAAACCACATTAGAATAGATTGTTCTCAGAAAAAAATATTGTTCCTGTCACCAACGCGCAAGAATCATGTGCTCGAAGTGCGGAAAGTAATATTAACAGTTTTTGTTCTTGTCCAACTTTATGTATTATTTTTTAATAACTCATATATTTTTTATAATTTTTAATACCTCAACACCATTTTTTTGTTAGCATATTTACAACGCAATGAAATTTGCACATTTTAGTTAAATTACATTCTTCACACTAACAAAACGTTTCTAATTGCACTCTTTAATATGACGTAAAGTTCATTTTGGTGTATATTTTATTTTTTCAAAAATTTCATAAATGTTTCGACAACTTTCATTCATTGTCATCTACAGGATATGGAATAAATTACGTACAACAAATACAAAAATTAAAAACTAATTAAATTCCTTAACTATTTAAAAATTGTGTTAACTGCTTATTACAGTATTAAAACTTTTTAATATTCCTAAAATATTAAGGATTTCATGTTTTAATATTTAAGGAATGTAATTAGTTTTAGTTTTTAGTAATTGTTGTAAGTAATTTATTTCTTAGCCTGAAGATGACAATGTATGAAAGTTGTCGAAACATTAATGAAATTTTTGAAAAAATAAAATATACCCTAAAATGAACTTTACGTCATATTAAAGAGTGTAAATAGAAACGTTATGTTAGTGTGAAGAATGTAATTTAACTAAAATGTGCAAATTTGATTGTTTTGTAAATACGCGAACTAAAAAAGATGCCATTTTCTGTTATGAAATAACATTCGAAGTGTTAGTACAACTTTCATACAATATTAGCAGACTCTGGAGCTACTTTAATAAATATTAAAAGTTATGATGAGTGGAAAAATTCAAAGGTAGCTGTAGGACATCTGGAAGATTCGGTGGAGAATAAAAACAAAGTAGCTAGGATGATCTTGCAAAATGAAAAATGTCTTTCAGTTAGAGATGAGACTACTTCAAATTCTGTTGGAACTCCAAGCACGAGTGCTCAGCGGAAGACGCAACAGTTCCAGGTAAAATATTTTAGAATATATAAAATTGTGTTTTTAATGTAAATGTTAAAAATGAATAAGTTAAAGTCATTGTGTATTCGATAAACAATAAATATTATTTCCAATGTGTCAACAGTCATTTGTTCATTGTCTTGTTTACTTTACGTCGCCATGGCGTCGGCATGGGTCCTCTAAAATGTATTCTTGGCCTCCGGCGGCCAAAGCTCACCTTTGTGGCGTAAAAATGCTTCACCAAATACGAGTTTTGACGTGAGGATAGGAAAAATTAGATTTAATCAGAAACAGTACCAATTTTTTCTTTAAACATTTGGTAGGGATTGCACTAAATGCACTCTACAAGACGACATTAACGTCATATCGCTCTATTTTTATGTTTTTCCAAAATTTTTAAAATGATAATTTTTTTGTTGTGTCTGTCATGATCTTAATATATACATTAGCGACAACTTGTTCACATTATTATATTTATGAGTACATGTGCTTTAAATAATGTCTTATATTGTTCTTCGAAAATTCAAACTTTTCTATGAAAACTAGTTAATAATTGCACATTTTCAGAAACGCTCAAACAAAATTTTCTCAAAAGCGGCTCCTAAATTTTTCTTCAAATTTTTCGAACGTTTAGTGCTAATTGCACTCTTTAATATGTCGTAAAGTTCATTTTGGTATTTTTTATTTTTTCTACAATTTCGTAAATGTATTTTTTTAAAGATACCTCACGCCGACAATATGTATATTTCCATCATTTTGTAAACACTATTGCATTCGGAGGTAAATGTAATTCAAATGACTTTGAATGATTTTTTTTTCGAAAACAAAACTTTTGTGGGGAAAAGAGCATCCAATTTCAAATACACAATTGCGCTTAAACGTTATTTTCTTAAAAATGGCTCAAAGATTTTCAAAGAAAATTTAGGAAGCAATTTAGGACGAGGTATTATGTTCTTTAATATTTTTATTATAATACTAGCTGACCCGGCAGACTTCGTACTGCCTCAAACATAAATCAAAGACCTAAACTTTTGTATAAAATGATTTTAAAACAAACAAATCGAATCCGTATTTAATAAAAAAGCATTTTTTGAATAAAGCATGAAGTTTTATTATTATTTTCGACACATTATGTTGCTTACTTACAAAACAGAGTTTTTCTAAAATACTGGCCATTTATAAGGTTTAAATTTTATATTTACAGGCACACACTGTTATGATACAGTTTGTTAATCAATTTAAAGCTTTCTCATAAACTATTTTTTTGTATTGTTTTGTGGTGCGTAAATAAACAAAGAAGACGGTTTTCCGAAGCGCGAACACGCGACGTATAATTGTCCACGCGCGATGATTCCACCGCGGGATCAAGACATCCTCTCCTTTGTATTTTCTTTTTATGATTGTTGCCTCAATGACGTTATTCATCAGCTTTTTCACAGCCAGCCTTGTTCCATTGCATAGTCGAGGTTGATTAATGTTACGCAACATGATGACAATTGATCCTATTTTTAACTGCAAATTGTGAGGTGGTAATCCAAACAATTCCAGTGAATTTAAATACTCCGTGGGATTGTCGACAACGTCATCCTGGGTCATAACGGTGTCGACTGATTTGGAGGAAACCAACTGTCCTGGAAGAAATTTCTGAATGATCGCATTGAGATCATCCACATCTTTATTTTTCGCCGCCAATATTGCCCGTTCACCCAGCCATTATGGTTATTGAACGTTTGCGCTATATCTGGGAAAACACGCTGAATAAGCTCCTCTTTTGAGTCTGTGATGTGACAAAAATCTGTGGGTAATGTGGTGAATCCGGTCGAGGTGTTCACTGCAACTATATTATTTCCAATGCCTAACAACTACTTTGGAAACACATTTGCAGTTTCATCTTGTTACAAAAATACTCGCATGTTAGTTGTTAAGTGGAGTGTTTTTACGTACTGCTACAAATTCGATGATTTTAGGCATGTAATTAGTTCATCAGCAACAGTTGATCGGGTAATAACTGGAAGAGTTTGACGAAAATCACCTGACAACAGAATCATGGCCCCACCAAAAATATTTTGGTTGTCACGAAGATCTTTCAACGTTCTGTCTGCCTCTAGTGACCTCTTATAGGAGATTGTGTATTCATCCCAAACAATCAATTTGCATACATGTAGGATCTTGGCCATTGCGCTATTGTTGCAAATTGGTGTTTCGGTGATTTGCAAGTTTAATGGTAATTTCAAGGCATATTGTGCAGTTCGCCCGCCTTCTAGCAGAGTCGCTGCTATTCCAGATGAAGCCAACGCTAGAGCATCATCATTTAGTGATGTGATCATCGCCAAAAGCAAGGAAATCAAAATTGTTTTTTTCCTGGTTCCTCGAGGCATCAAGGGAAATAAATTTCACCAGAACTCCACGTTTATAGCTTCTATCAAAGTGGCTTCTGTAGCGCAATTCTTGTTTGTGATTTTAATGTGGAAACATTTGTACGCAACTGTTTTCGGCAATGCTTCAATGTTCCTACTGTCCTGCCTGTGCAACGTCGGTTTAATGGCATCGTGGCACATTGACCGAATCTGGTGGCTCGGCATTCCCAAAACATGGGAATACCCTTGTATTTGCCATCAACAACAAACATATCTTTATATCATGATGCAAGTCTCATATGTAAATTTCTTCAGTATTTGGTAGTGTGGATTCAAAGTTTGACCGGCGCACACGACAGCAAAACATCCGTCACGGCATGTCATCTCCTATACTTATCCCAAAAATCTTTTTCAATTCGAAGGGAAAACATGACGAATATGCATACATCGCAAAACAATGTACGAATTTTGATTTGGCGATGAGATATTAGCGGAATCGCTTGAGCGTATGCAATCCCCCAGTAGCGACATCATTGTAAACTGTTAAATGTAATAGTTGACCACGACCCTCACGTGTACAATCGCACACCAAGCCTGTCCATTACTACCTGGTCTCGTGTCACATTGTCGTAAACCAGTCGGACCACAACATTCCACCAACAACCAACCGCAAACTCAATTCAGCACGTCAAATCCGTTATTTAGAGTATGTACCTGCTGTAGATGCAATACCCAGGAGCGCTGAAGCAAAAATAAAAACCACTCTTGAAGTCCTTCAACTTGTGCTTCCCTTGTTTCCGACGCTTGAAACGATTTCTGATGAGGCTGTTCCCATGTGAATTAGCGTCGCATTGTCAGCATACAGCAAAAGTGCGAGCCAAATCATTCAAGCGTTCTGACAGTCTATGAACAAACTTGTTAAATCTTCCGTCACACTGGCTGGATGTGCCGCCCAGTCTGCCTACACGCTTAGATGTAAATGACCTAAACTTAAAACTCAGTTAACCAGATTTATTTCCTAAAATGGCGCACTGCCCAAATGAGACTACTGCACTGGGTGTCTTATCATGCGATCGGCAAATGAAAAGAATACGTGCCAAACTTGCTCCGTCGCTACATTTACATCTGAGCAGATCCCCACTCTGGTACTCGTGATATTTCACATCATTTGCCATTGGCGTTACACCCGAAAGACAGCCAATATCACCTGTACCATATTGTTTACATATTTACATAATAGCTACTTTATCGGACATCACAGAAGTTGCACAATATTCACATTGATGCTGAGTCTCAAAAGCTTTTGCCGACAATATTGGCGAGTATCGCCAACAATGCCAACGATTGTCTTACATCAAACATTTTTCCTTTTACCTTCACAACTACTGATCGCCCATTGTCCGCCAACTGATCGGGCCGACGATACAATTGGTATCATCATTTCCCGTTATGGGTTTTAGCAAGCAGGCCCTTGGATATCGCCTTGGAACAGTTGCCGTCGAACCCAATACAGGCCCCCCCCCCCCCCCCTCCCCCCCCCCCCGCCCCCCCCCCCCCCCCCCCCCCCTGGGTGAATTGTAGTTGATAAGTCCGCGCAAGGTCCATGATATCATGTGTTTTGGTAACCTACTGCATGCAATTTTGGGTCAACTATTTCATTTGAAATTTCAAGCTGCAAATCATTGAATCATATCTCATCTGCCTTATTATTGTCCACTAACCCAGACTAAAAAATGTGCGCATGTGGCAATCGCACGCTTTTACATTCTTACAGATACACTCCAACAACTACTTGGCCATACACACATTGCTTTATAAGAAAATTCATGAAATTTTGAATTTTGTTTCAAAACTCTGGCAGTTATGCAGTGTCTACCAAACTGGTCGTTTGCTATGTAGTGATTTCCCTTCTCGATTTCGGACCATTTTTGCGTTACATGGTCCATAATGCCTCCACACTATGACCATTGCCATTTCCTGAGCATATTTCATGCGAGTCGAGGCTTCCTACATATCAAGTGACCCGCCTGGCAACAATTGTCATTCCTTCTTATAGTATCACATTTCCATCGGCATTTATAGCAATCGGCGGAGATGAATGTATTCCCCTCTCGTGATCGAGCCGTCGTTGGGTTCAAACGGATGGTAATGTCAATCGATCAGTCTCAATTTTGACATTCCAGTCAACTACAAACTAATGAAAAAAGTCGTTGACACATCACATGATGTTTACTTCACCTTGACGGATTCCCATTGAATGATAGAAATCAGTAGCCCCCTAAACATTTTGGGTTTCATGCATCTGCCAATCAACAAATTGAGGGAAATGTATTTAATTGTTACTAGATGAAATGAATTTAAAAATATTATTAAATCTTGTTCACATTTATTTACCTATATTATTGATTTACCATTTGTGATATTAATAATATTCTCATCTTCCCCTTGCCAAGATCAAAGGATACTGTAGTGCATCATACTCCTGTGTGTTTCAGATTACACGTTTTAAATCCTATTCCGACGGATGAAGCTTCCAAGATCTTCTAGGATTGTAAAATTTTTCTCCACAAATGACAGCAGCCCTTCATTCAATGGTATGCGAATTAAACCTTGTTGTGTTCACCGGTAGGTGTTTTGTCAGCCTCGAATGATTACATATTTTATGGTTTTCAAGATGGCCATCCAGATCCCAATGCTATTTTGAACATGCCTTACTAAATATTTTATGCTGATTAAGGAATATTTGTTATTCAGGACAATTGGTTTTCGTTCACTGTGGATTGTGAGCACAAACGATTATCAATTTATTATAACCTAAATTATCAATAAATTTGTCCTTGTATTTGCAATTTTAAAAGAAATGCCATTCAGGTATTTCCTATATATATATATATAATATATATATATATATATATATATATGAAAAACTTCTTAGAATCATTTCCAATCCCCAGAAACTAAAAAAGCCGGCTAAAGGATCTGGTGGTGGGACCAATTGTTGGCAATTTTACTTTGGCCTCCAGCATTAACATAATCCAAGTAGATTCACCAGGGTATGATTAACGTCTTACAATATTTAACAAATTTATTTTCATTTCCCCGATTGCTTACCGATTTGTCGCGCACAGTAATCAATTGCCGGATCATAGTGGAATGCAGCTCGTTCAAGAAATCACAGGAGCCACTGAGTCTACGGGATTCGCTCAATTTCATTATGTCTAGCTTGCTTGGTGTTGTGTTGGATGTGCACGAATTTGTTGCATTCTAAGCCTATGTACTACATGTCACGGACTAAGAACGCAATGTCTCACTTATCAATACGACTATTTTCTTCATCTTGTCTCTCTCTGGTAATCAGTTGCGGTTAGCACCGGAGGTACCTCTTCGCACATTTGATTGACTGCGACGACCTAAGTCAGGTCGTTTCTCCTCGGCATTCATATTTGAGAAAAATTATTCGCTCCAATTAGCCAGTAAAGGATCAAAATCACAAAATATCACACACACACCACATTAAGATCTTCCAAACGCGCCACGCGAATTTGAATACGAATGGGAAAGCAGGCGTTCCAGAGCATTTCAACCCAGCCCCGTACGAAACGGGATAGTTTTGCCTACCTCCAGAGGCGCGCGTCGGCTCTTATCTTCGCCTTGCTGACGGATGCAAGTCGCGCGGCTCCGATTCTCACGCATCGGAGCTCCGGCCTACGTCTACAGGCAGGGATGTGGTGATGGGAAGTACGGTCTAGCGGCAGAAGCAGCGAGCGTGCGGCTCCCACTGATATTCCTTCCTTTACAGTGCCGCCGCAGCTCGTGAAGAAAAGGGTGTTTTGAGCGTTTTCCCGGCAATTATGCGATTTTTCCACTATTTAAAACATTCACCTAGACCTCACGAACAGTTTCGAAACAATGATAAGAAACATCCGTTCAGCCGTTCACGAGGTTTAGCGAGACTAACGAACAGCAATTCATTTATATATTCAACATACCCACTTACACCCCCACACAACATTACACCTTCACAGTGGCACGCATTGAACCGTAAGCAGGTTTGTCAATTTGCTCGTGAAGCGAGCTTTAAAAATCTAGGGGCAGGATCTTCAGCGGTTGCGAGAAAGGTTTGAAACCCTTGACAACAATAAAATCACACAGAGTGCACACAAAACGAGCGTATAATTTACCATAAACTTTTTTAGTGGCATAAGTAATGACAACCAAGAATATAGAATCACACTTTTACAAAGAATAATCAAAACACAAATAGAAACCTTTACAAACACACTCATGTGAATGAACATGATAATTTACTTCAAGATTGGTACTCTGACGTAATTACTCTAAACTACACTGGGAAGTCCCTTGGAAAATTAAATTATATCCTAAATTTTGCTATCCCTAATAACATTTCACATGAAATCAAAAATTCAATTTACAATCTCTCGTTTCAAGAGATTACATGTAAAGAACCGAAACGTGTGGCAAGTGCACTACTCTAATTTACAATTAACTGTGTCTGAAAATAGCGAAATAATTAAATGTCCTAAGTTTAGAATGTGTTTAGCAGGCAAAGCGCAATCAAAACATCGTCTACTATAAATACTGTGATTTGTTGCCACCCGTGTCCTCAAGATTCTTAACACTTTCCTATACTGTTTTCCTGCCGACGTGATTGAACCTATTTTCCTGCCGGATCCTTAACTGTTACCTCGTGGACTTCCTTAAATTTGGCCTTGAGCCTCGTGCGCCTGGTCGCTGCGGTGACGCCCGCTCGCGTCCCAACCTGCTGCGTTGTAAGAGCAGACCGGGATTCGCCCCTGCCGTCTGCGTTGCCTTCTTGCGTCTCTCTTCCGTTCTTCTTCGTTGTCGATCCGTGCCTCTTCTCGTGCGCCCCAAGTCCTCGCGGCCTCTTCTCTTCTTCCTCGTCTGCTACCGGCGCCTCTGACTAACGCCCACGTTGCGAAAACGTCCCATTGCACTTTTACCGAATACTCGTGCAAGTTCCTCGCTCTTGCTACTTCTGACTTTATACAAGCCAGAACTTTTAATGTGTTCCTTCACAAGCGGGTAACATTTACTTCCGTGTGTTAATTGAAGAACACTATTAAGCTGCTACTATCTCGCGGAACGACTAAGCTAGAAACGTCTAGTTCGACGCCGAAATACTCCTACCTAGTAGTCGTTTGCAGCGCGCAAAAATATCTAAACTAATGTTAACGAAAGTGTGACTCGGTTCGAACGGTGATCAAAAGAGCAGACGCTTATTCGAAGCGTGGGTGCAAGAAAAGAGAGCTTCCGTTTGCGGTGGTTTTCGCCGTATTTATGGTGCGGCGCCTGGGGAAAATTTGTGATGCGGGGGATGGCTTTCCCCTCTCTCAACCCTTCACAAAGAAAACATAGCTACGCTAGTTCGCATTGCGTTTAGTACGCGCAACGGATACCAGCCGCGCGTCTTAAGTACCTCTGCCCTTACGGTCTGTTACCTCGCCTGCTTACCGTAGTGTTCACACATGAGACGGTGGTGTTATGGGGTTGCACAATCCCATAACGCCACAAATATATATAATAATATATATATATATATATATATATATATATATATATATATATATATATTATATATATTGTGACGTACCGGGGAAACGGTACTGTCTCACGACAAATAAAATAATATAAAGGACGGTACATTCTCTGTGAATGGCTTCCAGGGCGGAATGGACGCTGCATTTAGAAGAATAATCGAGGGAACTCTCTTTGTGCAATTGAAAGTTAATGATTGAAAAAAACATATACATAAAATTCTTTACAATACGCCACGTGCGCAAGCGCCTTTTAATAATTCGTGCACGCAGTAACGCTACCTTGAAGCTTCGATGGTCCCCACCGGCTGGCTGGAGTGCGAGCGTGCCGCCGTGGCAACGGCGGCGGCGTGCTTCGGCAAACTTCGGTCCGCCCCAAAGTTGTCTCGGAAAACCGATTTCGGCGCGTCGACTCGCGACCTCCCAATGCAATGGCCAACGAACTCCCCGGGATCCACCCGACCCCAGGCCAATGCAAGCAATGTCACATATACTAACTGCACAAACGCGCAATGGGCGTTCCCGTCGGCAGCTCCGCATCACAACCTGTTCTTCTCAATCCCACTCAACTTCTTCGCACGATTGCGGCCCGCTGCTGCATCAACACCCGGGCGGACATGGAACGCGTGATCTGTCGTCACTCAAAACTCCACTATTAATGTTTCCACTGAGTCCCGGTCCTGGTGACGGCACTTCCCGTTTTCTCCTAATATCTAATTATCGATTTTACGCCCACAAAATTCTAATCTCCCACTTAACGGCTACCATCAGCGTTCCACACTGTTGATAATATTACTACAAACTTGCCTTGCGGACAGCACAGCCCATGCATGTTTGCGCTCGCGGCTTCTCCGCCGTACTCTCCACCCGGCGCTCGCGCCTCCCTGCCGTTACTTGCCTCAACCGTCACTCGCCTCGCCCGTCTGCCCCCGGTTTTGACCGTTTGGTTGGCCAGCGGCGCGGCGGCGGCGGCTGTTACTACGCTCTGATCGATTTAGTGCTCTTTTACTTAAATTTAGTACCAATTTTGCTTGTTATCATGCGAAACGTTCTTCGTTGCATAATATAATATATATATATATATATATATATATATAGTACTACTATATATATATATATATATATATTTCCAGGAAACTAAAAATTGAAGAAAAAGTTTAAAAAAAATGAATTTTGGGTGTCGATAGACGGCAGCTGCCAAGAGTATGTGTCAAGTCCGAATAGCTAGCCCAGACCAAAGAAAGTTGAAAACTAATACTGGATAATATGTTCCATTCTATACTTTGAAAATCAAAACAACAGGTATTCCAGAAAGAAACCTTTATTAACTTGGCACAACACATGGCATTTCTTGACCTAATTGGTCACAACTTCAGCTGAAAACTGACATATAATTGCAAGAACAAGGTGTCACAAGCATTCTAAATACTAAAAGTGAGACGAACACAAGATACACCACAGGTGACCTGGTCATAATGTGAGAGAAAAGGTACACGTTGTTGGCACATTTCTTTGTGTCTTTTAATTTTTAATAAATATATCTAATGCTGTTCTTGTAGTTCTATGTCTGTTTTCACCCGACGATGTGACCTACTAGATCAGAAATTTGATGATTTGTAATGTGACCAGTTAATAAAATTAAATTCTATGGAATATCTATTGTTTTGTTGTCAACAAATGACGGATATCTGGCATCAAGATTATCACATAGTCGTTTCTATTACAAACATTCCTAAAAAATTGAAAAATTCGCATCTCTCAGAGATGTAGTACTCAATGATTTTTTCACTCTTTACTTCTAAGCATGGAATAACCCATTCAGTCCAAAGGCATATCGACGTATTCTATGACAAATTAATAAATTAATGAACAAAGAGCCTCAAAGTTATTTTATGGAAGTCGAGAAGGCCGAAATCTGGAGCATTATCGACAACCTAGAAATGCATGAGCAAAGCGAATCAGCTTGGCCTTATCATGAACTATAAGATGTAATGTTCAGTGGAAGTGTTTAAGAAAATAGTCGTACATTACGTCTCTTAAGGTCGGTTTACACGTTTTCGAACAGATTGGACGTACAGAGCGCGTAGTTCAGACTGCATGATTTTTGCATGAAAACTTTTGAGAATGTTCGACTTTTTTATACAGAAATCGTGTGGTTTGGCTCCAGCACTTCTAGCGGCAGACTCATCCAATAACGGCTTACTTTAAGGTGGAAATCGTCCATCCCTTCCAATTTTATGGTTACGTTACAGGCGATTCATGTGATCTTTGTATTGGCGTGGCAGATTAGAGTTCTTGGATTTTCTGGGATTTTATTTCACTGCATCTAGCAAATGTGAAGTTACTGAATCTTGCTTCTGCAGCCAAGACTTCCGCCAATCGGAACGTTTTTTTCTGTGACAATGATGGCGGCCTTTCTATTTTTTCTCGCTGTTTCATTAATACTTAACAAAGTACCGATAAAGTAACTTTAAATTCATGTACACAAATGTAGGGAATGAAAGTACTCGGACGGCGCATTTCAGTATTTCATTTGTGTGCCGGCGGAGCCTTTCGCGGCGTATAGAGGTAAATCGTTTGGAAAACGTGCAGACCGTGTAAACACGAATTTTGTCTTTTATACTTTTAGTTTGGGATCTTGAAGTTTCTATACAGTTTCTGTATGAAAATATGCACAAAAACTGTATTGTGTAAAAGGGCTACACTGACACATGATTCCCATTGGCAATCCTTGGATTTTTCAATGTGACTAAGAAGAGCGAAATCGAGTTAAAAATTGGACCTCAATATGTAAAAGAACCCTAAACATTAAAGGAAGAAAGAAGTGTAAGAATATATATGTTGCTTCATTATTTTAGAAATTTGTAAATTAATTCACAAACTTGTTCACAAAAGGATAATATTTGGAAGTTTCAGACTTCTCTATATTTTATTTTTTCTTCTTACAAAGATGAAATGTCGCGCCCAGCAGGTGTTTAACTTCGATTGCTCAGACAGAGGATGCACGACATTTTCTAGTATCGCACGACTGGCGAGCAAACCTTACTCATATAATCAAACGCCGCGGTTTCTTTCCGAAGAAATTATTTCGCATTTTCAATAATGAAGGAACAGTGGTGCTACAGAATGGCGCAGACTTTCTCTTATTAGTTTTTTATTTCCTTTGATCTTGGCTAGGTATTCGAACTTGTCACACACTCTCCTGCCAGCTACCATCTATCACCACCCAAAGAATATTTTTTGACATATTCCTTTTTTTCGGTTTCCTAATAGAATAACGGCAGTATTATTCATTATTTTATTATTTTTTATTTTTTATTATTATTTCATTATTTTAAGGATATTAAAGAATTGTAAAACCTCGTCAAAAATGACAATTTTCTTTGAAAAATGTGAAGCCGTTTTTTAAGAAAATGGCTTTTGTACGCTATAGTAAATTCTTAATTTGATGCTATTACTGAAGAAGTGTTTTGATTTTTTGAAAAACTTTATAAGACGTCATGTGAAGGACACTAACTCACAAATAAAATAGTTTTACAAATTGCTGGAAACGTTCATATTAACGGCATGAGACATATTTTAAAAAAATTACACGTTTGAAAAGTTTTCAGAAAAAAATTGGAGTCGTTTTTGAGAAACTGGCGTTTGAGCGTTTCTGAAAATGCTGAATTTTGTGCTAGTTTTTACAGAAAACAGTTGTGTTTTCGAGAAACTTTGTATGACATAATTTAATGGACATTTACTCATTAATATAATACTGTGAACACATTGCCGTTAATATAAGTATTTAAGACGTGAGCGACAAGTCAAAAAATTACATTTTTTATATTTTTTGAAAGAAACAAAGTGATATAGCAATTTGGCGTTTATGTAATCCAATAGAGTACACTTCGCACTATCCATACCAAAAATTTAAAGAAATAATTCAGAGCCGTTTTGATAAAATTATGATTTTGTATTTTTTTTAAAATTGCGTAATATTGCTGGCAATATTGCGCGAAAACTAAATTAAATTCGAAATTTAATTAAGTTTTAAATTTTAAGAAATTAAATTTTAAACATAAATTTTGAAAAAGCCGTACATGACTTTAATGAAAGAACTAATTATGTACAATGTATTTCGTTTACAGAAAACATCTGTATCTTCAATTTTATAGTTTTAGGAACACACCGAAAAAAAATCAAATGTTGGAAATTTTTCAGTATTCAGAGTCAACAGTGAAAATCGGACCTATTCCACCTTTATAGATGTATTTTACTCTATTCTTACAAGATTTTTAAAGGCAAAATTTCAGCAAATTTTGAAAATGTTCCTGGGACTTCATATAAAGAAACCCCCAAATTTTAAAGATTTTTTTTTAAATCTCAAAACTTTCACTTGAGCCAGATAGGCAGAATTTTCTTCAATTTGAAAAAATCCTATGAATGGTGTAGGCGCTAGTAGTGTTCGTAGTCGGACAGACGGCGTGACGAACAGACAGACGTTTTGAAAATATCTACTTTTTGGTTATCAAGAGACCCCAAAACGTGTATTTCTGTTGAATTCTCAAAATTGCCAAAATGTTTGAGCATTCTTCATTTGAGGTAAGAACAAGTTAAAAATGATATATGCATATTCGTGCAATAATATAGAAACATCTTGGAAGGAGAAATTTCTATTGCATTGCTTAAAATTGATTTGCGCCTTGTCACTAACTCTTTTATTCCTGTATACTCTCTGTGACAAGAAACCAGAAATAATCTTTCGTCATTGCAGGGTCCTGATGCCCTTGATATCTCTTCTCTGTTGTAGCAAATATCTTGATGACACTGTGCACCATGTTTATCACTAATATCACCCAATGTCTGCGGGAGGAAGTAAGATGGAGTGAAGAAAATTAATTGTCGAAGACATTCTTCACCTCATATTTTTGTACCTTTCTAACCATTCGGTTACGAATGTTTTATAATTGTCTTCTTTCTTTGTCTCAAGAAATGAATACACAACGCTGTTAAACGATTCCCAAGCTGCTAACTCAATGTCTCGCCATTTCTCTTCCAATATTTCATCCTACATGAGTTTTATTACTCGCGGGTCAATGGAAATCCCTTCCTTAAGCGTTTCTAGTACTTATCCGTAGAATTATTTAACTCCTTCTGCAGATACACAATTTCACTTTATAAAACTCAGAGAACTATTATGTATTCATATATATGAGGCACACGAAAAACAATTCTTGGTGAACTACGGGTACAGTTTCGCATAACACTGACTGACTCAATCTGCCACCCCAACCAGTTTGATACTTGTATATTTGCGATAAGGTCAGGGGCTAAAATAATTTCTTTCAGTAGGATGCGCAGTAGGTATATGATAATGCGCTTCACTTGTTTTCAAAACATACACTAAGACCAACTAAGAACACAAAGTCCTACTTGTAATTGAGCGCAACTACCAGACGCGAGAATAAAGACAGCAATCTTCGAATACCCAAGGTAAAAAAATCTCGAAATCCCAATTTTGTTGATATGTCATGAAAGTGGCATAGATGAAGTGGTCAAATATTTTATTTTAAAGTAGATTTTATACGTATTGATTCTACATATTTTTCATGTGCAATTTAAATGTACTTGCATTATTAAAAAAATACGTTACGATATGATATATTTAAAAACTGTGACGTGATATGACGTCTTTATTGTGATATTCGTAATCTACGTAAAAAAGTGAGTGCGTTGCGCACTTTGCCTTCCTGAAAGTAAAAATCTTGTTTCCTAGTGCTATTAAATCTAACGCTCAATCGCTTCGTTCATTTTTTAATGAAACGTACTCGAAACCATTGTCTCTTGTCGAATTTATATTTGTCTAGCTCTTCGTCTCTCCTCAGTGCCAATAGTACATAAACCATATAATTTTAAAGCTGTCACTCTGATTTACGGTCACATTTTTGTCTCATTTGTAAGGTACCGTTTCTGTTTAATGAATGTCCGAGGGAAAACGTATCGCAGCCGTTTAATTACGCACGAGCGTCCATAGAATCGTCACTTTTATTAATCTTAATTTGTTATCTCACTCACGTTACGAATTGTTTTGCTACGGGTTGTCACCCAACGTTGAAAGTCGTATATCTTGTAGCTATAAAGAGCCTCCCTGCGCTGCTTGTAAGATAAACTCGGAGTATATCACTTCCCGGAAACTGGCCGGCAGCAGTTGGGCGGCTGTGTGGGCGCAGGGGACCTGTGAGGGTGTGGGCCGGGGAATGGGAAGGCGACGAAGCATCGTGTCTGGAGGTTGGGCTCAACTCTCTTCACCCAACGGCCTGCGCTCCCGCGCCAGAGGTATTCGTATACAACCACGCGCAAAAGAGCACACGCCAACGAACACCCAAGCCCAAACGAACTTCCACACATGCAAACGCCCAAGCCCACGCGCTCATGCACCCACGCGCAAACGCGCAAGTGCGAACGCCCGAGAGTAAATACCCACGCAAAAACGTTAATGGCCACGTAAAACTCCTACGCACAAACGTTAATGGCCAAACGCTTACTCGCAAACACTCAAACGTTCAAAGTTACACGAAAACTTCACATGTTTAATTGTTATATTTTATCTTAACTTCAGATTTCATTAAAGGAAAATTTCAATCTTCAATATTGTAGTAAGAAGCTACTCCAACCAGAGAAATTACAGAGTTGGGAGCTCAAATTGATAGGGCTAATTAAATGATGAACAATCTCATGGTCCACTTTAAGGCCAATAGATGGCTATTTGTTTAGTTCAGAATGAACTTCTTTCAGCAAAATTTAGTGCAAATAAAATTAATTGGAAATCAAATTTACCCTTAACTGGTCTAATAGGGTCCGTATGAACCAGGCAATCATAAACTGAAGTTAGTAACTAAAAATACCGATGTATTGCGCTGTGGTTCCCTGTATTCTTCATTCATGATCCTCAGCAGATGACCGTGTGGCTTTTTGTCTAAAATACTACTAATATGGTTTATTGTTCATTATGTCTGTGTGAACCCCACCGGACTTTTAATTTTTTCACTACTCTATCTATTTTTTGTGTTTTTTCCAGAGTTATTTTTCTGTGAATCGGTCTGTTTTTCTCTTATCAACAATGAATCATGACCAAAAAGTTGATCCACAAAACAAAGGACCAATATGATCAAAGATTATAACACCGAAGCGGGCGTAGATGCACTTGACCAGTTTTGTACCAACTAATCGGGGGCTCGGCAACGTCGGTGGCGGTGGCCAAAGGTTATATTTTATGCAATTCTTAACATAGGAGATTTAAACACTAGCAAGTACTCCAGTAAATATTCGGCGGCGGCGACGGTGTAACGGTTAGCATACCGGACTGATGTGCCCAAGTTCGGGGGTTTAAACCCGGTCAAAGTCGTGAATTTTTAAGGGCGAAAAAATCCTTCGTACGCCTTCCTTCGGAGGGGAAGTAAAGCCGGCTGTCCCATGTTAGTAGATTTACTTACATGCAAAAGATCCTCAAGCCTAAATGACGCCTCTGAGCTAAATTCAAATCGCCTGTTTCTCGCCCAAGAAATACCTCCTTTCTCTGCTAGTTGATGAAAGAAGCGTTTGCGTGGTCACAAGGAAGAGCGGGCCTGATGGACCGATTATGATGACCCGAGGACCCGAGGAATATTCCGACTAGAAAGCCGTTGATGGAACTTATGCTTTCACTTGTATAGCCATACGTTTTACGTCACAATGTTCATCCTTTGACAATTGAAATGCAAGAAATTATACTGAAAATTGGAAGCAAACCACTTGAGAAGGAACTTTTCAAATACACCCAACCACGAAAAACCAAGTGTGTACCCGAGAATAACAGATAGGAAAACAAAAACTGTATGCTTCAACTGCACCAAACATATTTGTACAAGTAATTCACGATATATTTGTGAAAATTGTATTTAAACAAATACGGACACATTACAATGTAAATGATCATATAGTGATATTTTGTAAATAAAATATCATGTTCTTCATGAAATATCATTTTATTTAACGGCGTCTATCCGGACCCCTCCAGTAAAGGAGAATAATAAATTTTCACCCGAACAGTTAAGGGTTAAATGAAAATAGAGAACAATTAGAAGAAAAAATATATTAATTCAAGTTTCAAATTGATTAGAATATGATGAACTAGAACGAAATTTTATAAGACAACTGACAGATCAGGTGAAACAAATAAGACAAGATTTACAGGAAGAATTTAAACTAGAACTGTGAAAAATATTTATTATTAATGTTAAAAAATTCCTGTTTGTACTATCCCTATCATGAAATAATATCGAACGTCTAAAGGAGGAGGCGAAACGGAGGAGTGAGGGTGGTATCCCTACGTGGTGGTGACGTAGGTAAATAAAATGATTGAAAAGAAAAATTATTGCTTAAAAAACAGGCGAGTCGTTTTCCCTAAAAGTGGTAGAGTTCGCCATTTTCTCCGGTGCGCTGAAGGGTGTTGCAGTGAATGAATTCCGCCTTGTGGCGGAATCATCTTTGTGAGAGATAATGCGTTTTTGTACTGATTTCTATCAATATGTTTTAAGTTTTAGTTCACATTTCTGTTATGTTATTCAAATGCTATGTATGTATGTTATTTTATATAAATGAAATGTTTTCCAGCATTCATTTTTTTAATCTTTTTATTTGCTCCTACGTCACCCATAAGACAAAAAGAAAAGGAGATCGGAGAACATAAGAAAAACATCAATGAAAATAATGAAGGTAGGAAATATAATATCACAACCAATAATAAAATATTTATTTCAAAACAGACAACATAACTTACTAAATGAAAATGTTGTTGCATCAACTAAGGAGACACTTCAAAGGTAGTCTACATGAAGCGGCTAAAGAAGAACTTTAAATATCTTCAAATATGGAAAGTAGAGGAAGGAGCAATTAGATTACTCAAGACCAGGAGCGGGAAATTGAGGAGAAGGGTAGAATGTATGAAAAAGGGTTGAGTACCAAGAGAGCAGAAATAGGAAGGGATATGAAATCCAACGAAATAGAGTTAGAAACATTATAAGAAAAGAAAATTAACCTTCATGGGAGCGTAAATGCCAAGAAGTAGAAATGTACATATGTGGCACAAAAATAAGTGATATTTGGACGTTCATAAAGGAGGTAAAATCTCCCACAATAAGAAACGTTCGGACATAAAGTATATCTGTAAGCAAATGGGAAGAGAACTTTAGAAAATTATTAAATGAAGGAAGATAAGATTTTCTTGGAACTACAGGAAGGGAAAAGATATTTCATCCTGGGAAATTAGAGTAATCGAAGAGAGGGTTAAGAGTTGTATCAATGAAATTAAATGTGGTAATGCTCCTGGTCCAGGAGAAATCCCAGGCGACTGATGAAAAATGGAACACCAAAGCTAATGCGAATGATGACGAAGCTAGTGAATAGGTGTATAAATAAAGAAGATGTGCCAGAAGACAGGAAAATGGCTAATATAATACCAACATGTAAGAAAGGAAGGAAAGACGTGTGAAAATTATAGTGTGATTGCAGTGACAAACTCGTTCAGTAAGGTAAATGAAAGAATATTAAGAGTATTAATAGAAGATGGATACAAGGAGTACGACGAAGGACAAAGTGGTTTTAGGGTGGGTCGATGTCGAACTTCACATGGTCTTCCTTGATATAGCAAAGGCGTATGATAGTGTGCCAGTAATAAAGTTATGGGAAGTTATGAATAAAGGTAATGTAAATAAAATCTTAAAATGCGGTGAAGAAATTGAATACAGATCAAAAGGGAAAAGTGAAAGTTGGAAAACAGATGACCCAAACATTTCCTATATAAAAAAAGACTACGGCAAGGATGCTGTTTGTCACCTAATCTCTTTAAAATGTATGTTAAATGCGGCGTTACAGGTATTGAAAAGGAAATGTGCTGGGATGAGTACCACTTGATGATAATTCAACACTCTATACCCTACAGTTCGCTGATGATCAGGTGCTGATGGAGCAAGAACAAGAAGATATTGAATATATGACTAGGAAGATGAAAGCAGATTATGAGAAATGGGAACTAGGTCTCAACCAAGAAAAAATATTATACTGGACTCAAGGCTGTGCACATAACGTATTGACTATGAAAACTGGAGAAAGAATAAAAACATAGGACATAAAGTACTTGGAAACAACAATAAGGAAACAAGGTTTTTATGAAAAGGAATATGAAACCCTTCACATTGTAGGAAGAAAAAATAGGATATCTGAATACAGTAATTAATACGTAAATTAGAATACATAACAGTATGATTAAAAGTGTTATATATTGTATGGAGCATAAATATAGCAGATTCCAGAACAATAGGAAAGAAAATGTAGAGCCGTGGAAATGGATTTCCTCAGAAGAGCAGCAGCAATATCTAGAAGGGAAAGAATTAGATGTGAACAGGTTAAGAAAATAATGAATCTGCAACATGATATTATGGAGGAAATTGAAAAAAAAAACATGTCACTTGGTTTGGACATGTTCAGCGAATTGACGAGATCCCAAAAGATCATTAGAATGGCCACCAAGTGCACGAAGAAAACGGTGCAAACCAAGACCAGGATGGAACGACCAGATTAGAAAGATAATCGAGAATTGGAAATTACCTCCTGAAGAACAGAGAAAGCTGGATACGATTAGGTACCGGTATACCGAAGTAGCAGTTAAAAAACCGTCAAGAAGGAGAATGTGATAGTGACGTAGATACATATTTTTGCAATATTTTCTTTAAAGAAGTTGTTGAGGCTGCGAAATATTGCTTAGATGAATTGGGAGTGCGTTAGTATAAACTGCAACGAGAAGTTTTTTGCATCGCCTTCTGTTTTCTCATCGGGCGAGAGAGTTCTGGAAAAAAGTTTATTACTTTGCCGAAAGAATAAATGATCATGGTTATCTGACAGTCTCTTCAATAAACCATGGTCTATTGAATGTCAGAGAGACCATGGTCTGGACGAAAATAAACGTTCTACTTTCGATTTCATGTCATTCATTCTTTCTGCTTTTCCGCGTCTCAGAGCGCTCCTCCCAAGAAACTGCACGATAATTGCGTACTGCCAACGTACCACTAACTTTCAATGCGGTCCATATGCGTATTGCTTAGCACCTCGGCACAAAAATATCATTGGGCAGCTGGTATAATTATTCATTGGAATCAGGGCTGACGACTATTAACACCCAGTGACTCGCGACTTAGACAAACATGTTCAAAGCCGATAAATTGAAACAGGCTGGCACAATTCTCTGCCTACAGGCAGTGTCAGTCGGTTCTATGGCGTCCTGGCCCTTCGCCTCTTAGCCTGGATCGATTCCTTTCGGGGCGGGAATTATGTTGGTACACGGACCGCTAAATTAATTCAAATTTGGCGCCACGCTTCGAACAGCTCAGTTTCGGTGCTCTTTGGAGGCGTTTTAGAGCAAAAGATCATACATTTCCAACTTCCCGCCGTGGAAACTTTCCATGCGCCATTCACTTAGCTTCTGTACACGATCGCTACGAAACTGCTCGCAGCTCCTCTGATTTTCAAACAATGCGAGCTCGTCGCGTCTGACGTGGAAAAAAATAGATTCCAGGAAATCTGACAATGGGCAACTCTTTGGTCGCCGCGGCCCAGGTGGTGGTACAATCTATTAGTAATTTTCCGAAGCAGTTGAAAATCGAATTCAAAGAGCTTTGTTAGTAAAATTAGTCTTTGGTCAATTGGGAAGAAATTCGTGCGTTTGTTTTAGCAAGATTAAAATACCGAGACGGGAAGTTTGAAATGTTTGATCTTTTCTTTAAAAATGCCTTCGAAGAGCAACGAAACTGACCTATTCGAAGCGTGGCGCCAAATTTGAACTTATTTGGCGGCCCATGCACCAACAGAAGTAAAGTGGACGACTTGGAGTTGAAATGACCCCGCTGGGCGTTCTAGGGATCATTGGTAGGCCGGACTTTCTAGTGTTAAAGAAACGTTCCTAGATAAGTATTGAAGTAGAAAAACTCGGAGTAACTATAAAGTACCACTGTTATATGGGTACTAGAAAGGAGGTTCAGGAAGCATGCACGATTACGAAACAAAATTGGCAGGGCTTCGGTTTGTACCCCTCAAATATCAGATGTTGAGATTGTGTGTTTTTGGATTCGGCGCTTTCCAGCCAATACTAAAATAACAACAAAAATTGCTTTCGATGACCTCAGACGAGTTAAAAGAATAACTTAGTTATTATGATGCCTCTTTTCATCTGAATACACAATTTAAAAAAATAATGAAGCCTGCCATGAATGTGAACTCCACCTGCTTCGGAGAAGAGAGAAATGCCGGAAAATAATCTAGAGAGCCCTAATAAAGAAAGAAGAAAAGGAAATAGTAGATCACCTCACCGGCAAAGATCCTGGAAGTACCCTTCAATGAACACAGAATTAAATGAACAATGGAGCAGCGAAACAGAAGAACCTGGAACCTCAAGCTCTTCTTGTACATTTATCTAAACAGGTTCGTCTCGACAAGACAGATAATTAGCCCGTAACAAGACAGATAATTAGCGATTATTCAGTCGTAGCTCTATCATCAGTGGAGATAGTTGTGTTCCACGATATACCCTGGGAAGCAATAGAGGAACTTTATTCGACAGGTGAAAGACAATGCCCAATTGCGTTGGCAGAGTGCGGTAGGATTAACGTACCAGGGTTGATTGACAGGGGTAAATAACGATATATAACGTCTGTGTTGAAAGAAATAATTGAGAGAGGCGTGGGCGTGTCTGTACTTCCGCTTAGTCTATTATTATTGGAGTGAATCGCAAAAAGTCGAAACCGATAACTAATTCTGTATTCTGATTCTGATATACGTATTCTGATATAGAGGTGGATATAGAGAAACGGCACGGTGTTGTAATCATTGTAGTAGATGATAGGTTATATCCACTCATACATGGCCTATATTTCCACGCAATATCATTTGCGAAGAAATATATTAATCCTACATCGCAGTCATTAAATTTAAATGTATTCGGATTCGATTGGTTTCAACAATAGAAGATTAATTGCGCTTCAATCGAAGAATTAGAAGAACCTATCCAGAACCTCTATTGACAGAATTCCATCCTGACTCAGAGACAAAATCATGAATAAATAGATTCATTTATATTAAATTACAAGAAGGTTTTACAGAATTGAAAAGAACGTGTAAAACGTTTTGAATTCGAAAATTACTAACATTTGCAGCTGTTCTTTGAAAAGGATGTCACAAGAAATAGAATACGAGTTGGACATAATTTGAAGTAGGGCAAGATTTTCTAACTGTATATAAGATACGTCTTCGAAAACCTTGAAAACGGAGAGGCGGGTTATGTGATTTACGTACCACATGGTGGCGTGGAAGTGTGACTCTCTAGCCGGCTGAAGTGCGGCCGTGTGATTTGAATACCCCGCGCCGCTGCCGCCGTCAATTGTGAGTGGCGACGGCATCTCGATCTCTCACCATTACCGATAAACAAATGAACAACGATCTTGGATGAGAAGTGCCTGTGACGAACGTGCGGAGCGCGGTACACTGCTGGGGCATATTATTAAATGACCCAAAGCAGGGGCCTCGTGAGGAACTGGTTGCTGGTGTGCGTGGCAATACTATACTCTGATTTAAACATAGTGGCACTTCAAGGTCAGGCGCTAGAAGAAGAGGTCGAGAAAAGTGCCACTGTATTTAAGTGGAAGTATTTAAGTCTTGTTTTTAAGCCTGGTGCGGGGACGTCGGGCTTCGAGTGTGCTGCTCGACAGAGATCCCTGCACGGCCAGGCAGAGCCATCCCGAGGTGGGTATGGCACAGTAAAGCAGAGAACGAAAGGGACTAAAACTACTACATTCAACATTATACGCCTACAGTTCAACATAATTCTTCCAATGAAATCCTCAGAATAATCAGTAAACTAAAAAATAAATATTAATCTGGTTTGGATGAATTTTCGGTTTATTTATTAGAACTTGTACACCTGCCTTTATATATCTTCACATTTTCAATGCTTCTTTATGCACAGGAATGTTTTCAAATATTTTCAAAACAGTAAAAATTAAGCCACTTTTTAAAAAGGAGAACAAAAATGAAATTCAAAATTATATTAAAGATACTTAAGTACGAATGAAAAACTTTCACAAAGCGGTTTTAGATTGCCAACTTGGATTTCGAAAGTCAAAATCTACGGGAGCAGCCATATTTCTTTTTCGTAATCCCGTTCATGAAGTGTCAGTATCAACAACTCACTACAAATAATCCACATACAACGCGTGTACGTACTTCACAACACATTGAGATTAAACAATTAAAATATGTACACACATTTAAGTTAAAAGTAAAATATAACTCTTTCTATACAATTGAAGATTATATTGATCTTCAAAAAGGCTGTATCGAAAAAAATAAAATTCAATGGTTTATCAAAACAAGTTAGTTTTCGATGCAAGAACATCAGAACGTAAAAAAGTGTGTACAAAATGGGTTTAGGGGTGGCACAAATCCCATCAACACTCCAATTTTAGGCCTTTTCGCTACTTTTTAGAAGCAAAACTAATAAATATAGTTTAATGATATTTTTACCGACTGATTTTTAGCTGAGGTCATCCCGCAACAATTTATTGATCATCAAGTATTAGTTATTTGACACATTTTGCTACATTTATCCGAATATGTCCAATTATACGTCAAAATCATTGCAAATGCACACTGGAGCGTCGTCTACAGCGAGAGATCGCGGAAAGGCGTGGGGTGCGGAAAGGGGCGAAGCGGAGGGGACGCGAACCTCTCTCAAGCACTGTAGAATCATTAGGCTGCCGAAGAACTATTATACAACACTTCACACCATATTGACCATGGTGAATAGAGAGAAGATTTACAACTTTTCAACGCCTCCATTGACTCTCAATACTCGTTGTTCCTTACACAAATCTTATTTTGTTCACTCTATTCTTCTCAAGAATTTTCTCAGGTGCATCAATTACAGAGAACAAATTGTGTTTTTAAACATACTATGCATGTCACATCGTGTGAGAAATATAATCCTGGCTGCTAATAGAGATACAATCGTCTCGAATATTATGACCTGGGAAAAGACACGACAGCAGAAGACTGAAACTACACGCGGCCGAGCCGACTACGAAGCGCCCGTGCGTCGTTCAATCGATATGGAAATTCTCTACGCTCTCTTCCCACCCTTCTCCTATCCCTCCTTCCCCCACCCTGCCCCCTTTCTTCCGACCACTTGAATACTAGCTGCCTTCCTATCGTTCCCTTTCATGCACCCTTTCGCCTCGTACGCCGTCGCCATAGCCTTCATCCACGACAAATGCTTCTAATTTGCGGCTCTAGTCAGGTTCCTCAGGGCTCTGAGCTTTCTCAGCTGACTTGATGTCTTCCTTGAACGGTGTGGTAATTTTTTTAACCTGTGTCCTTTTCTAATCGAAGTTATATACCTAATAAAAATTGCATGAAACTTTCAGTAAACACTTGCAGGTTGCTCAGATTTTGGGTCAGCTAAATACAAACCTCATTGTGCGCCGTGATAACAAAAACGTGGATAAAATGTGTTCCTATAAGTAGTAAATGACTTCCTCTGAAACGTCATGTGTTCAGAATATACATTCTGTTGGTTCTTGATACCAAAACTACGATTATCAGGAAAGCGTCTCCTCTGGCTCAATTTCCATAACTCCTTATATACGGACTAGAAGAGCCACTACAGTACATATTTTTTCACATTATTTGTACATGCGCTGCAATATTATACTACTACATGTATCTGTAAATGCATTTTCCACCAGCGAAAAATATTTCTGATCCGCGAACTCAGGCACACCGAGTTAACGCATCACGCGCCTACACGCACATTTCAAAAATTTAAAGAGATCAACGGAAATGAGACGTAAATGTGATGAGAACACTTAGGAACGTCTCTTGATTAATCGAAGGAAAAAATTGGATCGGTTTTTGAGAAAAAGTGTTCTTTTAAAAACTGCATTAACTTCAAGCAGAAATACGAGGAAAGAAATCGTTTCTTTAAATTGTATATGACTTTTCTTAAGAAGCTGAATTTTTTAAACTGATTTCGTTTCAAGCAAAAATCCCTAGATTTTTGGTATTATGAAATGTTAATAATTTTTTGTAATTATGTAATGTTTTGCAATTTTCGAATATACAGTGTTCGCTGCAAATGAGACTTGCACCTTAGTTTTTACCATCGTTCATACATATGAGAAGAAAATTGAAATAAAAAAATATGGAGCTGTTTTTGAGAAAATTTTTTGTAGTAATTGCATAAATTGCAAGTACAAATTACGCAAAAACTACTCATTTATTCAAAAAATTATACTTTTTTCAGAACAGTTTTGCGTCGTCCAAAGAATCCTTATTTATTTATTTATTTATTTATTTATTTATTTATTTATTTAATTTATTTATTTATTTATTTATTTATTTATTTATTTATTTATTTATTTATTTATTTATTTATTTATTTATTTACGTCAAAAACAGTTATAAACTGTTAATTTAAATTTAAGTTAAGGGGGAAGTTAATTTAAAGTTACATTTATGTCCAGAAGTAAAACACTGGGCCATCTCTGCATTTGCCCTAGGATCAAGGAAACTCGACAAAATCTGATCGAGATGGGTGTCATTGACCCAGATGCTGAAGTACAATACTTGTTACTAGTTCTTTACAATTATACAATCCAAATGATATATAATACATTAAATGTAATTTTTAAAATTAATATTACTTTCCTTTTGGGTACTCAGTATAGTCTCTAATTGTATAGAAACAGTTGTGCAGCAGAAAATATTTTACTTAGGACTTGAACTTTTGTATCGAATTTAATCGTTTAATGTCATCTGACAAGGTGTTGTAAAATAATGTACATTCCATGTATTTTTTTAAATAGAGGAGAAAACCTTATGATACTCAGTAATGAAAGAAAAAAATCGTTTGCATTCACATGGTGAAATATTTAATTTTCTCATTTGAAGAGGAAAGCAAGTGTTAAAATGAAATGAAAGCGTTGAAAAAAATGTATTTACCGTTTGTATAAACAGTGTTGTAAACCTCATCCCGTGACTCTTGCAGCAAGTAATTGATGAATAATTTTATTTTACTTTAATTAAATAATCTACTCATACGTGTATTATTTATTTGGTCAGTGTTCGCTTTTCTTATTATGGTAAGAATTTGTACATCGTGATTGCTGTATCCTAAATATTTTGTTTCAATTTCATATCGAGTAGTGGTTTTGTTAATTGTTATTTGATCGATTGATCTTTAAATTTAGTGTGATCCGTGTATGCACATGTATTGTATTATCTAAACTGAAGGATTGAAGAAATTTCCTTGCTAGCATGTAAAGGAATAGGCATGCAATTTACACAGCTGAACAGAAAATACAAAAAGAAATGTAGAAAGGTTATGTCCCTTTCACCGTGCAACATAGTACAATAACGCCAAAAGCATGCTGGGTTCGACGTTATTATATTTGCATCAAGTGTTTCCTCACTTAATACACAAAACAAACGAATTCAAATATCGAAAAGGTTATTTTGACTTCTGTCCTGAGAACAAACAGTAAGTTTGAAAGTTATAAATAACAAAAGATAATCATCTACAATTTCCACCAATACGTCGGATATTGTAAAAATGATATAACCAACAACATCGCCGTTTAACGCAGCGTCTTGTTTTCACGAAAAAAGGTTTTGAAAAACATCTAGTTTCGATGCAGGAATATACGACCCCGCTTTCAAGTCGTAACGGACAAATTAAGAAAGGTATCGGAATACGATGTTAACAGTATACTTTTAGGCAAAATACAATGGATTTACATAAAATAAATAGGGACTTCTCGCGAAATGCAAAATTCTTATAAAAACAGTAAATCTTGAGACCGCAAAGCGAGAGCACAAATCGGATTTACTAAATTTACTACGGACTAAATTTTGCATCTCGTTTAATGGTCATTCAAATGAGAGAAGAAATAAATCTAATGTCATAACAATTTTGGCAATTCCACGGACGGATTGTTTCCCCCATTTACGGGACAAAAAACCGAGAATGAACATTTTTCTAAGAATTTATATTCTATAAAGGATTCAGAAATGTGCGTAAATATTACACTGGAATATCTTCGAAATCTTCCTGATGCGATTATTGCAAAATAGTTCTGACAAGAGTTGACAATTGATTGATAAATAGTTTGCTTATTGTTGGTGAAATGTTAAATATTCACTGGTTTCTTAATATTAATACCTAAAGGAAAAACGCCCGCTCAGAAATATTCTTACAATTCCTATACGAGCAAGCAATCCGATTTGAACAAGAGAGTCATTCCAGTAAGAGCCAGCAGTCTGTGAGACGAGAGATGACGTTATTTTGCCTCTTACATAAACAAAAAGGCCCACCACCGGAACAGCTTCTTTTTCGCCCCCTGAGATTATACGCCAATTAAATCGATATTAAATTTTCAAGTGCTAGCACGGTGCATTGGTCCACGCGCCTCTCTCCCAAGGTGAAGGTTAATCCATGATTGCTTACACAGTTGGGAAGATAGAACTTCACACGAATTCATTCTTGGGGTTAGTGTACATTTATGCCTGAGGTAAGCGGAATGTTCAGGTAATATACTGTAACGAATATTGCATCACCTGCCGCAATTCGCTGAGCGGATTACGTCATCTGCCGGCGTTCCCCTCCCCCCGAACTGGACGGTTCCGGGTTATTAGGGAGTCGCGAAGAAATGTGGAGCAAGTGCCGGTTGTGTCGAGACGAGCGCCGGTCAGGTATAAATTCGCCGCTGCCGGCCGCTAGTAGTTGGAAGTAAACAGTCGCAAGTCAGTCAAGTATTAAGTAGTCAAATTGTAGAAGTAGTAAGCAGTCAGTTCGTCAGTGTGTCTGAAGTTGAAGCTGTGCTATAAAGTGTGAATTTCGGTGAACAGTGATGCAGTATGGGAACAGCAGTCAGCAGTTTGAAGTCTGAATTGGAAGCTGAGCTGTGAAGTGCATCGCGGTAAACAGCAGTGCAGTGGACCCCGGTCTGCGCAGTGAATTGTGGTCTGCGCTGTAAATTGTGGTCTGTGCTGTGAATTGTGGTCTGCGCAGGGAATTGTGTCTGTGCAGTGAATTGTGGTCAGACAGCGCATCGTGGACAGTGGACTGTGAGATCGGACTGTGCGATTGCGTAGAATAAGTAAACAGTGTAAATAAATAATCAGAAGAAGTGAACTGTGTATAAATAATCAAGAGAACGGAGTCGTGTGTAAGAAAAATAACCAAGTGAAGAACATAAAGGAATGTGTAATATATCTGCAAGTAGATCAAGTAGTTTTAGTGTAGCATTGTTTACAAATAAACTTTTTTGTTTAAACGTGTTAATTACGTGTGTTTTAATTCACCATCGATAAACGTTACGCTACATTATGTAGAATCCATATTGCTAGATTGTAGAAATTTCGAAGGAATAATAAGCAAACGGCATGCCCTGAAAGCCTCTCGTCATGAATTTTGAAACACTTCCATTGCCTTGTCTATTTATTTTCGAGTCAGTCGATTTTTTCATACAATACACATACACCATATGATTAAAAATATCCGAAAACGTGGCTGAAAATGACTTACCAGTTCGTGGCACCCTCCATCGATAATGATGTAATTTAATGGGGTGTTGGCCTACCCTTAGCCGTAATGACAGCTTCCAAACTCGCAAACATACTTTCAATCAGGTGCTGGAAGGTTTCTTGGGGAATGGAAGTCCATTCTTCACGGAGTGCTGCACCGAGGAGAGGCATCGATGTCGGTCGGCGAAGCCTGGCACGAAGTCGGCGTTCCAAAACATCCCAAAGGTGTTCGCTAGGATTCAAGACAGGACTCTGTGCAGTTAAGTCCTACAAGGATGTTCCTGCCGTGTAACCACTCGGCCACAGATCGTGCAGTATGAACAAGCCGACATCCTTGAATTAAGCATCAACATAGACCGGTGCCGTGATAGTGCCACACAAAACCAAAAGGGGTGCAAGCCTCTTCCATGAAAAACACGACCCTACCATAACACCATTTTGGATGTGTCCGCATACTTTTGATCACATACTGCATTTATAATTACAACGTATTTCATGGGAATAATGTTTATTAGATGTTAGTAATCTGCCTCTCACTTCAAGGAATCCACATGTCATACACTGTATTCGTTACTTGATGTCTTATTGCCAGAAGACATATATCAACGCAAATCGGTTCAAAAGTTTAAGTGCCAAATAAAACATTTTCTGCTCTACAATTAAAGACTATTCTAAGCATGAAAGGGATACAATATTAATTTTTAATTACAACATAAGTCGTAGAAATCACATTCATCAGGAGTTAGTATCTCTGGCTCACCATATAATTAGAGAACAATATATTTAGAAGCGTGCCCCGTTTTTTTGTATTCAGTCCCTGTGAACAAGAAAAGGCCTCAAAAGTTACAGGAGGCACTAATTTACGTGGCTTATAGGATCAGGATTTATCAACTTTTTCATGACCAGGGCAAGGCAATAAGTTTTTCTATTGAAAACTTGCCGTTCTCTGGCTCACAATTACAACACATTCACTTCTTATTATGTAAGTGCGAGAAAGTAAAATTAGCGATTGTAACCATGCGTCACTATAACACCTTATTTACTATTTGAATAAATAAAAAAGCGTCCACGCAAAGGACTGGGTTGTCAACGGGACCAAGCGGCTGAGTCTGGAAGTTGGCTCAGGGGCTCTGACCACTAGAAGAGAGAATTGTCTTGTCGATATTCCAAAGCAGCGTAATAGGTCAGTCTGGGCGGCGCACTCATTTCTGCTTTGACAGCTGTAATTACGTTTTGATTAATAGCGGAATGAGCTCGGAATATATCAATGGAATAAAAGAAAAACCAATATAAATTCAAAAAATTCTTGCGTAAGTCGAAACAGCAGATCAACCTGACGGTGAGGTGACAACTAGAAACGAAAATGACCTACACAGACTTGTTTGCATACAAAATATAGTTAATATACGACAATGCAGTTGGCTAATAGCAGCAAAAGATGTTTAACAATTGGGTGAAGTTTTAAAACGTCCGATAGACATTTATTTCAAAAATGTAATACAAAAGGAAAATAGTTTTACTACAACAGCACATTCTTTCTCCTTAATATTTGTACCGGGAGAGATGACTCAGGGCATCAGCTAATGTCACTAGAGTGCCTCTGGCCGGGAAGTCTTAGGTTCGATTCTCGACGGTGGCAGGATTTTCGACTCTAGCTAAATACTTTGGTCGAACATAGTCACTGTCTAGAGGAGAATTCTAGCAGCTCGTTACTCTTATCGGTAGGTGTCTGCGGTTTCTCCGATCAACACCAAGTGAACAGCAGACTATCTTAACAAAGGGGACACGGATCGCGAGTGATCTTCCTTCCCCTTCCTTATCCTATCCTCGTCCATATTTGCACTCACTTACGTGCACTACACTACCGGTCGGGAGCTTAGAGCTTGTCCCGGCTGGTGAGGTGTCTCTCTGGTGGGAGATATCTGGTTAGGTAAAGTGCCTGTGCTGGATCTTATTATAAATGAACACCGTCACCTTCCGAGAGAAAAAATGCTCTATTTTGATAAATAAATAGAGATATTGTCAGGTATCAATATTGTAATTCAACTAATGATCATTTTCGATCGCCGCTAGCGATCATCCTCAGAGCTAAGAAACAATACAAAATATACAATGTGAAATATTAACAGGTTGGTTATTGTAACAATATGCGTAAGCAAACTGAATCGTACATACCTTGCAGCTTCTGGGCCGAAAAACGAAGTTTCTGCAATTTTTGAGCGTGTGTCTTGTTTAAGAGCACAGCCGGTCGGCAGCGGGAGGGGCAGGGAAGAGGCGGTGGGGTGCGGGTGAAGGGTCGTAAAAAATGTGGGGGTGCTGGTGGATGCTTGAAAGACGGTCGGGGCGAGCGTAAGGTAGTGGGTGGGTGAGGGCTTGGGGGTGGGTTAGGGGTGTACACTTTGTGCTAATTTTAGCAGGGTGAAGAGAAGTTCAGGATCTGTTGGTGTAAGACATGTCATGCTTCTGTTTTTTGAGGCCGTGTTGTGTATGTGTAAGGCTTCTTAATTTTATTCTGTTCCAGTACCTGTTCTCAATTTCTAGAATTCGGAAATTTAGGTTTTTAATCAAATGTGTGGTTGTTTTAAAATTTAGGTGATCCGCAAAGTTTGAGACTGGCTGGTAGTGTTATTTTTCAATGCTTGTTCGTGTTCACTTTTGCGGATCACCTTTAAATTTAAACAAACACACCATTTGATAAAACACCATAAATTTTCCGAATTTCTAGAAATTGAGAACAGGTACCTGGACAGAATTAAAATTAGAAGCCTTACACATACACAACAACCCTCAAAAAAAACAGAACATGACATGTCTTAAACCAACAGATCCCTGAACTCTCCTTTCACTCTTGCTAAAATTAGCACAAAGCTGTACACCCCTAACCCACCCCCAGCTTCCTCCGCCAACCCCACTACCCCCTTCGCTCGCCCGACCGTCTTTCAAAGCATATCCACCCAGCCACCCCCCACATTTACGACCCTTCTACCCGCACGCCCACCCCATCTTTCCCGCCCCCTCCCGCTGCTACCGACACGGCTGTGCTTCTTAAACAAGCACAACGCCTTCCAAAAATTCGCAGAACTTTGTTTCCGGCCCAGACCAGCTGCAAGAGTCAAATGTACCGATTCAGTTTCTTACGCAATATTTATTAACAATAACCCAACCTGTTAATATTTCACGACTTGTATAAATTTGTTTTATTGTTTCTTAGCTCTGAGGATGATCGCTACGCGATCGAAATTGTATCCATTAGTTGAATTACAATATTGATACCTGACAATATCTCTATTTATTTATCAAAATAAAAAAAGGTATCTACTTCACCAGCAATCCAATTAAAAATGCTCTATATTTACGGAACTTATAACTTGGTAGTTGATGCGCTTGTAATCATCAATCAATCGTACTGTTTGTAAGAGTTACGTGATATTACGACATTTAAACACGTATCCTACAAATACTTTTGCCATCACTTGAAAACACGTACGACTTTTCTTGCACTTTCTTGTGAAATTAAAAGTATATTAGGTTAAAAATGTCTTTGAAATATCAATCATACATCTTACCTTCATATGCTCAAAAGTATCTTACTTTAAATCTGCAGAGATTCAACGAAGATAGCTATAGACTACTCTATCACTTTCTTAGAAAATTTCTCGAAACAAACTTCCGCAAGTACAAAAGCATTTTAAGGAAAATAAAGGAAAGTACAGATAAAAATTGATTTCGAGTTCAATCAAATCGATCGGGGAATGTCAATTTTCGAGAAAACCGTCTGAATGGTTTCGGCCAGGGTTGTCCAACTGGCGGCCCGCGGTGCCATTTGTGGCGTCACACAAAAAGTTATTAGTCAAAAGTGAAAGTCGCTTGCATCCGTGTCGGGCGAGAACATCTCGTTTAGCGCACGCGCCTTGTGGTGGTCAACACTCCCTTAATGTAAAAATATGTTCACTTTAGATATAATAATTTTGTTTTTCGAGTAAATTCAGAAATTCAAAATCATTCCAATGTGTTTCCCTGCGTTATGTATGGTACGACCTGATATCACGAATGGTTTCATCTCCCTCTTTTAGAGCATCTGGGCAAACTGCTGAAACCAACACTATCCGGTAGTCAAGTTGAGTTTAGCCCAAGTACCAAGTTATTTCTTGCCAAAATACTCGCTGTTATCTGTATTATTAATAAATTAACGTAGTTTAATATGCAGAATAGAGATTCCAGAAGTCAAGAAAACAAATGAAATGTAAATATGACCCGCAACCATACTGAAAGTTTTTGTTGTGGACCATGAGGTCTTGCACGATGGAACACCCCTAGTTTAGGTGCTACCGTTGATCGGGGACGGCCTGACAGACACACAGAGAGGCGTTTCACAGTCAATCGATTTTTCGGTATAAAAGACTCACAAACGCATTTTGACTTCACAACAAGATAGAAAAAGTATGAAATATGAAAACATGTAGAAAAATATTTATCAATTTTTTATGTAAAAGACACGCAACAGAAGTTTGTCGAAACATCCGTCTATAATTATTGAGAAGTGAACGATCCGGTAGCTACAAATAGTTTCTTCAACTAGTATTATCGAGAATTGCTGTTATTTCCCGAGCCACATCCATAAAATTCAACAGTATAGGACGTCGAACACAAAATTCCATGCAATGATTGTTTTTGAAACGTCCTCCTCCACCTCCTAAATACTCCTTTCCATCCTTCTAAATCCTCAAGAAAATGGTAAACTAAAAATAAATTATCTGTCGGTTTAGTTGAACTGCGCGATTGTTTGTTAAGAGTTGGAATTATAAAGTCGTTAACACATATTCAATGCATCCTTATTCATTGTAATACGTCCGGATTTTTAAAAAATCTAACATTAACATCTAAATTATGAGCAAAACATAATTTAAAAATGTAAGTCATTTTTATTCTTGGAAAACATTAAAAAAACTTCCACACACAAATGGAAAGTAAAATTACCTAGTTTTCAGATTGCCAACACGGTTTATAAAATAAGACTTCGTAAAAAACAAATAATCTTTTCTTAATGATGTTGCTATATCAATGGAGCCACATGAAACACCTTTTGAAATTTTTTACATCTTTCAAAAACTTTTACTATCTTTACTTTCGAATGAAATTTGTAGTATTGCTTTAGTAGTATTGTAGTGTAGTATTACTTCAATAATAATCTCGAAGAGTAGATATTGCGTATAAAGGGACAGTATTTAATTTTCCGATTCATTGTAAATTCAGCATTGAGTCCAGAATTATTATGGGATAAGGCGTTGAACCCTCATTGTGTATTCTCTGGGTAGTAGAATTACATTTGTATATGACAGTCAATGTTTTATTTATTATTATTATTTTTATTATTATTATTATTACTGCATATTTGAAAGAAAGAAAGAAAGAAAGGAAGGAAAGAAGAAGGGAAGAATGATTGAAATAAAGAAAGAAACGACATTAAGGAGATTAAAAAAACTTTAATGTATGATAATTGTTTAAATGAAAATGAAAATGACACTTGGCGATCTACACTTCTACACACATTTATACGAAGTGTTGAGAACAAAATATATAGCTCGGACTCTCTTTCTTCTAAAGGCAGCTTTACCCTCTACGCTGAAATGGTTCTACTGTGGCTGAGCTGATGCAATGAAATATTGATATAACAGTTGTTCTAATATCTACAATGCAAAATATCACATTATAACGCCAAATTACACAAAAACAAAAAAAAATTTGAAAACGACATACCAAACTGTCCACAATAATATTGTCGAATGGATTGTTTTAAGAAATAAATCACTCCCTTTAATATTGAACTTGTAGGACAGATTTAGTGTCATATTTATAATTGCACTTAGAGAAAACTTTTCAAGTGCAAATTTAAGGAGCTCTTATTAATGTAGAATCTAGTTGCAGTGTTTTGATGAGGATAAAGTCATATACTTTATATTTAAACGTCTCGGGGTATATAAGGCACCATTTCGGTTGTTTTTTCCCTTTTCACCCTGTTCTTCTTCGTCTGTGGGAGTATCGCACGTACACGCATACACAAAGTTTCCTTCGAGGTGAATCGACAAGCAACAACTACACGCAAGATACAAAACCAAAAAAAGAAAGAGAAGAAAATACAAAAAAGGGAGTTTGCTAAAACGTCTCCTCTTACTGTTCATTTATGTTACAAGAATTAAATATGGAGATTAGAAGGGAAATTAATAGTAGTGGAAGAAAGCCAAAGAATTGATTCTGATGCATATTCTAAGAAAAGTAATGTTGATGAAGTAAGAAAAAATAGTAAGTAATCTTGGAAGAAAATGTTGGTATTAATATTGATTGAAATTAATGTGAGAAAATTCATAAGGAAAACAACGGCTATGTCGACACTATGAACGAAATTGATTTTACAGAGAAAAATTGAGCAATTAATAAAAGTATGCTCTAGGCCCTATTGAAGGGCATGCAGGCATTAGCTTTTTCACAGCGCCGCTGATGCCTGATCCTCAACGCACATTCATTCCACGCCTCTCAAACCTCAATTTCAGTGACCTAAGCATTAACAGTCATCTGTCTATCAGGATTACTAGCTTTGAATCCAGGAGAAACGTATTAAAATTTGCAAAAAGAAAATCATTTCTGTGTACTTTCCAATAATAATTTGATAAACTGATGGTTGGCGTAGTGGCTGCTGGTGTGCAAATGTATTGCAACCTCTACAACCGAGTCTGTTAGGAGACACTGAGCGTTTGTCTGGGGCAGCCCGTGGGCCAGATCTGTGCTACAAACTGATACTCGAGTAAAGAAGCAGTTTCCGAAAAGCAACTAACAATCAGGCGGGGAGGCGGGAAGATAGATCGGGGTGGGGAGGACAGCAGGGTAAGGCCAGTCATGGGCCACTGGGCGCATCTTCACGGAACGTTGCATTCGTGGAGTGGACAGCCCGTAGTGGCCTCCGGATTCAATTTGCCGGCTCACGTGAAGCTCTCGGGGCGTTCTCACGCCCCTGGTTATAGGTGTGGGCGGCTTGGGCGCAGGCGCGTCCTGCGCGCAGGGGCGGTCGCAACGAGCGCAGCAGATCACCCCCCCCCACACACACACACACTCGCGGGCACAGGAACCACGCACGCTCCCGGCGCCCCTTTCGGACGCCTCTGTTTGTATTCGTCTGCCCTCATTTCCGCGAGTAATGTGTTTACGATACAACCGCTGGCAATCAAAACAGTCCATGTGATTGCGTCAGATAGAGGCGCGGCCGGGTGCCCCAACGGACCGCTCCGTTAGTGAAATTTCCCACGTCCCGCGTTCTGTACATGCCGTCACGACCCTATGCCCCCTCATATCTCCCCTCCCCCGCGCTTCGCGCCGGCTATATGTTCTTCAATTTGAATATGCCGTGTTTTCCACGCTTAGCGCGTAGTTCCACTAAGGACCTTTAGATGTAATGAGTAGTACGATCATTAGAAGAAATTTAGGTAAGCGCGATTACAGATGGAAAGTTTATGAGAAAGATATATTGTAATTAAATTAAGTGGTGTAGTGGAGAAGCGGTAGTAGTAAGCTGGATTTGTCGTTTCTCTGTTTACAGGTAAGAACAAACTATTGTAAATAGTTTTTGTATAATAATGTAAATAATAGTTGATAAAAGTGAATAACACTTCACTCTGTTTACAGGGAAACATATTTTGGCTTAATTTTTATCCTGCACAAATAATTGTCTTATAAAACTACCATGTATAATATATATATCATGTACTATATATATATATATATATATAAGTGACTATAGTATATATATATATATATTTGGAAACGAAGGAACGTTCTACATCAATAATTAGCAAAACTGTTATTAATTATAAGAAGAGAAACGGCTGATTGCGATCAGCGCAGTGACGCCGCCGCCACGCTGGCCACCAACGTCAAACCGGGGCAGGTGCGCCGACGCGAGTGGACGGTTTGGTCAGTAGGCGACAAGGAGCACGAGCGCCGGGTGCAAGTAGCGAACCTGACGCACGATGTGCCGGGTGTAGTTAACGACTGACGCCACGAGCGCCGCGAGCGTTGTATATTATGCGAATAGGGCGGCCGCTAGCGCCGGGTGACAGGAATATAGACGGAGAGCCGCGGGTGCAGTGCGGATTGGGCTGTTGATGCCCCAACAAATTGCGTGGTGAAATTAACAACAGTGTGGAACTGATTATAAGCTATTGAGGGCGAGATTAAGAGTGCCAAAATAAATTATCAGATGGATCAGGAAGAAACAGTAGTCGAACCAGGACGAATTTCGATGAAACAACATTAACAGTGGAATTTAATGAGATCGATAGACACGCATTCCATGTCCGTTGGATGTACTTGCAGCAGCGGCCGCACCGTGCGAACAATCGTATTGGGGATTTAAGGAGAACGGCTGTAATTTGGGCTGCCGGACGAGACGCGCTGAGTGCTGGGCGCCAGTACACGGCAACCACCGCCGAAAGTCGGGCTTCCGGACAACCTTCGGGACGGAAGCGGAGGTTGCCGAGCGCGCCGCCGCCGTTTGCCACGGGCGGACAACGCTCGGCCTCCAGTCAGCCGGTTGGACATCGAAGCCTTCAAATGTAGCGTTACTCGTGCACGAAACTATTTAAAAGGCCTTGCGCACTGCGAATTGTAAAACTTAATGTACTATAAGTGTCGTTAATTAATTAAACCATCCAATTGCTATAATGAATGCTTTGAATATTCTTCTAATTGCAGCGTCAATTTCCCCTGGAGACCCATTCACGAAAAATGTACCCGTCCTTATATGATTTATATTTGTCGTGAAAGTACCGTTGTCCAGGGTAGTCACCAATATATATAGGTTATATAATATATAGTACTATTATATAGCCTTATATACAATATAACTATAATATATATATATATATATACATATGGCACAAAGTAAGTGATACTTCTATTTACTTTGTGAAAGTACATTGAAGGTAAGGTAAAGGTCTAGTGCTGATAGGCACTTGCTTGATGGGGGACGCACAATGAGACGCTGCAGCAAAACACCAAGTAGGCATTCTATTGTATTTCATTTCTCAGAGTAATGTCTCTTTGTAACTTACCAAACTTATGTAGAACTGTTTAGAAATTTCAATGGTATTTTTTTAAATATTTAAACTGTCGTGTTTTGGAAGAAATTAAAAAAATAATAATAAAATTGGTCAAAAAATAATGTTAAGAAAAAGTAATGAATTCAATATACACATGACATGAAAGAGCATCTTTTATTCTTTAAAGTCGTAAAATATTAAATGTATATCAAAATTAAAGCACAAAATAAAAATGATAAATCGGTGATTTCAATATAATTTCGAAAAATAATTGGGAAAAAATGAAAATCACGTGTGTTATATTTTTGCTTATACACTTCACAGAAAAAAAGTTTTATAATCTGGAACAAGCTACATTTGTGCAGTTTGACGTGGAATGACCTGTACAAATTGTAGCTCTGTAGCCCTTGTTGTAGCTAGAGTTAGTTTTAAGATTAAGAAATAAGAATAATTGTAAGCCATCCAATGCATATGAAAAAGTGAATGTGTAAATGAACTAAGTATTTCTTAATGAAAAATAAATATGTATTAAAAAATGTGCCACGTTTTGAAAAAAAGTGTACTAGTTTAATTATTTTAAAATAGTTATAAAGTGAAATTTTAAAGTGAAGTAACAAACACTGCAATGAACACAAACGGAGGTAACTCTAGCCAGAAGAGGAAATGTGCCGGTAGATTATTCCTATTTCAAGTAGATATATATTACTAGGGGCATTAGAAACCGATGAACTAACTATCCAATTATCAAATTACCTCTAATTATACTGTATAATTTTGTGAACGATAGATGATGTTAAAAAGAATGTAAAGGACGACTTCAGAAGAAGAAAGAACAAGACAAGGATAAAGGCTCCGGTTAAAATTACATTTACTTTCATAACTAATTATATGAGTTATAGAAACGTTTGTGAAAGTGAGAAGAGTAAAGTGAGAAAAGAGTTCCATTCTTTTAGATTCTTCCGTAAAGACGTTAGCCATTGCAATGAAGGGCATTCCAACCACGTATACGGAAAGTGAAAAATTCCAGGAACTGTCAAGGCTAAAATTCCCAATAATTAAAGTTGACTTAATAATTAAGAAAAATGCCCCATACAAGTATTTGTGTAGAAAATACTTATAAAAAAAAAGAAATTTTCCAACTTGACCGTGTTTAGTAGCATTGTGGGAAAAGAAGTAAGTCTCATGTAATCCAGTGTAAACGTCAGAGATTTGGCCATTCTAAGGCAAATTGTGGCCTTCATCCTGGGTCATCCTGAATCATCACATTGTATCATGTACCGGTCATCGCCACTATTCTGAGTGTAGCACATCTAAATCTATCCTCATCGAGGTGGCTCGGTCCACGTCCTGACGGAGGGATGCGGCGAGGGCTCTCAAGCAATTCCTTTGTCCATATGTTCCCAACGTCCACAATCACCCAGATCTGTTTCTTGGAAACCACCAACTGCCATTTGTTGACGCAGCTACCTTTCTTGGTCTGACGTTCGACAAAAGCATGATATGGCAAAAATATGTCCGCATCTTGCTGAGCTTATGTGTGTCACCATTAATCCTACTTCATAACCTTTGTGGTACCTCATGAGGCGCTGCTATATCTATATGTGGTTATATACGACACTCCTTCGATCTGTTTTTTTTTGCTACGGCAGCATTGTAGTCGGCTCCGTTTCACCTTCAAATTTACGACCTATCAATACTATTCACCCATCAAGTTTCTCTTGTCAGAAGCTGGAAAATCGTCTCTTAGTCGTAGAGGTAAGATTTTAATCTGTTCGAACTCTGCAAAAGAGTCAGAACTGCATGGTCCATCTCGGCGAGCATTCTTGTACCTATGTCTCCAATCTCCATACTTACTGGATATCCTTTACCTAAACCACCTACTGTTCGCAACTTTGTTGCGGGAGCTTAATCTGAAACTTCCCGCCCCTGCGAAATCTCCCAAAAATCTGGTCCCTCTTTGGAAACTTCTCTGATCCCTAATAGTTTGCAGCTTATTCAACCTTTCTAAAACATCAACGTCGCCCATGGAATATCCAAAGAGCTTCAATGAGTTGAGAAGATCTTAGCCAGACAATAATTTGTTATCCATTGACGGCTCTGCTACAAATGACTGTGGCATGTACGTTCTACTATAGAAAATCCACACGGTAATTCAAAATTCACCCGTACTGTAGCGTTTTCTCTGTTGTTAAGTTCGCTGATCTGTCCTGAAATACATAGAATCAGCGATTCTCGAAGTGCACTTCAGTCACTACTGACTGTTTCTCCCTCGCATTGGCTACGACAATACAACATATATTTCACCGTCCATTAATTTGTAAATATCACCTAGTAGTAGTTTGGGTACCAGGACATGTGGGGATCGCAGGAAATGAGCTCGTAAAACCAACCCGCAAAAACTGCCACTCGTAAGTCATCTATTGACATTCCCTCAATATTCTGTTCATGGCAAACAGAGTGGCAGAAATCAGTCTCCGTCATCCTCATCTCGTGGGTCTAGGGACGCGGAAATAATTCAGACACGCCTTGTGATTGGTCACTGCCATTTCTCCCATGACCATCTCCGTGGTGACCCACCTCCTACTTGCGATAGTTGAGAGACAAACATTACCGTGGAGCAAGTCTACTAAGGTAATAGATAGCTGCCGAAGACTCCACCTTGCTAGCTCCCTAGCACAGGTACTTGGAAATGACGAATCTTCTCTCTACAAGCTTTTTAGCTCCTTGCGACAGACTAACATTTATATTATTATCTGAGGAAAGAGGATTATGTCTATTATTTGGCGTTTAATTGGAGATTTTAAAGTGTTTATTAGCTCTTTTCTGCCACCTCCTTTTTTAAAATAATTGAATACGTTTAATTTCAGTTTAACTCACATTTTTCTCTGCATTAAAAATGTTTTAGCCAGATACTGCTATAGTTCGTATTCTTAAAATAATTTTGCATGATTGCCAATGACCTTAGCACTTAAAGTGCCCTTAAACCTAAATCATCTGCAGTTTACATAAAAAGGAGCCAATCATAAAGTCAAAAACATAAACCCACCTTTTAATATGTCCCACATAACCAATACTTATGCCAAGAATTTAGCCGACAAAAATACCATCAAATCCTACCCTTCATCGTAGTCAAACCCTTAATAACAAACTGAGGTCATATTCATCATTATTTAGACAGGATCAATCTAATTTCAAACATGTCACAAGTCATGTTAGCTCTCGTCTCCCATAATCGAAAAATCCAGTAAAATCTGATCTGACAAATCTGAATTATGATAGATAAAATTACAATTTTTTTAAAAAAACTGAAATGCCAATTGACTGAAACGACGAGAAAATGATTTTAGATATTTTTTAAAGAAATATGAAATTGAAATTGCTTGTTTAACCGAAACACAACTGATTCCAGAAGAAAAATTTCACCTTCCAGGATTTAGAATTTTCATAAAGGACCGAATTGCCAACAAATCTGCAAATGGCGTAGAATTAATAGTATCTAAAACGTTGATTCTATCAAAGTATTCATGTCTTCACCGAACTTAGAATCAGTAGGAATGAAGTGAAATATAGCGAAAACAGTAATATAACAATAACAATACCACTAATAATAGTAAAATTTAAAAATGTAAATAAAATAATAATAATAATAATAATAATAATAATAATAATAATAATAATAATAATAATAATAATAATTCAAACTCGCAAGTCTCTCAATAAGAGATTGCCTGAAATAACTTGTAGAAAAATAATTAGCTCATATAACCGTATTTTTTCTCTTAGGAGATATGAACAGCAAACATACATTACTGTAATTCAACATCCATACAAGGTGAACCCTTACCGGAATTTGTCAATAATTATTGTTATTGACAAATCTTTTGGGGCATGAATGTTAAGAATATGGTCTTAGTATTCATGCCCCAATAGATCCCACACATTTTCCCCTAAAATTTTAATATAATCCCTAACGTTCTCGGCATAGTAATAACAAAAAATATTGATTTTATATTTCATCAAAAAGTAATAGCTGAATTGAATGACACTCTGTTCATAATTTGATCCTAATATAGGAAAAAATTAAAGAAATTACATTCGGAAATAATCCTTTAGGCAAACGAGTCAATTGGATTAAATTCACTGATCTTATGTAAAGAACTATAAACATCCATGATCTATTACGTCTACTTCAGGTATTGATTTTGAACTTTAAAAGTTTAATGCATCTATTTTTAAATCTCTGAACCAATCAATAATTCCAAATATTAGTTGCCACAAGTTGTTACAATAATAAAAGAATACTATTACCCTCCCCTATTTCCCGGAGAGGTATTTATTTAATTAAATCCAAGCATAGTTTCAAAGGTGGTTACACATAACTCGAAGAGCATATTGTGATGGAAAAATTATTCAGGGATTATTTAATATGAAACTATAAGCAGCTCTTGCTAAATTTTTCTCAACATAATACAGCATTAGTTCTTTGTGTGTGGAGCACGCCGTTGCGAGGACAGCCTCCGGCCCAAGGGAACATTCAAGACGAGTGCCTGTTTCTGCACCCCGCCGCTCACTCTGTTTACGTGCCGATGGCACGAACCTACTTTTTCCTCCTCACCCCCTTAACCCTCCACGATGCCCCACCAGGGCGTGAACGGTGTTGCGTAGATGGAAAAACCCCGACTGCGATGGTCGAGAATTATGACTTAGATAAATAAATAGGCCGACCTGCGTCGTACTCGGTACTCGGTTGCAGAGGCTTGCATCAGCATATTCTAGTCGCCTGCAGTGATAGGTCGAGAAAATCTAAATGCGAAATTGGTTTTGACCATTCACAGTGCGTAATTTGAAAGGTAGAGGGAACAAGAGATTAAACATTTGGAAAGGAAGGACAGAAGCAAGGAGGAGTAGATGGGATACGGCTGCCAAACTGGGCGGATTGCAAACGGGCAGACAGTATCCGGCCGGATGGAACGTCTGAGTGCATTAAGGGACATGACGAAATCGAAATGTTAGGTGCGTTATGACACAGTAATGTTAATTTGGATAACTAGGTGCACTGTCTCACACCACCGTTAGCTTGTGTCTGCTGCGCTGTGTGCTTTCGCGAAGATTCCTGAATTACTCAGAATATGACGCACTCATTTGAGGACAGAGTGAGGAAGAGTGCGTTAATGACAATGGGCGTTTTGTGGACTGTCATCGCCTCGCACCGCCGATTCTGTCAATGGAGAGCCCCGGCCTGCCCATGTGTGGGAGGGCTGCACAGCCCGCGCCACCACCTCCGGGGAGAGACAGCCGACGGGTCAACAACCACCCACGGTCACCCCGACGGACCAATCACGTTGCTCAAGGAAACGAGGAAGTATTTCGACGTAATACCTCGTAAAGGTTTGAAATCTCTATAAGCTAATTGATTAAATAAAAAGGACTCTTATTTACTCCTGAAAGAACAGGGAATACTTTAAAGAAATATTGGTGTATGACTTGGCGTGGCCACGCTTTCGCCTTTTAACTTCTTTTAAACTAAGGTGATCATGTAATCGCGAATTTATTTCAATTTTTATTCCGGTAATGAGCTCTTAAAGTTTAATATTTTTTGTTAATTTCAAAGGATTAAAATTATGTTTCAATTCGTATTTGAAAAAGTGTTTTCTCGTGTTTATTTTGAGTGACTCACCATTCCATTCTAGTAAAAAAAGGTATCCCGCCAGATCTGTGCTAGCTGGCTTACCAACAAGGTGTCGACATCATCAATAGCTGCCCTAAGGGTAGGGACTGATTAAAATTAAAATTAAATAATCAATATGACGTAAAAATAAGTAAAAGCGACTTTAAATAATTTGTTATGGGTAGTCAAAAATAGATTGGATAATCACCGCTACGCGTCTTTTCGGCAGTTCATAAATTACATCAATCCTAGTTCAGCACATCTCTGAACAACAACGAAAAGACTCACTATGGATAAAAACGAAATATGCCAATTAAAGGGCAACAATAAAATATTGTATTAGATGTTGACAAGGCGATAACAATTGCTGATCATTTGCAAAACATCTTTAGACCACACCTTCCAACAATAATACATCACAACAAATAAATTGAACATTTTATAAAACAACCCTTAATTATAGCCTGAATCAAAATAAAGTTTATTTCCGAGTTATATAGAATAAGAGGTAGAGCAAAGTCGATGGATGCACAATGACTTCTGCGCATAACGTAGAACTCGCCGTCGCGTACATGCATCTGCTTGAAGGCAACATCAAATAATGCTAAATATTTTTAATATACAGAAGGGTATGTATTAATATTTACCTAGAATAACAACAATACATTCTGAAATCAATTATCTAGATTTTGAAAGGGGTTATTTAATGCGAGTGATTATCTAGCAACCAAATATTCTCTATACATTCCTAAATCTCTCTATAGTATGGTCTTTCATTAAGGTCATTAAGAGGTTTTTGAAAATATCAGTAGTTTTCGTACACTATTGCGAGCAATATGTGCAATGTTTAAAAAATTACAAAAACACGATTTTCTCAAAAAACGGCTCCAATTTTTTTCTTTAAACGTATGGTAGGGATAGTGCTGAATGAATTCTAGAAGACGACATTGATGTTGTGCCATATTGCTGCTTTTGTATTTTCAGAAATTACAATATTGTATTTTTTGACTTGTCTCTCTTGTCGTTAATATTTATTCTAGCTGTTGACATTATTAATGTCTTTATTAATGTCTTTGTATATTTCTCCTTGAAATACTTTTTTAAATTAGTTTGTCATTATCATTTATCCCTTCGGCCAGGGGCATGTCAACATCATCTTTCAATCGTTCGTAGAAAATCATGTCAGGTACCTGAATTTGACGCTATGAAAAGTAAACGAAAAATGATACAAATATCAATATACCACCAATATTCGAGCTAAATATTATGAATATACCACATTAATTGAAGTTATACGTTAAAACGGGCATGTAAAGGAGTCCTCATATAACATGTATAGTGACGAAGTAAAAATAATACCATACACTGTATTGAAACACACGGAAACATAATTCAAGTACTGGATGAAAGAGAAGCGGAGTGTCACACATTTCAACCGAAATAAAACAGAGCATTCCGTGTGGAACTTAGTAATATCCACCCATAAGTGAACGAAGAAATCGAAGATTAAATTCAATCTGAGATCTCTACCTTGTTCGTAACATACATAATGATTACCTCATCACCAAGACAAGTCAAATATATGAGAAGAGATCGTGCAAGCAAACCTTCTAGATAAGCCAACATTTTTTACAGACTGGCACAGAAAACATTTTATATGTGAAGCCTATAAAAGGTGTGATAGTAGTGATTTTTTTGTTATTTTTGTGTTGTATTGTTATTTTGTTACACATTTGCTTAATGAAATATAATTTGCTTATGATCAGATTGTAAATTAGCAGAAAAGTCATTTTAAAAAATGAAAAGTAAACGTTTAGAGGTTTCCTCTGCGAGACGTCTTTCGCTGTTCCTACTCATTCACTCAAAATACTGTTGCAATCGATTACGATATTTCTACAAAAGTATGTTTTGGGGTCCTCTGATACGAAGAGTGTTGTTTTTTGCACAAAACTTCCGTCCGTCGCTCCGTTTGTCTGTCGATGAATGCATTAAACTATTCGCAAAACTATTCTATTATCAATATGGCCCGGCTCGTTTCTCTGCAATTAAAGGCTTTTCTTTAAATATTGTGGGTTTTTCAGCTGAATCGATTTCTTATTCAGATTAAATTAGTTTTTTTACAATCTGTACCTTATAAAATATGTACGTTTCTTAAAATATTGTTTTGCCCAATCTTGTTTAAAATATGAGCAATATTAAAAATATTAAGAACAAGATTTTCTCAAAACTACATCATATTTTTGTTCTTTAAACGTTCTGTATGGATTGTTCTTCCCTGTGTTTTATCTGGATTTAATTTTATTCTCCAATCTTTTGCCCATTTATTGAATATGTCAAGGTCGTCTTGTAAGTTATTCCTAGTTGCCATAATGTCCCCATGCTTTGAAAAGAGTATATATATATATATATATATATATATATATTGTGGCGTCGTTAACACGAGGGCCAGAACCATTAGGTCGGTGAAAGTACGCTGCGGGGGAGGAAGGGGTTGAGCCTGAACTTCCGGGAGTTTGCACCTGGCGGGTGGCTCAGGTTACAACCGCAGAGCAAATACCTAGGCTGTAAACTCCGAGGATCGATCTGGCAAGCCTGTTTACGGAGAGCCAGCCAACCTGAGAATCGTGTGGGGGCGTAAACAAGGCTTCCGCAAGCTATCTATGGAACAGTGGTGGGTGCGCCTCAACTATTAAACGCCGCTCCATCTGCGCCGCGTTCCTTATCATTTGCATGAAAGCTATTACGCGTGTTGTCAGGAGTAGTGCAGGATGTGTGCGAGATGCTCGGGAGTAAGTGCCAAGACAATCTCGCGTGCTGTGGCACACCGGTCGCCACGCCTGGGTTAAATTTTGGCGCAGGCCCATGTGAAGATTGTACTGTCACGAGGTCCGCAGCGCGCATCACGCGTGTTGTATTTTCTGCCGGTAAGCATTTCTAAAGAAAGGTTGCCGGAGTTTCTATATATGCAATTCATTGTATACTTGTACATATCTTTAATATATATTTTCTTTGTTAGCTGAATTTTTCTTATTCAACTAACGTCCACAGCTCAGAACTTTTTTCTTATTGGCAGCGGTTTTACAAACCACGGAGTAGAAGTGTAACCCCAAATTTTCTTAATTGGTGCAAGCCGGTTTTTACGAAGCCCGCGGGTAGTAAAGTGTACTCAACAAAGTTTTCTAAGGTTGTGAAGGTGGTTTAGAAGCCCACATTGTGGAGGCAGTTCACTAGTAACAACGATAGAACGGGAAGTAGCTTAGAGCCGCGGGAACGGCGCAGTGCTGCCCGATGCATTTGCGGCCGCATAGGCCTGAACAGTGAGCGTTGTGCATCGAAGTGTTGTGCACCTCGCTCGTATTCACGTGCGGCAGTGTCGTGCACGCCACGGTAAAACGAATGTGCGGTAATTTCGGTAGATTTCGGGCGACGCCGTAATCTCCAGAACCTTTTTTTTTCCTAATTGGAACTGAACTGGAACTAGTCTAGGTATGTACGGTACATAGTTGGACTGGAAGAGACATCGACAACAGAACGAAGGAAGGACGAAGGACGAACCGTGATCAGAAGCGCGCACGCGACACCGGAGGTAACAGAGTGTGTGTTTTTATACAGTCAGAGTGATCATTCAATACAAGTCTTTTCTAGCGGATCAGGAAAGAGGACTGTGAGGTCGCGATGGGAGTAGGAATGGAAGGGCGAAACTTTTGTAAGCGTTAAGGATTAATCACGGGAGCGAGCTAAGTACGATAATTTGTTAAGAACTCGCCGATAGGTTAAAGACAGATCGCTGAATCAGCCGAATTCGAAGAGAAAGAGCGGAACGCAACGCAATTCAAGAGCGAGAACGGCAGCGCGAATTCGAAGCAAAAGAACGGCAGCGCCGATCGAGGAAAAGGAGCGAAGAGCGAGTAGAACTCGAGAGGACGCTGAAGTAAGAACAGGTACTCGCACGAATCTTGTTAGTAGAATTCGGGAAACAAAGTAAAATCGTATTATAGATATGGATAGATTTAAAGAGAAGGTAGGATATTCCTTATTTTTAAGTTTTTTCGAAGGCATGCTCCGTCAGTCCACATTGCGCCAGTCGAATTTGTCGCAGTCAATAATGACTGCTTCCAAATGAATCAATACTGGTTAGTTGTAGGATAGATTCACCAGCAGGAGAGTTATGACCAGATACAACTCAGTTACTAGACATGTAAAATTACGCGCGAAAAGTGTCGTCAGATGTTTGCAGTCACGCAAAAGGAGCAAAAACTACTTGGAATGTTTATGCTCGCGATTGACGAATTATCGCAAAAAGTGGATTTCAGGGTTAAAGTTGAAACTTACGAGCATTTATAGATCTGATTTGTTACCGCAGATAAACGGAAAGTGCCGGCGGACGTACGTGCTCACTTCTTAGATATTTGGGCGAAGTTTCACATCCAAGACTTGGCACGCAGCTGGACACCTACGAGAACAATCGATCTAGTGGGTACAAGAAAGAGTTTTCCAAATTTAATAACAAGGAGGCTGTGGGGGATACAAATGGAAGAAGACAACGGAAAGCGTGCCGTTCACTTTCTAAACCCGCAGCGCCTAAAGTAGATAGAAATGCGGATTTCGACAAACCGCAGGAACGCACGTGCTATTTGTGTAAAAAACCGGGGCACATAAAGAAATATTGCCCTCAGCTTAAAAGCGAGAAAGTGTGTACGTGGTTACGACGTGCGAAGAAATTGTTGCTTCCTCACACGTTTGTCGGCACGGCTTGCGGAAAGAGCATTACAATTTTCGCGATACTGGGTACCGTAGATCTAATCAACGCAAGCACGTCATGCATAATCAATATACAGGCGAGTCCGTATGGGTTAAGCAGCCCCTGGAGAGGCGCCGATAAAACTACCGGTGGCCAGAGTTGAAATTTTAGATCGCGTTCGGTAGCTTGTTCCGAGGCCGCAGTCGCGAAAAATTGCGTTCTAGAATATACATTAGAACGTCTGCACGATGTTGTCGGAAATTAAGCAAGGGTTCTTAGAACCGCAGTTCCTTTGTGCTGTAAGGACGAGCTCAGCGGGCAGCGGAACAGGCCGAGGGCAGGACAGGTGGCGGCGGCGCCAGGTGAGCACCCTTTGTGGTCAGGTACGAGCAGAAGGGGTGGGGTGGTTAAGCTGGGTCAGCTTTGCCGACGCGGCGGAGAGCAGGACGCAGTACCGAGCCGGACGAGAACAAGGAAAAAGTGTCTTTCCGGGCGGGATGACGAACCAGGCAGCAAAGCAATTATAAACGACGCGGAAGTTGAGTAAGATTTCTGTGTGGTTTGCTTGGCCGTTTAGACCGGCCGAATTTGTAAAGCTCAGAGGCAGGATGAAGAGCTCACACCGTTAATAGAGCTAGCTGAAGGCCGCGGAGGCGATTATTTTATAGAACGCGGCCTATTTCCGGAACCGGCAAAGCAAGCGCGGTGAGAGTTCTCCATGCTGGTGACTCCGTGTGTGTATGTGGACGATTTTGAAACTCTGCATGAAGTTGCTTCCACGGTCATTTAGGGTCACGAAGAGCAAGACGCGATGGCCAAGTATTTCGTTTGCGAAATGTTATAAGGATTGGAAAATTTCGTGCGCAGTGCGATAGTTGCCAACGTGTAGGTAACGGCGGCGAGAAACTTCGCGCACCTTTAAAAATTGTACAATAACGGGCGAGGCGTCGAGAAGTAAATGTCGACGCGTGTGGCCCATTTCCAGAGTCTGAGTCAGGAAATAAGTTTATACTCACTGCATGTGTTTAGCCACAAAATACCCTGAGGCTATTCCCATACGTGATCTGAGACGGTCACAGTAATTGAGCTTTATTAGACTTGTTCAGTTGGATTGGATTTCGCGAGAGCTCCAAACGGATCAAGGAACTTGTTTCACAAGCACTTGATGGGGGAATTCGCGAAAGATTCTGCATCAGATTAATTGGAGTCTGCCTTACCATCCACAATCAAATGCGTAGAACGAATGCACAGAACTGAACCGTCTAATGAGGTTCTTTGTTTAGAAGCGGGAACGGATTGGGAGAGCCAGCTCCCTGCGATTATGTTTGCTTTACGCACTAGCGTGCACGAATCTATCGGATTTTCCCCAGTTGAGCTTGTATATGGGAAAAATCTCGCACCACCATGACGCTTCTGTACGAGAACTTGCGGGGGCAGATGAAAGCGCAGGTAGCTGGGTAGTTGAGCACGTTTTCAAACTGATAAATGAGTGAAGCGGTCACGTGAACTCGCTCAGCAAAAATGACGGAAGAACAGAAAAAGCGTAAGGTGTGGTATGACGGAAGGCGGTCTCGCGCAGTTTTGAGATAGGCGCGAAGGTGCTGGTTCTGGCGCCTAAAACGCGGAAACTCGTGTGCAGTGGATTGGGCCGGGCGAGGTTCGCGAGAAAATGTCGGAAACAACTATGTAGTGCAGATGCCAGGGAGGAAAGAACAGCGGCGTATATCACTCAATATGATGAAACGGTACCACCAGCGTACAGAGTACGTGAACTTTCTCGGCTCTGCGACGGTCTCAGCCACAGGTGAGGAAGACGCGTTAGACCACTACGCGTTGAGGTTAGATTCCGACGACTTTGACGCGGAGGAGATGCTCAACGGTACGGAGGTTGAACCCGAGTTCGTGACGCACTAAAAACCGTCATCTGTAATACAAGTGTATTTTTAGTGAAAAGCCTGGTTTACAGATATCATACAATGGATATTGAACTGACCGACATTATAAGTCGTTCGCCAGTTGTACCCTTCGCATGTCGCCGAGACAGACAAAGATACTGCGGGAAGAGATAGAAAAATGCTTCGTGACAATATCATTGTGGAAGCGGAAAGCGATTCAGTCTCCCATGATTTTAGTTGAGGCCGGAAGAAACCGAGGCCCTGTATTGATTATAGGCGCCTCAATCAGGTTATAACTGAGTATTTTCCCTTGCAATCTAGAGAACTATTGAACAGGTGGGCAGCTAAAACATTAGTGTATTAGATCTGAGTAAGTGCTTTTGGCAATAGGTCTTACGGTAGGGGCAGAGGTATTCGGCGTTCGTGACCAGTTTAGGCACGTATCGGCGCTTAGGTTGCCCTTTGGGTAAAAAACGGCCTTATCAATGCTGTAAAATTATGGGCACTTTACTAAAAAATTGTCAGGAATTCGCAGTGCCGTACCTCGACGACATCGCTGTGTTTAGCAATTCTTTGTCTGAGCACATACGGCATCTGAGACAGTTTTCAATTTTAAAATCGCCAAACTAACGGTACAGCCACGCAAGTGTTTGTTGTGCGCGCTGACGTGAAGTACTTAGGATATGTAGTCGGGAACTGGAAATTGCGGCCGGCCGAGGCGAAGGTAGGCTATTCAGAATTTTCCCAGACCGAGTCCAAAAAACAGGGTGCGTTCGTACTCGGATTGGTCGGGTACTATCGTAGATTGATACCGGGTTTCGCGGACAAAGCGGCGGCACTGACAGATGCGCACTGACAGATTTATTACTTGGTTGATGATTGTAGTTATTACCTGTCCTTGGTGTTGAGAGAGATTGGAGTTCGATAACGGGGGGACTTGGCTATTAAGTCTTTGAGGATTTGAAAACCACGGATTTATGGGAGGTCGTTGCGTTGGGTTTGTTTGTTGTGGATGATTTTGAGGGACTGGTTTTCGGTCAAGGTTTTCATCTCGTGGGATACTCTGTTATTAAAAGCCTGTCGTCTCTGATTATACCGCTCTGTTTGATTTTTTAGCAGTTTCTGATAAACTTCACATCCTTTCCAATTGGCCGTGTGATCTTTTTTACAGTTAACGCATTTCCGACTTGTTTCTCTTTTAGGTTCCGTGCATTTTGAATAATGGTGGTTACCTAAACACCTAACGCATATCGGAGCGCGCCCACAGTTAGCTTGAGTGTGATCAAATCTTTGGCAGTTTTTACATTGAATTGGTAATTTTTGGTTGGATCTAGGGAATACCCTGATAACACTATATAAAAATCTATCTAATGCTAGAATGCTCCTTCCCTTGTTATTGTCCTCCAAATCTACAGCACTTGTTGTTAATGGTTTTCTGTCTTTTCCGTGAAGGTGAGTTACTTTGATTCCTGGGTATTTTTTACTAGTTCTTGAAAGATTTCTATTTCACTATATAGTGTGTGAATGTCTTTAATAACGATTGAAAATGTTTTTATGCTTGGGTCACGAAACGTGTGGTATTCTATGTTGTTTTCGTTGCAAAATTATTTACGAAGATCTCTGAAATCTTCTATGGAATTAAGTTTTCCTTTCACTCTGTCTACTTCTATTTTTGTTGTAAAATCTTCTTTAACTACACTTTTAATGTCATTTATAAATAGTTGAAAACTTTCCGCTTTGTGTATAATTATTGGAGGAATTTTGATCACTGTTTCCGCGGAACTGATATGTTCGTCTTCATCTGTATCGTTATTTAATGTTTCGAACCTGTTTGCTGTAGGAATAGCATATCGTGAAACAGATCCAGTTTTTTGTCTTTTGCGCTCACTTTGTTCTGTGGGGGCAGGTACACTGTGTTGCAAGGGCGGCCAACTTGATCGTTGGCTGTTTTGTACTTGCGTTTGAAGGTCCTGTAGTTGCTGTTGCAATTGTAGCAGTTGTTGGTGCTGTTTCTGAAGTTGATGCTGCTGCGCCTGTATTTGCTGATGTTGCTGATCTATGATGAGCTGTTGTTGGTACTCCAACGAATGTTGCAAGGCGTCGGGCGTAGTTTTGTTCACGGCCTGCATCGCCTCTTTGATGCTCTGTCCGAAGTCAGAGCACGGTAATCCGCTTTTATCTATTTTCACAATTGGTTGAAGATATAGAATAACTTTCGAAAACACTGGTCACTTGACGAGTACTCGCAACTCACTGAGTGCTCAGCTTGACGCCGACTGAACTAACAAGGTAGCGCTGCGGTCACAAACTCTCGCCACCGCTGTTAGAACTGAACTGCAAGAAGATCTGTATTATGTGAAAATTGTAATTCAACTTTTTCATGTCCACTAATTCTATTGTTTGTACTGAACATTTTATGTCGTAATGTATGATATTATCCTTATTGATATATTTCTTTTAGGTGATCGAATTGCTTGCACTATGACACAATGTGACTGCCCCCACCCATCTGTGCCTTTTGCGCCTATACTCTACTCTTGGGACAAACTCGCATATAATAGGGAACGTTCATACTAGAAATCTTGATTGGGGGAAATCTAGGAGAAATTGATTCTATCAGCTTCTCAGGCGTGAGTAGTTGATTGAGAATGTTGTGTTGAAATAGTTAACTATGAAAGAACCAGATGGCGTTATCCTCCGTACTGTGCTGCCAGAATGTGTTCTGGGTCTAAGACTGGGTCTTAGAATTCGGCCGTTACCCAATTCATGTGTCGGCTACTGTACATCATGAGACTCGTATTCTGCTGAATTGTCTCTCAATTCATTACACTACCGGCTGAGATCTCAGCACGAGCAAAAATGAAATTGTGACCCTTTGGAGTTGCAGGTGATGTTAGGCGTTGTGACTTCGGCATTGCACATTCTGGTCAATGTTAAAATGTGGTCTCCCACAGGGTCCAGATGGCAAGACGCTAAAGCAGCGACGACATGGGACAGCAGAAAGGGACACTTGCACAACTAGCAGCACATCAACGGCAGCGGGTCACGTGGCTCGCTTTGGTCGGCCGGAAAACTAATGCTGCAAAATGCGTTCCGATGTAGAATCGGCATACAAACTTCTCACTCGAATTGCATAGATGCACTGCGTTCAGCTGGTCGAGGGGTTGCCGACGGCAGAGGTCCCTCATTGAGGCTTATTAATTATTAATATAATTATAAGGATTAAAAGTCTACCTGCGTCGTAATTAGTAGACTTCTCGAGGGCAGTATGGTTACTCGTAGAGAAACAGTAAGAATACTGAATAAAACTCTCCAGCCCTGCCGAAGGTAGAGCTGTCACGTCCAGCGCTATCGAGGAAGAGCCGTGTGGGAGAGTAGCTTTCATGCTCTCAGATGGACAATTTGCTGTCGACACTGTTTCAGTGTCTTGGAAGGAAGTGCCTTTAGGAGTCATAAGTTACATTACCATCCGGCCAACTCGTCGGTTGCCCGCCAGCGGCCCGTCGGCAGTGAGGGTGCGGCCAGCCTTTGAAAGTGGAACTGTCGACACGCCGGTGGCGTATGCGGACCAACTATATAAAAACAATTCCCCCATCCCAGTAGTGGCAGTAGTAAAATAAATAGGTAAGAATACAGTGAAACCATAAAGAAAGAAATAAGCCCCCCGTCAATGTGACCGGTCTTTAGACTTGGGTCACAGCAAAATATATTTAATCAAACAATTACGTGTGTTTCTTGTGCAGATAATAGGGGTAGAAATAAAAATGAGTGAAGCAATGCATACGTGGAAAATAATAGGCATGTACAGGGCACCTAATGAAGATTTAGGAGCAGTGGAAAAACGTGCTGAATTAGCACGTTTGGATAAACATTCAAATAAATTCACAATAATTGCTGGCGATTTAAATCTTCCAAACATTTCTTGAAAAGGTGACGTATCCAAAGAGTCTAAGGCGCAACGTATCGTAAACGAACTGGTCTGGGAAAACGGTTTTGAACAGGTCGTAGGATCGCCAACGAGGGATGGGGCACTGCTAAACGTTTTCCTTTTCCGCCCTCAAGATGCCGTTATCGACTGCGAGGTAGTGCAAGGGATTAGTAATCACAATGGTATATTTCTAAAGCTTAAATGGGCGGGTTTGGAGGACAGTATAACACCAAGTAATAAGATTTACATTTTTAGCAAAGCGGACCGTTTAGGATTTCAACAATTTTTAAGAAGTAATTACTCAAATTGGGAAGTCACGGTAAGTCTGTGGAAGAAATATGACAGAATTTTAAAGAAATATTGATGGAACGCTTAGAGCGTTTCGTGTCACACAAAGTTTTAAAAATAAACTCAGACCATGAATATTACAATAAAAAAGTGAGAAAACTTAAATTCCAAGTCAGGGGAGCATACAGTAAAGGAGAAAGAGTGACTGGCATGCACAAATTTTCAGGCAACTATCTAAAGACCTCTTAGCAGAAAAAAGAACGGCGCAGGATACGTATCTACACACTATTCTGTCGCAAGATCACAGAAAAAGTAGTAGTAACTTTTACAGCTACGTGAGGAAACGCAAGGACAGGAAAGATGGTATTATTTCTATCAAAGATGCACAAAAAATACGATAGTGTCAGACACCTGCAAAGCTGAGTTATTTAACAAGTACTTTGCATCTGTATTTCGAAACGAAGAAATTTTACTGCAGCCCTCTGCGGAGGTCCGACTATAGAAATTAACGCGAAGGATATTCGAAACGGACTAAACAATTTAGGGAAACGTATATCAGTGCGACCTGATGGCATTTCTGGAGATTTCTTAAAATTAGAGTGTGAAACCATGATTCCGTATGTATTGCGAATTTTTCAAATAACACAAAATAATGCATCTATTCCAGACGACTGGAAAAGCGCAATTGTGGTTCCTATATTTAAAGGAGGAAGTCGCTCAAAAGTAGAAAACTACCGGCCAATTAGCTTAACATCGGTTGTCTGCAAACAACTTGAGAATCACATTGCAGAATACTTAAAACGCGAATGGCTCAAAACAGGTCGCCTTTTCGAAGGGCAACATGGGTTTAGAACAAGCTACACGTGCGACAGCCAAACAGTCTCCGTATGTCAAAATATTACTGATTCGCTAGATGCGGGTGGGAGAATTGACGCAGTCGTCACAGACTTCTCAAAAGCTGTCGATCTTGTTCCGCACGACCGATTAATAGCAACACTTGCTAGGGCGGGAATCGAAACTAGAGTAGTATCTGGGATCCGAGAATGGCTCAGTGGGAGAACTCAAAGAGTAAGAATAGGTGATAAACTTACACAAAATGTCAAAGTTACGTCGAGGGTCCCTCAGGGAAGCGTTCTAGGTCCGTTGCTATTCATTGCTATGTAAACGACTTCGTTCGCGACATTAAGTCCGAAATTCGACTCTTTGCAGACGATTGTATGCTCTACAGAGAAATTAAAGATACCCAGGACATTCAAGTGTTACAAGCAGACCTAAACAAAATAGAAAGCTGGACAACAGAGAATGAAATGGAAATTAATACAAACAAATTCAAAGCTATCTGTTTTTCTAATAAGGAAAAAAACAGAAAATATCTCATATACTCTGAAAGGAGATTCAATACGCTGGGTAAACAATATTAAATATTTAGGAATTAATATTACCGAACACTTCGGATGGGAAGAGTAAGTGAACTATGTGGCCAGAAATGCATGGAAAGCTCTGTATTTCGTGATGAGAATTCGTAGACGAGGGTATCACGGAAACTTGCGTACACGTCGCCAGTTCGACCTATTCTTGAATTCGGTTCAGTTTGTTGGGATCCTTACCGTGTAGGACAAGTTCATACTTTAAATAAAATTCAAAAACTTGCAGAAAAATTGTATTATGAGGGGAAATAAATTTAAATACTCCCATGTGGAAATCCTTGCAGAAACGTTAGAAAACCGCTAGACTCTGTGCTCTCTTAAGAGCTTACAAAGGCGAACCAGCTTGGAAGGATATTCAGAAGCGACTCTTAAAATCATCATACAATAGTAGTCTGAATTACAATTGTAAAATAATGGGGAGAAGGCAAAAAACAGATATTGGAAAATTTTCTTTCGTTAACCGTACAATAAAAAACTGGAACGAATTACCTGCAGGACTGCTTGAAGGCTTTACCTCAGAGTGTAGGAAAATTCAAAAATAAATTTAAAAATATAAGTTAAAAATACTAATAATTGTACATATGTTTGACTAGAGCATTCAAATTTTGTATTCATTTAGTATTAGTCATCTTTTGTAAAGAAATGGGTTTCTAATGTACTTAATTTAATGTATAACTTACATGAAATTTAAATATATTACTTGATGTACTTATGGAGCTGCCACCGGGATCTTTCCCAAAGCATTTAATATATTATTATTGTTATAATCACCTATTAGAAAACTGTGAACAAAACACTCCCCGTCACGTAGTCAAGGGAATCGTAGGACTAACATCAGATGAGGAAAATGACCGTATTTTCAAATAAGTTTTGAAAGTAAGTGGGAGACCTAGGAACTATCTTATTCCGCTTCAGTTAAACCCAACAAACTGTCCAACACTACGTTCCAACTATCAATATACCTAATTTTGCATAGACAACAAATGTTTACTACCAAAGAAATTTGTTCCAACAAAACGAGTTTTGCAGATTCACAAGGGCTAGTCCAACCCCTGCAAAGTGTCCTAAATCCTATCCCTATCGTAATTCCTTCCCAATTCTGGCCTCTGGTAGCGCGTGGTAGTGCGTACACAGAGATGCTCACTGACGGACGTCTTGATAACTGTCTGTGACGTGACGTGACATATGGCATACTGTTAATGGAGAATTACTCCTAAAAGTGCACTTGTTATTGGAGGATTACTTCAACCGCAAACCACTCAACGCTCTCCAGAGGCTTCCAGGAGCATTACAATTATCTAGATTCAACAAAATTTTAAAAATATAGTGGACCTACAGAATGGCACAGATTTTTATGTATTAGTTATCGATTTCCTTTGGTCTCGGTTAGTTATTCGAACTTGTCACATATTGTTGCCTGGTGCCAAACATCGCCAAATATCTATCGCCAAACAAAGTACCATAGATAACACAAAAAATGGGTGATGTCCTCAGTCGAACTTGCCAACAGATCGCGTACCCCTGTCCCGCCCTGCGAGATCGAGCTGACCAATACGCTGTAGCTTTATTTCAGAGAGGAGGGACTATTCATCGTGAACATTACAAAATGTGGCAATTGCGAGTTGGTAAGGTATGGTACAGTCTGGTAAATAGTTGAAAATAAATATTACAGCAACCAACTGTTATACATAAATGTTAATATACACATTTAATTGAATAAATAAAGGCATGAAATTTTCGAAAAAAACCCATTTGAAAACAGTAATAATACCTTTTTTTTTACAAAAAATAAGACTCGACAAGGAGTAATAAGCTCCACATTTACATTTCATCTTAGAATTAAGTAATATATTCCTCATTCCTCAATATATATATATATATATATATATATATATATATATATATATGTGTGTGTGTGTGTGTGTAATACAATACAATTACTTCGCTACAGTGACCTGTCTAATCTAGTTATTTTATTAGAAAAAATATGTCTTTAAAAATACGTTTTAGAACTAGTTGCACAAACAGTTGTTCGATATAGTAGCTTTCAGTTGTGAAATACTCCTTTATCCGTTTCTCAGATGACCGAATACAAAAAAAATGAAATGTTCACGGAACATGAAAATATTTTTAAAAAAATAGCTTTGGTATGTAAAATACTAAACAAAATAAGAGTATTTAATGTTCAAGTAGTCACAGTGAAAGTTTTGAACTAGAGACATTATTTCGGGACGAGCAGCTCTAAAGAAATAAATGATTTGTGATCTATGGTTTTGGGGATCACAATTAATAATTTCACGTCAACATAACGTAAGGCTAAATGCATTTTTTGTGGTGTTCTTTGCCGCGAATATTAAAAATAATGTTTTATACGTAGTCTTTGAGGAATTTTACGCGAGAATCAGGAACGAGATTCTTAATATTATTCTGAATACTTTTAAACCTTAATGTTTGCAAAGCAAGAAATACCAGATTTTGACGATTGCATAATCTTTTGGGGGAACACACACATACAATATATTCTTTTCACGGGATTTATTGATAATTTCCAATCCAAGGCAATTGAAGTTAATGTTCGTATTTTTAAAACATTTTTTGTGTTCACATTATGATTTATTTTTATTTTTGCCGTACACGCAATGCACCCAATGTTTTTCATGTGGCGTCGGAATGAAATCATAAGACACTCACTTCTTCTAGATAAGCAGCCCTATCCAAATACTGTTTTCACTAATTCATTAAGGATCACTAACAAATCACTTAAGTCATAAAATATTTCAAAATTCCCATTGTTAATATTGTTTCTAAATTTTGTAAGATTTCGGAAATGTATATCATGATAATCTGTATAAAACGAATAGGGATCCTCTTCTGCAAAATATCGTTACAAAATTGAACTTCGCGTATTTTTTATGCATTTTGAACATTTTTTTCATTTTCACATTAATTTAATTTTATATAGTTTACACAAAATTGCTAATTACGTTATTGAATATTTGTCCACTAACGCATTCCTAGTGATATTACATTTGTACATTTTTAATTTTTTTGTTTTGGAATTTTTGAATATTATATACAACACAAACAATTAAATTTTTAATCTCTTTTGATTTGGGGAAACTGTTCCTCAAATTATATATATTTATAAAGTAATTTAAGAAAAGTACTATAAATTATTTCAAGTTGATTTTTTAGAATTTAACTAAAAATGTATTATTGTTGAGCGGGCTGCTACTATATGCAATGCAACGCATTAAAATGAACTTCCTATTGATTGATAATTTATGTTTGTATGTAATATATTTCACGCAGAGACAATGTTTCAAAGAATATGTACGTAACAACACAATGGCCTCAAATTTATTATTTATTCATGTTCGGTCGTACTCTTCGGAAACATTTAATACGCAAGTATACTTGGAAGGCCTCTAAGAAGGAGAAACGTACGCTATCGCCGTTGCCTTCGCGACCAGATCTTCAGGGTCACTATTGCCTTTCTCTTATTTAAGTCACTGATTTCTGGAATTGATACTGTATATTTCAACATTAAGTTGAGAATACATATTGCATACAACGAAATAGAAATGAAGAAATTACTGGAGTTTTAGAAAGCTCTTTCTTTTCTTACATAAATAGTTCTACTGACAATTGTATTTAGAATTTCTGTTCTTCATGGATAAATTGTCGTCCACTGACTAGAAAATTATATGATCTCAGCTAATGCGAGTGTCAGATTATGTACATATGTTATTGATGGGTCGGAAATATGTTTTAATCGCGGAATTGATACTATCAACAAACGAAGGGATAAAATGTAAATAGTTCCCCTAAACCAAATAACATAAGAGTAGTTACACAATACTCTGCCATAAAAATAATATATTTGAGAGGTTTCTCAGCCTCCGACCCACCTCCCACAGTCCTCTACAGCCAAAAATGTATTTTTTTAATGTTATTTTTTCGTCAACAAAACACTATTTTATTCGATTGAAAAAATATGAAAAGTAAGAAAATACGTTTTACTATAAGAAAAACAGTTTTCTCTATCTTCTCAGCGCCAAAGACAAACAAAATAATTTTTGAAAAAAAAATGTTTACTGTGTCTTAAATCCTGGAAGGGGCACGACAAAAATATTAAAAGTTCATCTGAAAACACAATATGTTGTGAATTGTGTTCATTTTTTTCGAATGCTGAGATGTAGTTAAAAAAATAGAATACATTTTCACCATTTTCCCGCCGTAAAATCGTCTTGAATTTAAATATATTAAAAATAGTTGCAACAGATCTGTACATTTATTTTAGTGTTCATTATACATTTGTATGCATTGTTTTAGTACCCAATGATATTTTGAGTTCGAAATGTGGTGACATATTAACATTTTCTTGAAGATTTCTAATCTTTTGTGAGTCATGCGCTAAGGAAAGAGGTTAGTTTTTGGCAGTGACCACCGACCTTGTAAGTGTGATACTGGTCAATTGAGAATTACACCCCAGTCCTACATCGAGGAGATTTCAGAAAAAAAATAGTTTATAGATTAGCATACAAAGATCAAATATTATTCCAACATATATAATAAAGAATAAATCGGAAGCGATGCGTCCTAGGTTCTTTCAACCAGGTTTGCGCGTCAGATGGAGACTCGACTTTTCATTTACATGAAAATACTGACATAAGACACACTTTGTGAGACGGGAAGATGACAAGTGGGGAAATGATGAGGGACAGTTGGGGTGCAGGTCAAAGATAGATGGGGGTCAGTGGAGAAATGAACGGCAAGTTGGATTCGGATTATGTTCTAATGCAGTATTTTACTATATACGACTTTTTTGATCTGCTCTTTTACGGCGGAATGAGTTGGCATGCGTGCTCCCCCTCCATAGTGTGGAATAGAGTAGAAGCACAAATCAATTAAAATTAAAGTGAGGAAACTACTGAAATTATCTTTCATAATGATATTAAAGGATATGTTTTGTTTTCTCTGTATTTTAATCTCAAAGCTCACCAATCTTAGAATAATATCTGTCGCACAGTACCAGGCCCATTATGTAAATCACATTTAGGCCGATGGGAGTTTGCAGTTTTGTGCAATTTCAAGTTAATTTTCAGTTTTAATACACTTATTATTTTCGAAGTACAAATTTTTCGCAATGGTTCAGATATACTTATTTATACGCATACAAAAATCAATTCTTAGGTAAGGGAAAGCGCAAAGTTTTTCTCTAGTCTGAACAACCAAAGGTGTGAGATCGTAAGCTTCCAACGCCGGAGTTAGTAACTACTTGGCAGATTTCTAGGTGCAGGTGCCAGAGTTTACTTTTGTGACCTCCTCATGAAGTAAGATTGCAGGTGCTAAGGACGAGCCGTCTACCGGACAGCCAAGTCTTGACGAGGAATGCTTAGTGTTTTTAACTATTGCATAGCAATTGAAAAAATCTGAAGAGATTCAGAAATGTTCTGAGAGGAAGGTTTAACTTGTTTTCTTGCACAGTCCACCTACACTTGGCCATTTAGGGAACCCCTAGAAAATGGCGTTTGAGCGTTTCTGAAAATTGGGTATTTTGAGATAGTTTTCACAGAAAACGGTTGAGACATATTATGTGACATTCTTTAAAGCACACGTACTCATAAATACAATATTGTGAACAAATAGCCGATAGTATAAAAAAAAACATAAGACGCAAATCGAAAAAAATATACTTTGTAATTTTTGAAAAAAAATAGTGCAATATGGCGTTTATGACATCGTATAGAGTACATTTATCACTATCTCTATCAAAAGGTTAAGGAAACAATTGGAACCGTTTTTGAAAAACAAATTGAAAATGTCCGTGGGGCTTTATGTAAAGTACCCCCAAAATTGAAAGATTTTTCTTTCAAAAAGTTAAAGATTCGATTTGCCAGATAAACACGGGTTTCTTCAATTTGGAAAAATCCTTAGCCTGATGTAGGCGCTAGTATTGTTCACAGGCACCAGACGGACGGGTAGACAAATAGAAGGACGTTTTGAAGAAAAATAAACACTTTTTCGGAATCAAGGGAAACCCAAAACGTGCATTTCCATTGAAGGAGAAAAGGTGTTATCGTGCGCCGGAAAACGGCCAATTTTCGAAAAAAGCTTTCACTGTCGGGCTCTGGTAACGAAAACATAGATAAATCATTTTCCTAGATATAGTAAATTAGTTCTTATTACGTATAGTAGCCAGAATCCATGTTTTGAGGGCCCTTGTTACCTAAAAATAAATTTACGGTCTGCCTGTTCTAACGTGGTAAACGCAAGCGCGTAAACCGTACCCATTAGTCCAAACGGTACCATAGCCAATTTTCCCTAAAATTGATATTCCACCTTCCATCTGAACGAACTCGAGGCTTTGGGAGTTTCAAACGTATATTTTGATTTTTGAAGGTACTTAACATGAAGTTTCAACATGTTACTAAGCTTTAGGAGAAAATGCACTCCCTGCATACGCCTTCCTCTCAGCACAGCTCTAATTATAAAAAACAAATTAATGATCATGTTTGTCTTAATAATAGCATATGATCCCTGCTGTACACATAGACTCAAATCATTGGTTGTCATTTAAATATTTACATAATGATTATTGTAAGATTTCTTAATTCTAGAGGCGGATTTTAATGATATATCATGTTTTTCTTTTCACTTTAGCACAATGTCGTTTAGTATAGATGTTATGGACAAAAGGACATGATCCATTTTTATACGTCTTAATATGTTTTTGAATTTTCCATGGATTTTGACTAAAGAGTCATTTTTTAACTTTTCCGTCATTGTTAACGCATTGTAGCTGATGACATTGATTTTAATATATTTTTAATGGTACGCGCCTCAAATTATATTTACGAGTTACAAGTGTTCACCACAGAATTCATGAGTAATCTATTATATTTCATCGCTCAGAAATTGTTATGTAATCTAAGAGTCCCGTAACCCTGTCAGCGCCATTGTCGTTTCGTCCAATTTCGGGATAGCTAAAGAAAGATATTTTCGTGAACATAACAGTCCAAACTTAAAATTTGCGAGTTGAGTTCACTTGAACGAATAGAAGAAGACTCAGTTACATCATTATCAAATACAACAACTTGAAATGTTCATCCGAAATGGTTTTGATCACATTTCTTACGTCAGTTTTCTTTACTTTAGGTCATTTTTAAACATTTTAAGAGCATTTTATTTTTAATTTTTAGCGAATTTTTACGACATCAAAATCCGCTCGTACGTATTACAATAAGAAATTGGAGAATTATCGAACGACACTTTTAAGCCTCAATTAATTACCAAGCGAATATTGTAACATAATGTTACCATTTCAATATCGTAGAACGTTAGACGCAATGTGTCAAAATTAAGGTGAACTATAAATCTTGTTTACATTTGACTCTTCGTCCTGCAAAAGATGGCATCTGATATTACTTATGTTGATATTACGGGTTTTTTTCTAATAATACTTGCATTACACAAATTATTATTATTGGTATTAATAAAGCATGGATATATGTATCGTAATAACTCTTATTACGATACTGACCTCAGTTTCGTACAGTTTGACTTAATACAATCGAAGTGAATGGTTTCAATTTACCCATTTAAATAATCTGTTGAAATTTCGACACTTTCTCCTGCAGCATTACATAACTCCCTCTTAACATATTATAAGTGGAGGTAAATTTGAGTCGGCGTTGCTAGGGTTTTAACTCGCGACCTTTGAATCTGCAGTTCTTATTCGACACACTGCACTACCGCAAAAAGTTGCCATCGCTATGTCCAGGAGAACTTATTACGAAAATAATATTAACGTTATGTTTATTTATTTATTTATTTATTTCCACAGACCAGCATAACTGCTTTACAGGGATTGTTTTCATACA
>BOPP01000430.1:177311-196548 GCA_017312745.1 Gryllus bimaculatus
CTGATAACTGCACGAGCAACTCGGAGCTAGGTCACGTCCGTTCCGCTCGGCGGTTGAGAGCGAACTGAATATTAACGTGATAGTCATTTTATTAGAGAATATACACTATGCGTCAAATGTTTCAATTTCATGATAATAATGCTAAGGAATTAAAGACGTACAACTACGGTCGTTTTTTGTTAGAAACATTTTTAATCAGAAGCTCAGTTCTGTAGGCTTGGTTGTACAGCTAGTTCCAGGCGCTGTCTTTCGGCGCCTACCTTCAAAGCGGAAGCGACATCATAGATGAAAGTTGCGATAACGCCAGGCCCTCAGAAATAGAATCGGTCTGCAATGGCAGAACATTTTTACTTAGTTCTGAAGAACATTACCAAACTGAAGTAAGCAGTGGCGCGTTATAAGCACATTCTTTCTGTGATTTTATTAAGTTTACAAATTATTTCAACTATATAATTAACCACAAAAGTGTTTTCTACCAGCAAAAATTATTAGCTATTGATGAGACTCGAACTTCAGAACACCCAGCAGTCCTCTTGCCTATTACACCACAGACACCCTACTGACAACTCTGCATAACAAAAGTGTAGCGTCGCAACAAAAATAATGTTTGACTTTCGTATTTTGAAATATTACAGGTTTGAATAAAAAGCAACTTTGCCATACTATTTGGACAACTGGGCTCTAAATGAGGGAAAACTTAAAGAATATATTTACTGCTGAATTTAAAAAATCTTGTTCACATATTTTTTAAATTGTCACTATTGCTCTCCAAAGAATGTGAAAAACTCCCAAATTAAAAAATATAAGATTATAACCCATCATAATGAAGTAATATTTTGCAAAGTATCGGCGTAGTAATGTGTTAGAAGCATATCACTAAATATGTTTAAAAGAAAATGATAGGATTCGTCGATAAATTACGTAACGTTAAAGCATGGGAAGTGGTTGCACTCTGCGCTCTAACGCTGTGTTTTTGGGTGTTTTACTTTAGTGCGATGTAACGATGCTTTTTTTAATTATCCAACATTTTCCGTATCCGTTACTTTTTCTGTTTTATACCAACAAATTAAATTATTTTCTAATTACTTTAAAGGAATATAAAATAGTTGATGTTACGATTTTCTGTTATAACCCTCAATTAATAATTTATTGATATTTCCATGTGTAGGCAAACGAAAAAGTAAGCAGCACATGGTGCCGTAAATTTATAAAACTAACACTTTTCAAACCTGTTCTTCATCTTAGTTGTTCCTTCAATTTATTGTAAGTACTTATAACTTTTATGCTACAAACAATATGTGTGTTTAAAATAGTTTAAAATTGAGTATATGAAGTTCCATTATTCTATTCATTCGCATCCTGGCGTACAGAATATGTGTACAAACTACACATATTATGGTAAGAACTGAACATTATAATTTGGATTTTTGCGACTTTGTGAATTTCAAGTTGACAATTAAACTTGATTACATAATTTTGCAACTATGATGTTGTGGCTTCCGACGGAGGTTAATGCATTAATGAGTGTGGTGCAAGCCCGGGCGGCGCGCGGTTTTTAGGCCAGCGGGTATGACGACACAGACACTGTTGCGCGCACCGAAACGAAGAGGGGGAAAATAGCTCGTGTGCTTCCAAATGCCGTATAGTGTTTTTTTAAAGTATAGTAACTTGAAACCCGTTCGATGGCTCTACAAATATGTTCAATGCAACCTAATAATGAATAAAGAAATCAGTCTCAGCAGTCCGGCTCAAATGTGGGTTGTTATCAGTGATGACGCGCGGAAAATTTTAGCCGATTTCAGTGGAATAGTTAAATTGTGCGAAGCCAATTTCTTAAAGCATAGGTTTTAAGCTCTAATATTTTCTAAATGAAAAGTTTTTTGGTTCAAAATTTACGAAGGTATAGTTATTTGAACAGTATCTATTTTTATTGTATTAACGGAAAAGTGGCCATATTCAGGCTAATGTAGCACAATGAGTCAAACAAGTAATATTTGATTATCATAAAAGGGTTGCGAGTTAATGTTAATACTATATAAGCCAAAATTCCGTTTATAAAATAGCATTAAATAATTTTTATTTGCTATTTTATAAAAAGTACCGATCAAGGCCCGCATGGGGCGTTAACCCCATTTTAAAAGCGGTTTTATTGGTGTCGATTTTGTTCTTGCATCAAAATCTACCCTTTTCTATAGCTGACAAGCTAGTGTCGAAAATCTTGCCACCGTCGGTCTTTAACCTAGGACCTCCCAGTCAGAGGGACTGCAGAAGGATCTTCCAGTCAGAACCAGAGATATTGGGCGTAGTGTACGAGTATTGTAATAACACAAGCCATCAGTGAAAAATCATCAAAAATAAAATTATGTTTGATTTACTACGTATCACGTCTTGCTTCCAAATTAGTACTTAGATTTCCTCTAACACGAATCGTCTCTGAGATAGAACGGTTTTCACATTGTGACTGAAATTTCAACGGCAAAGCAGTTCCTTCAAGATCTGCTGTTTTGGGGGATGAATTGAACATTTGTTCTGATTTTAAAACACATAAGATAGCATGTAGATGCACCTATTTGTTAGAGAGTCTTGGGTTAACGTAAGTTTGTGGTTAACGTAAGTTTCTCGACTGGATATACGATTATAATGCAGAGCATTGTTCTTCTTACGTGTCGATGAGTGGTTGTCTCTTTGCTCTAAATCCGCGTGTTCGTATTAATATTACTATCGAAACGCCTTTGAAATTTAAAAATAACTCACAGTTTGCTACGTGTGTGGTTCCTTTACAACAAGAAGAGAGCGGCGTGGATCCCAACATATGCGTTCCTCCTCTTGTGTTAATTGTTTGTTGAAGACGATGTCTAAAGCAAACTGTGGAGCATTCCAGTATCTCTGTGAACAATTTCCAAAAATCAGCGCAACAAAAATTAAGAAAGAAATCTACGCGGCACCCCAAATCCGAGAGATTTTAAAAGATGATACAATCAACGATTATCCAGAAGACGTTTTTTGGATGTGTGTGAACATTTTGTAAGGAAAACAGGTTTTTAATTTTTTTTATAAATGGAATAAAGATATTTTCGTGTACATTTCAAAATCTCGGCTGTAGCATGTCACTTACGTTACACTTTCTACATTTCCATTAATTGAATGATGCCGACAATCTAAATCAAAACTGTAATCTGTCTTAAAAACTGATGGAGAAAAATGCGACTATATTTATAATGATTGCAACAAGTTTCCTTTTGTAGACCTGTGTCACTGACATACGGCAGCACATAGAAGTTTCAGCATGGGTGGGTCAATGCTGTTCTATGTGAAAACCTATTGTGTTTTCCGTACCCTCTCCCTATTCGTATGTACACAGTTTAGTCACATTAATGTGATTATTCGTTTCCATACTGATTAACCGACTTTTGCAGCGCTGACCGCTTCGAGACAAGGCTCATTCCAGCGCCGTGGCCAGCTGCGCTAGGTTCCTCGGCTGCGGATGGCAGGAACAGCCTGGTCGAGATGAACTCCCAGGTTCTCGATTTAAATCAGGAGATTTTGGTGGCCAGGGAAGCAGTGTAAACTCATTCTCGTGCTCTGCGACCACGTACGTACACTGTGAGCTGTATGTCACGTTTCATTGTCCTACTGGTCGTATTTTAGAGGAAAAACGATCTGCATATGGTGTTGTACGTGCTTAACAAGGATAGCTGTATACATCTGTTGATCCATTGTGCCTTATAGAATGACTACATCACTCAGAACATTAACACCCATTAAAACATTTCCCACATCATCATCCCTCTTCTCCTACCTGGAACCGTCCGGTGATTGTTGCAGGGTGTTTGAGTTCTCATGATTCTCGCCGTTTACGCCAACAACCTTCTGTCTGATGGACCAGAGAATGTGCTTCATGTGAAAAGGCTAAATGTCTACTCAGCAGCGAACGTCCAATTGCGGTATTGGCTTACCATTTCCAACATTCGACACTGATGAACAGCAGTCAGGATGGGTGCATGAATCAGGGGCCTGCTTCAGAGCAACATTATTAAGTAACATTCGTCGAACGGTTGTAGAGGTGATGCTATAGGTAGCCCCTTGGTTCATCTGGGCAGTCAGTTGCTCTAAAGTTGCATGTCTATCCGCCCGAACCGCCCGAAAATCCGCAGCTGTCGTTCTCCCGTGTGATCTATGGCCCGTGGTGAAACACAGTTGCCGTCGCGCCGGTTTTGGAGACCGCCATTTTGCGTGCACTTTTTTTTAAATTTCTAATTATTCTTTATTTAATCGACGACTTTATTGCAACGCATCTCTTAGTCTCTGATCGAGCGTTGCAAGCTTTTTCCGGAGTAGGGTAGCACACGCAGCTTTCTAAATGGTGATCTTAACGCATCACATAAATGAATCAAACGCTCGCAGCATAATCCTCCATTAATATCTCTATGTATTCCAGAGGGCGATGTATTTATGTAGTCTCGTCAGTCTGTTAGTCAAGCGGACCGGCAGGTGGCATCACCGTATTCACGCCTCTTACACTACGCGCCTCTGCGTCACTACCCAACGACCAGAATAGGGAAGGAATTAGGAAAGAGTAGGGTTGGACAGGAGTTGAACTAGCCCCGGTGAAGCAGGCTGACTCGTTTTGTTGGAACAAATTTCACATGGGCTTGTACGGGAATAGACGGGAACCGAAACCAAACGTCCTTGGTAAAAGGCGAGAGACTTTGCTCTGAGCCGCGAGTGGACTATTAGCGAGCCCTGAAACTCGAGGCGTGCTCTCTTGCATGGCTTTCTAATAGGTAAACCATGGAGCTGCGAAGCCAGCAAGAATTTCAGAGAGAATTGGAAAACATGTTTAAAGTTGAAGAGACGTGTATTGACGGAGAAAAAAGCGCGACATTCTTCATAAAAACTGAAGATGACCATCTTAAGTACAACTGGCAGTAAATGTTCACAGAACAAAAAAGGGCGAAATTAGCTCTGAGGGAAAAAAACAAAGCAGATAATTCCCAAGCAAAAAATACGGAAATGCAAGCAATAAATGAATTATGACATCTAGGACATCCAAAATGAAATAGAGAACTTGCAGAAACAAAACAACGAACTTGCTTCAAAGAATGAAGGTCTCGAGGACGATGTGAAAAGAAACTCCAGCAGCTTGCCGTTCACGTCAAAAAAGCTCAATGAATCGAGACTTTAGTCGGTTGAATAAAACAATAATATGACAATATCAATTTTCGTTGTAATCCACCAAATGGCCAGAGGGCAAAAGCGAGACAGAGTTTGCTGCAGTGACCGGAATGATTCAAAACGTTCCAGAGGGCCTGTAGACTTGGCAGCCATCCACTCAGATCCACAGAAAATAAATGACGTGTATCTGGACATTGATATCGTTTGTATACCTGTGCGTGTGTACAATGAAATTTCCTGTAAGTTACGTGAAGTTAATTGAAATTTTAATTTTGAATCAAACGTTTAGTATTGTTGTAAACCGTGTCCCTACATCCTACCTTCCTCTTTTTTTATTTACTTCATATATACCAAATACCTAACTTTAACCGGCTAAAGTATTTTAACCTAGGGAACATGCGATCATTTAACAAACTCCACCCTTGACTCCAAAGCCAATGATCATTTTTTGGGGAGTTCTATAAATAGTCCCGTTTCTGCATTGTCCCTACATCACGACAACTACTGCACGGTTTTTCGCTTCCACCAGACACGCCACACACACACATACACACACACACACACACACACACACACACACACATATATATATATATATATATATATATAATCCACTGTTAGTGCTGCCACCTGCCGTTTGTGAGGAATTATTGCACAGACGGTGGTAACAATACAAAAGATTAATTTTATTTTTCCATGGTCTCAGAAATGATAAGTAAATGTATATAGCGTGTTGCGTTTCTTGTCCGTACTACGTGGAAGCACAATTAGTTTAATGTTCGAACTGAAATTCCATTTACATTTAGAGCGTTTAAATGTAAATAATAGTGTACGATACTTCGAGCGAATTGGTGATTATTTGCTTTTAAGAGGGAGAGAGTGAAACTCTTCTTTTATTCCAAGTTCATTGTAGTGAATACTACAAATTACATTAATAATTCACTTGTCCATTATGGGATGTGGAACCAGTTATATAAAAAGTAGTATCACTTTTTATATTACTTTGAAACCTAAATTGTTAAATACCACCATTTTTACCCAGGAGCTTGTTATTTCATGTCAATCAAACTATACTATCGATATACGATGGTATCACACTGGATACTGTAAGTCATGTCACTGTTTATATTTCTAATTATCATGATCTCAGTTGTGCGAAATGAAAAAAAGACAAAAAAGGGGAAAATAGTGTGACAGTTCTGCAACTTCATAATGGAAAATATTAAATTGTATTAAAATGAAAGAGACAATTTATTCTCACAAAAGTGAGAATCAATTTTCCTTGTTGGGTTCTATAAATAAACACGTAAATTCCCCATATCTGCGAAGAATCTAACACCTTTTTTTACACGACATTATTCGAAGTTTGTATAACATATTTAATTAGGAAAAGGATATCTATCTTAAAATTGTAGTTGGCGGATATTACTGAAAAAATTTCAACATTTGAAATTTTCGAAAACTGTGCATTAATGAAAGTTTTATAAAAGCATACTTCTCTGTTCCAGAAAAGCAGTTAAGTGAAACATTACAGCAAAGCAGTTACGTTTTTGAGAACATTAGGAAAATTCATAAAGACACTATATCTTTCCAATTTTTTCATCACAATTTTCTTTATTGGAGAATAAATTCAAAAACAAAGCTCGTAACGATTTTGAAGAGCGTTTAGCCTTTTGATACAGTTTTTCAAATACTTACGTGGATTCTGGGTGGGATAGTTTTCACCCCAAACGTTTTACACAATCATTTACAAATAATTGATGAAGGAAACATTCCTCCATTTCTCCATTTAGAATAATTAATTGAGAAAACGGTGCTACTTATTTGCAAAATTTACTAGATTGTCTTAAATAACAAATTTATTAATTTATTTACGTCAAAAACAGTTAAAAACTGTGTGTGACATGCTATGAGGAAAAGTTAATTTCAAGTTACATTTATGTCCAAAAGCAAAACACGGGGCCATTCAGCATTTGCTCGAGGATCAGGGAAACTGGACGAAAACCTGATCGAGATGGGGGTCATTGGCCCAGAAGCTGAAGTACACTTCTAGTTACACGTTCTATACAATTATACAATCCAAATGATATATAATACATTCAATGTCATTTTAAAAATTTATATTACTTTCCTTTTGGATGGTCGGTATAGTCTCTAATTGTATAGACACAGTTGTGCAGCAGAAAAGATTTCACTTGGGCCATACATTTTTGTATCAAAATTCATCGTTTAATGTCGTCTGACAAGATGTAAAATATGTACATGTATGATATGTGATGTTTTGTAGAGATCTGTTGATACCTGTAGTTACCTGATGAATGTGATTACTACGTCGAGTGTTGTAGTTATTGACAACGGCGTTTGCTGAAAGTATATTCCCGCCCTTAAGTAAGTCATGTTTGACAAAGAACAACTGATTCATATACTAACAGACAAGGTAATGGTAAACTACCTAGATTAATAAAGAGAGGCTTACAAGAATCACGTAGGTGGGATTTGCTTATTATTCGTACAATTATATTTTGTAATTTAAAAGTCTGGGTCTGGGACCTATAAGATGTATTTCCCCAGAATAGTATGCCACATCTCAGGCGGGAATGAACGTTCTCGAAATATACACAACGAGCAATGTGGAGGCTGACTGAATTTGAAAGAATTCTGAAAGCATAGCATCAAGAACTTAATTTAGTGTTGAATTCATTTAAATGTACGTTCCATTTAAGGTTTGACTGAAATGAAAGACTTAAAAATTTCGTTAACTTAACATCAGTCAATGACACGCCGTTCATTTTCTGTAAAGTTCCGAGCTGTTTATTTGAAATGGAGAACTGCATTGAAATATTTTTACTTTCATTTACTATGAATTTGTTATTACGAAACCAATATGAAATATCTAGTATTGGAATATTTACGGTTTCTTTATTGCAAAGAATATTTGTATCATCCGCAAAGAGAACTGTTCTTCCGTTTCTAATCGTCAAGGGCGTATCGTTTTCGTATACTAGGAAGAGAATAGGACCAAAAACGATCCCTGCGGAACTCCACATGCAATTGGCAAAGAATAGGAAAAGTACGTAAATAATGTTCAATTATTCCAGTAAGGTATTTCTACTCTGTGAGATCGTTCTTTGAAGGTATGAACATAACCAATCTAGAGCAACACCACGAATTCCATACGAAGATGATTTTGAGAGTAAAATGTTATGAAAAATGACATCGAAAGCTTTTGAAAGATCTAAAAATATTCCAATAGGTGCATCGTTTTGATCCATGGATGAGGCAACATCTTTAAGAAAAGAAAATAAGGCTCTTTCGGTAGATTTTGATTTTCGAAACCCATGTTGCCAATCTGAAAATGCGCCGTGTTTACTAAGAAATGTTTCCATTTGTACGTAAAAAGTCTCTCTAATATTTTTGAAAAAACCGACAATATAGAAATTGGCCGATAATTTCGAATTTCATTTTTGTTGCCATTTTTGAAAAGCGGGTTAATCTTAGCTGTTTTAAAAAATCTGGAAAAATTCCTGTGCATACATTAAATATGTGAGTTAATGGGTGTATAATGGCGAGCGCGTAACCTTTAACAAACATCTGGAAATTTAAGTAAACCGGGGGAATATTCATTTTTTAGTCTACCGATTATGTTGAGAATTTCATAGGAAGAAGTTTCGGAAACAAACATCATGTCTAAAATTTTTGGGGAAACGTCTGATGGTGAATTTTGTGGCTGAAGACCTTTAGCAAGGTCGGCAGCAATTCTCAAAAAGTATTGGTCAAAGAGAAAGATGTTTTTTCCGGAAAAAAACTGTAGCATATCCTCATTACTTATGAATAGGTAGTCTATGTTACATGCAAGAGAATGTTTGAAACAGATCTACCAAATCGTAATAAACAATTGTGCCAAATGATCACTTAGAAGCCGCAACATAACATTACGAAACGGAAATGAACACTTTTTTAGAACTTAAGATGTCAAATGTTGAATTTTTTACTCCAATTGCTTAAAAATCAACTTACTTCCCACAAAGAAACAAACTTAGAAAATTGAAAAGATTACAACACATATAAAACTGGACTACATATCTAAAATGAAAAAATTGTGTGAATAATTTTCAAAATATTGCTGAACCTTATTTGTCCCTAGGGTCTAAAAAGATCCCAAACAGAATCTGGGGGTTAAAATGTCATGTTCATAAGAGCTTTGTGCAAAGAATCTACAAAATATGCGTTTTAAATTTGAGGTGCCGCGAAATCAACCAAATAGATCCCGGAACTACTATTTTTTTTTGCTTTATTGATTATGGTCGCATAAACTACATGGTCATGAGCGACCCCATCGTTTTTACAAAATATTAACAATATTTGAAGCAAATAATTATTTATAAATTATATGAAAAACACATACTATAGGTACAAATATTACAAAATGGTACACAAAAATATTAACACGTTTATTACATTAATAAGATCCTAAGATAATGGTATGACTTTTAGATACCTAGTACTTAACTTGACAAGTTGTTTCTAGTAGTTTACAGGTATTTATGGAGGTTGAGTTGAACGAGGAAATGGATTACATTATATACATTACTCATATCATTTAAAAGTGTTTGTATGTTGTTAGAAAGATTGTTTTTTTCTTAAATAATTGAAATTTGGGCAATGAACTATATATAGATGACGGTAATAGGTATATGACATGTTTCGCAGATATTTGGGGATTCTTTTGCTATTAAATGCTTGTGAGTCATGGCTGAATGGCCTATTCTCAAACGAGTAAGTGGAACTACTATTTTTAGTGAATGTACTTTCTACGGTTTAGGCTCTAGGCGTGTTCACACACACAGAACGACACAGGCAAACTGTTTGCTGAAAACTACATTCTCGGTATTAATATAGAACAAATGTAGATTCTAAATTCAATACGTATTCTAGAAAGTAATTTATTCAATTTAAGAATTAAAAACTCGCAGCTCGCTAAATTTGCAATTACATCGTAGCGCTTAAAGTAAATAACATGATCAGCCCTACAAGTAACTATAATACTGGTAGCCTAATCAAATGTGTATATCTAATTCGCTTTAGGTTCACAGTGTCATACATCTACCACAAACATTTCCAAAATAAAAGGTAATGAAACTTGAACTGTATGTAATAGTTCATTCTCGCAATTTCTCTTTCAATTTACGCTCTATGGGTCGAACTGCCTATGGTTCAATCTCATAGGCTCTCCCCACTCCTAGAATGAGTCTTATCACCCCCTTCCACGTGGGCCGGGGTCGCACTCAAGTTGCTCGCGCGCGCTTTTGAGGTAAGCCAATTGGCAAAATGCTGTACAGGCCTGGATGAGAGGGCCCGAAACATGAAGGAAACGTAAACACTCTGTGTTATTGATCAAAGTGAACCAGAAAATATTGAATTTTGACGAAAGAAAAGTAAAATATTACTTTAATGGAAATTTGCTCTATTACGACTAACTATTTTTGGGTAAAATATTATGTTTTAGGAAAATGTTAATTGATATGTGTTGGTGCTAGTGAATGTGTAAGTGTTTATATTTTGTAAAACAATGTTTATATTATGCACACCACATCCTAATAAACAAATCAAGGCATTTTGTTGTTTTTCTCGAGGACGCAAAGCGATATGTTGTTCAACCTGCTTTTCGTAGTGCTAGATGAAAATCGTGCTCATAGAGCGGTGTTGTTCCAGCAACTGCTGCTCCTTCTTCTAGTCAAGTTTACAAATGTGAATAATGTGAGAATGCTCAATGAATAAGTGGAGAATGTAATAATAATTAATTGAGTTAATGAGCATGGGAATATTTAAATTAGTAAATTCGCAGATCATTAAATTATTTTCTCATGTGTCTATTTTTATTGTAAAAAAGAAGCAAACTCTTTGATCGTTTGAAAATCTAGATCATCACTGCAATCGCCAACAAACTGTACTACTAACGGGTACTTGGATTTGGATTTGTGATAGATTTCTTGTATTTAATTTTCTTCAAAAATGAATTGAATTAAATTTGAATTGATGCCTTATTTACGTGGCGATACTCGGGCCATGAGGCATGCTCTTCCGTCTGACCACGGAAATGTCGCTATCCACGCTGCTTTCACCAAGGAACGGAGAAAGGAGGTATTTCTGCAGTAAATCTACTAACATGGGACATCGGGATATATGTCCCCTCCCATGGAAGGCGTACGAAGGATTTTGTCGCCCTGAAGACCTTAAAAACCCGATCGGATTTGAATCCGCAAACTTGGGTATAACAGTCTGATGCACCAAACGTTACACCGTCGCCGACGCCAAATAAATGGATTGTTGTTTAAAATAAATTTTGGCAAATAAGGAAATACGGTGTTTATTGCGAAGCTAATATATCTTATGTGTTTTGTAGATGTTAGGAAATAGACGTAATAGGCTGTGATTATTGCAAGGTGGTGAGGATGTGGAAGAAACGTTTGAAATAATATCGTAAATGGCAAAATAATAATAATCAGACGTATATATTACATCACTTTCACAAATACGAGAGAGTTTGTGTGATGTTGTATCACTACTTGTTTTACAATATAATAATAGCAATAAACTGTAAAAACGAAAAAAAATATAGAAAAACGAAAAGTAAATGAATTATATCTTTGAAAGTTGGACGATGATAGTAGTATATGCTGTACGGTAGATCCAATTTTGCATGTGACGATCTCGCGTCTCCATTGGACGAAAGGCAGAAACCAATTTGAAATGTTTTCTGCAATTCAGAACAGCCTATAGTATCATAAGTTGACAAGCTAATTCGTTGGCTAATTTTATTAGAGTAGGAGTAGCGGAAAGGCATTAGGCAAGATGCAGTGCTCTTTTCATCCGAGGGATACACGGAGAGGCACGGAGGGGGGAGGGAATGGAGGGGGAGCTGCAGGCTGCTTCTGCACTCACCTGGGAGGAGGCGCTACAGATGCAGGGCCGATGAAAGGCCGATGCAGGACCGATGCGAGGTTGATGCGGGTCCGATGCGGGACGGGGACAATGGGGTGGGTGAAGCAATGCCTAGTGTACTGGGCGGCGAGCCGACAGCTGGCGGAAACTCCCAATCGTTTGGTTGCACCACCGCTGAATGCATAAACATCCAAGCGAAGAGCAGAATATTGTACATGGCATGATCACGATGAGTACGAAGAGGCGATGTTTTATTCATCCTAATGATATAATTAAACTAATCGCTTTTCTATGGCTTTTATATGCATTGTGCTGACAACCAATGCGGGTTTCTGTATCTCGTTTAATAATATTTTGATTGATTTCCAGTTTACAATGAATATAGGCAAATAACACCCAAAACGTTCTTCCTCGTACGCCGCGGAAAACGTTTTCATGAACTCGAAATTAAAACTTACCTATTGTTATAATGAAAGTCGATACCAAATATGCAATGGATAAACATTTTATCAATTACTTTTAAAGGGATAGAATGTACAACATCTTACTCTATCTCAAATTGTATCCTATTTCTTCATTGATCACGTGTAACTCTCAGTACATGACACGAAAATACACAGTTTAAAAAAAAATCAGGCTTATAGCATATTTATAAGTCAACTTTGCTTTACTCGTGTCATCATTTGAAGAACAAAAACGGTCCTACAAGAATAGCTGACTGATACCCGACTTTCATAGTAAGCTAACACTTTGCCTCCTCATCCACACTGCTGGTTGTGAAGATCCTTCTAAAAGTTCCTATATAATTCATTGAAACTCTTGTCAAATTTCTCATGATTTTGGTGCACGGAGTTCAAATTTTGCGACCTTTCACTTAGTGGGCACCAGAGGCCGAGAATACAACACTTGTTGGGGCTGCAATTAAGAAGTAATAAATAAATTACTTATTTAATTATCAAAAGAACTTGTATTTTTAACTTTTAGCACGTTATAAGAAATTTTAAACATTTAATAATAACATTTAATTCGCTTGTGTTTTAGACCATTAACTTTTAATCCGAGGTTTGTTATCTGCAGGTTACGGTCAATAATCTGTAAGTTGGCAATGTGAAATGCTATTTTCAGAGTATATAAATCAGTTATGACGTCTCACTTGCATTTTCTCTGCCACATTGCCGTCTTGATTTCAATAGATTGTTTGTTGATCGACGTCGTATCCAGGTCGCAAGTTGTAATTGGTGGTGGTCTTAGTAACAGCGGTGTTAAATATATTCCAGATGAATTCGTGCGGAAATGTCGCGCATTTTGGCACGTGAGGGGATACTGAAATACTTTAATTTTTTAGGCCATCATTCCATTCTTTGAGAATAATTTAATATTTTAAAAGAAGTATTTTGAGCGCGTCAGAACAGCTTTTTTAAATAAAAACAGTCTTTTTGTATAAATGTAGCACATTATTTTGAATTAACATTAGTGGCGCACCAACTAAGGGATCTCTGGCTTCTTCCCTGTCGCGCATGGCTGAGAAATACAATGGGAACTGGTTTCGTACAACAATATACGAGACTATAATAAACTCTAAAATAAATGCACACAACTGTTGCAGACATTTTCGAAGTATACTTCAAGTCAAGTTGGGAAAATGGTAAAAATGTTACTTCTTGTAACTAACTTGAAATTCCTTTGTGCATGCCACCAAAAATCAACCAGCCGTTTCCGCTGCAGATTTTAATATCTAAGACATTATTGGGTAGATCCACATGAAAATCAAGCTCAAGTAGCAGTTTCCAATTTTTCCCTTGCTGTTTTTTGATTTTGTGCTATACGTTAAATTTCTTCAGTAAATACTAGTTCCGTTAAGCGCCCCACTCGGCTTTAGCGGAATTAGCGACCTCGTTTGCTACCAGCTAATTATGTCCCCGATTACCTCGAAAGCTTTAAACCTTGTTATTAATTTGTGTGCAAGTACTTTAACAGTAACAGACCCAAATTGAATTTTAAAAACCAAATTCTATAGTTTTATTCTAATCTTTTAATTTTCGGAGGTATTGAGAAATGTGAAGACAAAGATTCGTTAAATGTCTACATTCAAACAGAACAAGAAAAATAATAGTTTCTTTATTGAGTTGGATACTATTCATGAAATATTTTCTTTTGTTAATCCATTATCCGTTTATTTGCAAGGCATTGGTAGCATTGTCAGGTGTCATTCTTTGAATTCTCTTTTGTTTTTGTATAAATTATTTTCATTAAAATATAATATGTACAAGCAATAAACGATCTTGGTTTACGAATGGATAAACCTGAGGTCGAAGGAGTGGTTATTTGTTTTCACATCCAAGCACCGGGCAATTTTGAAGTAACCCGAATAAAAAAACGTTTCTTTTTTTGTATTATATTTATTACTACTCACTGAATCTGCGAAGAAATATGTAGTGAAATTTTTGGATATTATTAGTACTTTCAACGCTAACTATTTTTAATTCCACCTTTCAGGTATTATTCCGTGTCTATATGTCGTAACGTGAGGTGAATCACTGCAAGAGCATTTCAACTAAATCAATTTCAGAAGTCTCGGCAGTTAATTGTGAATGCCGAATGTAGCATCACAGGTACAAAAAATTATTTGTTCAAATGAATATTCTCTTATATTAAGCTTCCATAATATTCGACATACGATTGTCAAATGTATGCGTGGCTTACCTTTACTTTGATAATACCAGTTTTGCAATATTACTTACAGCCTATATAGCTACAAATATATATATACATCTTAATTTTTGTAGATTTTAAATTTTACAAACATCATATTTTAAGGTACTGGAATAAATACGAAAAGAACACTTTAAGAAAAGTATTCAAGCCGTTTTTGAGAAAAAAATAAAAATTTCCTACATTTTTGGTAAGTTTACAGGAAAACTACTCATATTTCCGACAAATTACAAATAAAATTGCTGCAGGTCTGACTTTAAAACACAAATTCTATTGTTGTAAAAATATTTTATCTTCAGTATGTAGTTGTGGGAAGAGACCAACTAATATTTTAACTTTTTCAATTTTCGCCAAGTCAGGAAACAAAAAAGAGACCTGCATGATTTACTTAAGCCACCTTTGCGCTATCCGACAACAAAGTTTATTTCAAAAGTTTGGAGCAATTTTTGAAAAAATGTTGAAAATGTTTTTGAGGTATTATATAATGTAGCCCGAAGAATGAAAATATAGGTTACGAACTCAAAGGGGTCTTCTGCTCATTTTAGGTTACCAAGGAATATCAATTTCATAGAGAATATGCTGAACGGTTTTGGTACTAGCTTTCATCCCAAACAGACGGACATTGACATACAGACGGACAGACTGGCGTTTTGCAATCAATCGAGTTTTCTGTATCAAGGGCCCATAAAAATATGGATTCTCACTACACAAAGTGTTACAGGAAGTAATTTACTATATTCAGGAACAAACATTTGTTCACTTTTTCATTACAAGGGCCTGGCATTACGAATTTGTCTGAGGAAAAATCGCCATTTTCCGGCGCACGATTACGATACATTGCCTTTCTAGAAACAAGGGCGAAAAATGCGCAAACATTTCATTCACTACAACTTCTTTTATGGTTTCTTTCAGATAATCGCCGGCCTTTCAGCCGAAAGTCCAGTCAAATGGGAAATCTTCGCAAAATGTATGTGTGAAAGTGTTGCTCACAGATATTTATCGGAGCGCGTTCAGAGATATAATTCTGTAATGTCGCACTGCTTACCATAAATTAACAATGTGTTACAGGTCTTATATTCAGCAAATTTCACTTTAACACTTTTGTCACGAGTGGAGAGTATGCTCTTTGGCATCCTAATTATGTTTCACCGTGTTCTTGGGTCATTTGAAGACTTTTTTATGTGTTCTGCAAAGAACCTATAAAATAAATATTTTTCCGGTGACCTGAGGTTAATGTAATTCATTGCCGTAAATATTGGGTTTCTAAGAAATACTGTTCATGATAAGGTTACCCCAACAGTTTCAAATCCGATAATCGCAGTTGTGACATTAATTTCGTTGATGGGAATGCGCTCGAATGAGCATATTGAATTGTAATGTACTTGCACATCATTTTCAGAATACAGTTGAGCAACGTTAGAGACAATGCAAATATACTATAAATAGTTTAATAAGTTGAATTATAACAAAGAATGCAATTTGGCGATCTGTTCTGCTAGTCGTTTGTTTTAAATCCCATTATTTCACACGTACCATATTTTTACCATCCCATTACTTCACAATGTATGAATCCATAAATAATTGACTAATTAATATGATTTTGCTTAGCTTTATAATAGCACTAGGAAACAAGGATAAACACTAAGGAAAGATGGAAATAATATTTATTTTCTTGAAGTGAAAAGCATCGCTTCTGAGAATTAGCACAAAAACACATTTCATTAGAGAATATTTCCAGTTCATGAAGAGAGAACACCTTCTTACACTTTCAACATCCAATTTTAGCGTTTGGTAAGTTCATTAGATGAGAAGTGGAAAATTGCGTCGATTAGTTCATTTCAGTACAGTACATTCCTCTGATTGTGACGCGCGCTTACGAGTTTTTTATATTGAAAAATAAATTTCCCAATTATTCAGTTTAGTAAAAATGTGACTATCAATTTAAAATGGACATACTAATATAGTGTGCAAGTTAAATATCTGTATCTTTTTGATTTGAGGCTATAAACGCATTTGAACATTGAAGGTTTGACATTGAAGTGTTTATTATGTGAAAACTATTTTGTTTAAATACTGATATAGAGGTTTAGATATATATTATTATGAGCACACGAAATCTTCTTGCATAAGAAAGTGACCTGCGAAACACAAACGAATGAACTGCCTAACAATCAGGCGCAAATAATTACGAACTCCCCCCACCCAAAGGTATGCTTGAGCAAACTCATTTATTCCATGGTAACAAAATTGAATTCGAATTCTCTTAAGAAGAAATGAAAACAAAGTATACAGAGATATATAATCAAAAAATGTTGTAATATTCATTGAAGTGTGTAAATACCGCTTCCACCCTAATGAAAACACACGCACGCGCGCTCGCATACACAAATATTTTGGACCCCTTTAAATCGTTAGCACACATAGTAAAAAATATTTATGTTTAAAAATTAGGTTGGTTGACAATATATCCAACATACAATAATGTTTGACGATAGATGCAACATTAAGAAGATTTTTGTACTTGAACTCAACTAAAGGAATTGCAACAAGTGATGTACACTTCTGGTACAAACTAATCTTTCAACACTCTTAGAAAAGAATTTCCATTTTTATAATAGACACTACTCCAGCGTATATTAGATACATATTAGCATTAGCAGACACTAGCATTACTGGTCTCTTGTGTCGGGTTACAGGATTTAAAAAAAGCTACCCGTCTGAATGTTGTGTGAGTTAGTTGGAAAGATTTCTTATTAAAATACCCTTAAATACGAGTATTTTGTTATGAATGAGTATCCACAAGTTAATATACTTATAACTAAATGAAAATGTACGTTTTATTAAAATATAAAATACATTCAAGAATCAAAAGTAATTCATGGAAAAAATTATCTAATCATCAGTAGATTTTACAGCCACTAAAAAGAAAAGTGTATGTACAGTTCTTAAAAAAAGGAAATTTTTACAAAACAAAAATAATAAGATAACACAAGTAAAAAAATTGTATCCAACGAACGGAGAAAATATTTAAAACCTAAAAACTTACAAGGGTTTCCAATTCATTCTCAATTAAAAACGAATTCTTGCAGATCTTCATCAAAGGTATTTTTGTTGTATACTAGTCGTTCATTAGAAACACAAGAACAATATTTGACGATATGAGACTTCTTTGAGGAAATGAATCAATAAATAGTGTAACAATATCTTAAATAAACCTTTGCGCTCAAGATATGACACAATATTTGGGGAAACAAATATCTATAATTACACACACGTCGTAGGAATCACCTTCGGCAGATATTATGCATGAACAGAACACACATATAATGAGTAATGAAAAAGTCCACCTATAATGTACACTAACAACACTTATAATGTATAATGTGATATTTTCTACCCATTTCACAAGTTGGCATTAATCAATTACAGTAGATACCCAAGTAAAAGTGACAAGTAATATTTTCTCTGCTGATTAAAGGTTTCCATATAATTAGACACCGTGTGAATAACAAAAAGAAAGTTTATTTTAATAATAATGTGAATAAATTAATTACAATTTGCATTGTACAACTTTAAAAGACTAAGCATGCCAGTAAGCAATTTTAAAAATCAGCTTCTGGGCCAATGACTCCAATTCCGGTTTTACGTCCAATTTCTATTCATTAACTGAGCAAATGATGAGCTTCACAAGGCGCACCTTTTGATGAGCTTCCTTTTGCCAGTAGGACTCAGCGATTTGTATTTCCTCACCAATTCTATCAAATCAAATCTATATAGCCTTTGTACTGTCCTTCTATTACACTGGGGTGAAAAGTTGTTATTTTGAAATGTTACAAAGCACATTAATTGGAGTCACTCTTTAGAATTCAAGTTTGGAAAGTAATAGAGTGGAGAAGGAACTCTAGAGATGAAGGAAACATGCGAAGAATATTCTATTCCTTTATACTTCACAAACAAATTTTGCTGTATATTGCTGAATAATTAATAAAAATAAATTAAATTAAAATGGATTTCGTATAACAGACATTTTTATGAAGGTTACCAATTATGGCAGTGCTTACACAGTGCTTACGGTGCATTCAAACCGAAAACGGTCATGATCATATACTCACTTGAATGCCACCGCTAATGGTTATCTTATGAATGTGCAACGATCGTGATTTGAATATAATACATGTGCATGTGTCTACGAAGTTTTAGGTGGTAAATACTAAGTACAATTTTACTTATACGGATATATTTTGTGTGTATAAATATAATTTTCAGGTATGAAATGTGAGCTAAAGTAGCCTTTTCTCAAGTGAAATCTATGTTGGTCCTTATCAGAGTCTCTGCACAAACTTGGAGAGGTTGATTCGGAGCGCGCGGCTCTCGTAAAGTAATGGCGCGCAGCTCGCAGCACGGCCGC
>BOPP01000430.1:196845-236697 GCA_017312745.1 Gryllus bimaculatus
CCTCTCCAATGAGCTGGCGGATTCGCCGCTGGCCCGGCACCGTTCCCACCTGAACGAGGGATTTCCACCGCTCGCCTGGGACTATCTTTGATTTCTGCCGCGCACGCCACCCAACATTCTCACCATGGACCGGGAGCCAGCAAGAAAATTCACGTGTGATAAGCCCAAAGTCAGAGACACTGAGAAGATTTTGAAAAGTTAGCCAGTGTTGTGAGGAACGAGGGTATGCCAATATGGCGGCCTGTAGGTGTCGGCGTAGCGCTGTACTATTTTTGAACGTGTCGAAAAAAACAAAGTCATTGGAAAATTAGTACGCAGCTAATTCTTATGGTGTATTGTTCGTTAGATAGCCAAAGTGTGAAGGACTATGTCCGTCCATCTGTCCTTTTCATGTGTCCGTCCGCTCCTCTGTCCGTCTGTCTCTGTGCACCACTGTCCGTCGGAGCGCTCATCAATCTGTGGTGGCCCCTATATCATTTAGATAATTTTCGGCAAAACTGACATTACACGCTCGATTTAATTGAGGGTATGCAAATTTGAAAAAGATATTTTGATTTTATGGGAACTCTACATGAAATCTTAACATATTAAAATTTTCTGAAAATTGCTACAAAATTTATGGATTTCTTCTCGGATAGAACAAAGAACGTTTGAAAGAGATGCACGTCTCATTTTTGTTGAAGTCTCTGAATACTCCAAAATTACAAATTACCCAAGAAAGGATGTGATATTGTGGCACCACTACTGCAGATATGTTTCACACAGCTTTCATGAAGTAAAAACTAGGACGTTTAAAAATTACGATGAAAAAAGTATTGAAAATAGACCTGCAAGAATAGTTTTTCAGTTATTTGTTTAACAAAGCATTGTGATGAAAATAACATTTTATAACAAAGATCAAAACATTCTAGTGGTAATTCCTCTAAAAATGAATAAGTTGAAAACTAAAGTGATAATGACAAATAATTTACTACACCATTTGTATATATTACAATACCATTTGTATATATTATGTTTACAATAAAAATGAGTAAAAATATTTATTTAATTGACACATTTGATACAGAATTATTAGCGGAGCAATTCTGCAGTTGCCTAGCACAAGCTAAAATGTTGTTTTTTTCCATTTTTGACGACAGCAAATTAAATGTTCGGAGGTACATAAAAAAATCAAGCATTGTTGTTGATTCTAATTCTATTAAATAATGTTTTAGCTTATACATCTAATCATGAATTATAATCATTTTATATACATATCATCAGATACATTCAATTATTTCCAGTTATCTTCAATATTATAAGTTAGTGCAATACACATTTTTTCACAAAAGAAAATAGATTTTGCACTGAATATCAACTGTTATTAAACCAAATGTACATACTAGAAACCATGATTTAATATTTTATAAACTCCATCATACTCTTTTTGTGGACTATCATTCGTCATTGTCATCATTATCATCGCCATATTTATCATATTTATGTGATGAATAGTCAAGAAATAAGGATTTCTTACTGTAGTTACTTGAGAGTTGTAGAACCCATAGTACATCAATTATTGGTAGGAGGCTCAGTAGTTCGCGCTTCTTGGCGGAATTTATAGGTGGAGGTCCTTGGCATGTCGCTAAAATCTAACTAAGAACATTTCTTTAACTAATCGGGTGACCTATATGTGTTGGAATGGTACCTCATTGGACAACGAACATTTAAAATTTATTACTCTAAAATTTGAAGTAAATTGAATCTTTTTAATACAACATAAATTAAGCAAAAACTGAACTCTAGGATAAGAAAATCATTGGTGCATGCATTTAGAACATAATTACCAATAGAACAAACATTAAATAAACATAATAATAAGAGAATACATCCGCTTTTGTCGCGTTAAAACGATTAAACATTCTTGTCATAATTTGACATGTTCTTGTGAGAACAACATGTCAGCTTTTGATGCATAATACATTTAAACGTTTGGGCATGACGACAGTTGACACTGACAATACCCAAAAAACTTCAAAAGATATACCATTTTTATTACATGAAGGAAGGTAAGATTCAAAGTAGCCTAAATATCAATCAAAAACGAAATTTGACAATTTTTTGACGTGTCAACTTTTGGCAGATAACTGCAAAATTACTCCTCTAATAATTCTGTATTGAATGTGTGAATTAAGTAAATAGCTTCTTACGCAGGTTTAGTGTACAAATAATACATAAAGTGAATTACTGTGAAAATTTTAACTGAAATAACATGTTTTTGTAAAAATAAATTTGATCTTAACACCATATGTGGACAGATAATTTTTCCTTATAGTTATGTCCATATCCACATGCGTTTGTAAAATAACTGGGGAGGTTTTTGTAGCGGAAAAATAATAATCAGGGAGGTAGCAAGTGCAACAATAATGTCACTGCAGATTAATGAAGTACTTGTAAACGTTCACCGCAGACTGCATCGCTCTGAGGCGCGGCGCGCGGCAGGCCCGGGCTGCGAAGCGGCTGCGCTGCGCCGCTCCTCGCGGGCGAAGCGGCGCCCCGAGCCGCCTGCGGGGCCGCCTGCGGGGCCGCCCATATTTCTCTCGCGTGCGCTGCTCGGGATCATAACGGCCCCAATTATTCTTTTCTAATAAATCCATCGCGCCTCGCACGATGAATAGGCAATGGCATATGTTTGCATCTGACACTGTTCTGTAAATAATAAATTATGCCTGTGATTGAAAATATTATTCCCCGTTTACGTGATTGAATCCCATTATAGCGTTCTCGGTCTCGCAACCAGTTCTGTGCTAATAGCATTTGAGGTAATGGCGGCAACAAATGACATTTGTTTCACAGCGAGGAGAATATGAATGCCGTAAATTTATTGTTATAAAATTGTTTACAATGTACTGCTTAAAAATTCATGAATCCGCTATATTTTACCTACCGGAAGGCAAAATTGAATCATTGTGAAATTGAAATTTACATCGAATGCAATGTGCAACGAAAGGAGCGGCCCCGACGTCGTTCTTCGAGTGCCTGGCGCATGAGGTGCATGCGGGTCGGCCATCGACAGAAGCTTCTCTTCGGAGAGACTCCCAGCCGTCATTCTGCGCACATTTCTTCGCCCTTCCACGAGCCCCGCCAAGCAAACTACCACAATTTATGTTTCTCCACCATCATATGTCTTAAAAGAACGAGTGGATAAGAAAGAATATAATTTAAAGTGCTGTAGAATGGGTGACTAGAATGATGCGTAACCCTGTGAAGAGCGCCCGGATGTCTGTGATTTCTATGCCGTCGTGTCGCGTCCTGCTACGGAGCTCGTTTCTTCCGTTCTCACCTCGCGGAGTCATTACCACCTCTGTCCTCCTGATGCGCAGCTGACATGTCATAAATCATAACCTCGGGGACGTGCGCGCGATTCTTTTTATCACCTTCATATTTATTTCATGAATCAGAAAAATAATTATTTTTACTACCATTATATACAGATAAGATATTTTCAAGTTAAATGTGTAAGAGGATGAGAAACAACAATTTGAATGAAGCTCAAACATCAGAACAAAATCGACTTCACGTAAACTGCCAGGCGATGCGCTGTCACCCAAGCGGCGGTCGTATTTTATCATCTGAGTTCTATTGAATTTTCCTGGTGACTCTTACTTAGGGTACATTTCATTACAGGTTGATTACACCGCGTGAAAGGTGCTAAGGTCAATTTACAAATTGTTACAGTTCTTGTCTGTGACATTGTTAAATGACAAAAACATTGATTTCTGAGATATTTGAAAGCAATTTGCAATATACCACACGAAATGTATATTCTTCGTTTCTATTGATGGTCAATTCAATGCAATTATATTTAAAGAACGAAATGAAAACTTTGGCACCAATAGTGTCACAGATGAAATAAATTTATGTTGATGCATGGTTTTTACTTGCGCTCGTCGATTCTCTTATTCAAGAAAAACAACACAAAAAATCTGAAGATGAAAACGGATGTAATTGAATATATTTCAAAATTTGCACGGCGATTATCTATGTTCAGCTTTAAGCACATTAATATGTTATTTAAAAAAATAAATACATAAACGATTTTTTCTATTATTAGTATTAAACTTACATTTTTAAGTATTTAATCAGGAATTATGCCAAATATGATTGAAACGATTTCATGTTCTTTGAACGTTTCAGTAACTGAGTTAGAAATCGGCGCGCAAAGTAATCAGATTCCAATGTATCCATAAAGGATACAGAGAAGAATGTCCTAGAGCCGTGTGCATTACTACAGATGGTGAGCGAGCGGGCGAGGAAGCGGCCGGGGCGCCTGAGGCAACGCTGGCCTCCGCGTGCTGCCACGCGTCGCTGTTATCACTCAAAATAACCTACGGCTATATGAATGTAGCTCTCGTTCATAAAACTCTGTAAATAAATCATTAACGTGATCCAGTCGCCGTCCGTCAGTTGCCCTCTCTCGCTGTTCTATTCCCCCAAACTAACCCCGCGTGGGTAAATATAAACCGGCAATAACAATTCTGCATTATATAGACAGCTATCGCATTTTGCATCAAGCTCTTCTGTCACGCGTAAAGTGGAAATTACACTGGTCACAGCAGCATACAAATGAGAAAGCTTGTGTAATGGAAAATTTGCATATCAGACGATCTTGAATCGCGTAAACTGTTTTACAAAGGTACGTTCCGGTGTAAGAAATTATCTTCTTTAAGAGACAGTTTGAGGTTAAATAAAAATTAAAAATGTTATTCTATATTAGAACAATAGACAAAATTTGAAGAAACGGCTGATCGCCAGTATTTTCCCGGAACATATTCTTTGTAATGTATTTATTGCTGACTTGTATTGTAAATTAAATTATATGAAACAAGTGTTCAATCTTGGATTTAATAAATTGTAAAAGTTCTTTAAGCATTTTAAATCTTCTATGATATTTTTCTATCTATCTTTAATGTGAAGTTCTTCTTTTAAATTCTTTATTTGATGAGATACCTTTATAAGAATATGAATTGGTATTCTACTAGTCAGTTTTATGTTTTATAATAGATATGATGCACGTATAAAGCTTACATTTTCTAGCAATACTTCAGTCGGGCTCAACATTCTATTTTTACGAAATTGGAGGTAAAGATAATGTAGGTTTTTACAATAAAGAAAGGAACTCAATCTATATAATGAAAATACCACACTTGGAGATTTGTATTCCCGCAGCCAGCGTGTCATTTTGTCGTGAAGGAGGAATGTGAGTGGAGAGAAGCGGCGCTTTGTCCGGGCAACGCGCGGCGAAGGCGGCGAAGGCGGCGGCAGGCGCCGAGCAGCGAGCCCGCGCCGGGCGCTGGACGCCCTCGCTCTCTGCCCGCCTACTTGAGGTGGCGTCCGGGCCACACGATTGCCTTCTTTCAGGCTGTGTGCACGAACCACTCCGCGCTGCGTCAGTGCCAAATTGTTTTATACTGACTTTGGCGGAAGGAAAGACTTGGGTAGTACTCACCGGTGGCTTGAAGCACGAGGTGCAGAGCAAGCGCGGTCAGCGCCGTGTGGCTGGACAGAAGCATGGTGCGGATTCGAGAGGCGTTTGGGGCGTCGAAAGGGACAGCTCTTGGCAGGCTGGGAACGCCTGGATGGCTGAGAGAGGACCGATGAAGGCGATGTGACTGGAACTGCTGTTGCACTTTTCACAGACCACTACTTTTTCTCGGACTTATACCTTGATCTTGTTTCTTAGATTGAAAAACCTAATTTTTCATAACACTTTCTCACACACCGTTTAGAGTTCGTTTCTTTTTCTAAAGGAACAGATATGCGACGCGCAGGAAATATGACGATGCAAAGTTTTTCTTTTTCTTGGTGACGAAAACCTTAACTTCTCGTGTCGTAAAAGGACAAATCAGAATTTTTCTAGTTTGTTAAATCTAACTTCAAAAATTGCGCAAATATAAGCAATATATAACTGTAATTGCACTTAATGACTTTTCTTCTACTTTATCTTCTCTATTGCGAAATTCACAAAAACAATTGACAGTTATACATGGTCGTTTATGTACTAACAACTGAACTTTTTTTGAAAACAAAAAAGTACCCGGTTGTAAATGTTTGTTTGATTCTTTATTCTAGGAAGGAGGTCGGAGCATGAGGCGGACTTTGGCGGATTATCTTCGTTTTTGATTTAATGCACTGGTGTACTCGTTGGTTGCGAATGTAGGTGAGTGCAAGCGTGAAAGGCGTTGCCAGCGCAAAGAAGCTTGCAGCAGCAGCGGCCGACTCACTGGCCGCCTACTTACGCGCAAGTCCACACGCGGACGGCGGCTGTTCAGGCCACGCGGCGGCGCCACGCTGACGTTACCGGTGGCGTGGGCACGAGCACAGCGGTGCGGCGCGGCACGGCGCGGCGCGGCGCGGGGCGGGGCGCGGGCGTGGGGCGCGCAGCGCGCGGGGCGCAGCGGCGGGTGCGCGGCAAGCCGGCGTGGGGCGGACGCGATGGAGAGTCGGGCCGGCGCGGCGCGGGTGGCGTGGCGAAGCCGATGGCGCGAACGAAAGGAGGAGGCGGCGAGGCACGGTCGACGCTGCGCTCCGCGCTGGCCGTCTACGGAACCGTGTGGCTGGCCTGGCACGTTTTTTGTTAGTCGGCGTGGCTCGCTTCGAATGCGATGGCCGCCGGAAGGGGTGGATGCGGGTGGGGCGGGAGGGGCGCCCGCTACACGCATGTGGGGCTGCAGGGGCGGCCGTCGGGCGCGAGGCGGAGGGCCGCACGCGCACCACGCGGCGTGTGCGCGCTGTCTCTGTCTATCTCTGTTTCTCGTCCGCACCTCCTGCTGGCTCTCGCCTCGCGCTCGCGCGCCGCGGCTGCGCCCCGTGCTCGCTCCCGTGGCGCCTCCGACACTCCGCTTGCCTGCGCTCGTGCGGTCGAATATAAGAAAAGGATAGGTAGCAACCTACGGATAAAAAGGGAAGGATAGACGGAAATGTAAGAGGGGCGCATCGCCAGAAAGTGGAGAAATTTGGATCAATGTTTTCTCCTTCGTTTTCTTTCGCCATGGCTTCTGTACTATCGTAGGAAGGTTCTGTGCTTGTGAAATACCTGCGCGTTGTGCCGCGGTGCACGATAGCATTGCGGGTTGCCGACGTGCTCCCTACACATCCGACCGCTCCATCTCATATTTACGCTTGACTAGTAAGATGAAGGGATCCCGTGGTCGGCATGGAAGACGGGGCGATGAGCGGCGTCCGTGATGTGTTGAGCGCTGACTATATCGCACGTGTACCTAGGAAAATACTCTATGTTTGTCGCCGGGCCCACTGCGCCGTCCCGGAAGCCGAAGGGGCGTCGGGAAGCCGCAGTCTCCGCGGAGCACATAAATGCTGACGGATACGCTCAGGCGCTCTGGGCGTTTTTTCCGGCTTCCGAGCATAGCCCACCAATTGCGGTTGTAATTGGACAGCAGGAGACACTGGGAGACGAAGTGCGTCTTCCGGACCTGCATCGCGTCGCCACCCCCCACCCCCCACCCCCGTTTCGCACTGCCGCCTTCACTGCCACGCACTCACCCGTGAAATTACTAGGGCTTGTGTTAGAAAGCTTCATTGCTGTACATGTCGAACGTATTTCACTTTTTTATATTTTTAGAAAGTAAAATTGTTAGAATGAATTATAATGTGAACATTCTCATTCAATTTTGGTTAGTGCACACATGAAGGAATTATTTGAAGTGTATTAGGAGTATCAGTATATTGGTCAACGGATCCACACACCGAGTTGTATCAATTCCAATATATGTAATTTTATTAATAAACTCAATTTAATTTTTGATTCCGTATAGAGGAGACATGCATCTAGGACCACTTCCTGAAAAATATGAAAATGTTTTTAACATTGTTTTTGTTTGTTTTTTACAATACAAGTCTCGAGCCTTTGGATTCCATAGAGCGTTAGCAGGCCGTCTTTCCGATCTCTGATATACAATATTTGTAAACTATTTGTGCACTTTGCAATATAAACTATTTGTGCACTTTGAGCAATTTAAAATTGCACGTGCTTTAACGAAAAATTTATACCTTTTCCAGTTTTCGAAATTTCAGAAAGTTCAACGAAAATCAAACCTGAATCATTGTAAGCGTACTTTACTCTGAGAAAAAATAAATAAAAATTGGAAACCACTTTTGAGAATTATTTTAAATAACACAGTAAATTAGAACAAAACTTACGTGAAAATTACTCGTTATTTCAAAAACTTGTATATGATTTTTAGCCCGGAAGGGGTCGAGTGGTAAACGTTTCATTCCAGGCATTATTATTATTATTATTATTATTATTATTATTATTATTATTATTATTATTATTATTATTATTATTATTATTATTATTATTATTATTATTATTATTATTATTATTATTAATATTATTATTATTTTATCTATAGTTGTTTGAAAACATACTCTTATGATTTTAAGTACCTTACCCCTAATCTTTTATCGGCAAAACCCAATTCTCGCCAAGTTATTGCAGGTTGTCTGTCGATTCTCAGAAAATTATTTCATCTCACGGGTGTCTCTGGGGTCGCCGCATCGCCCACGGAGACCTTGTAATAACCTACATTTCCTGTGGAACTTCAAATAGGCTCTACGAACATTTAGGAGAATAAAACATGATTTATGCTTCCAGGAATCACCAGAAACAAGAATTACAGCCGAAAGTTTGCATCGTATTTGCATTTGGTTTACACTAAAATCAAAACTACAGAATTGCCGCGAGAGTTGATATCTAAAATAGCATAATGCTTGCCTTCAGAACCAACACATGACGAAAAAATTCAAAGAAAGGAAACTAACAAGATAAAATGTAAAATTTGTCCAAGAAATTTATATGTGAAGCATCTCACAAATGTAAAAAAATGCCAAAAATCAGTCGTATAAAAACTACATTTTTGATTTTAAAAAAAGTTTTGTTTGGAGTAATGACGAGTAAAAATTCATTACTGAACTTTACACATTGTAACCTCGCGCTTATCGTGCGAGCGAGCATTCATGCTGCCCCTTAGATGTCACAATCATTACGCGCCAATTACCAGAGCACCGAATCTAGTTATAAAAATGTATTTGTATTAATAGTAAATGAATTCCACAATGACCTCATGTGCGATTTCAACTTAGAGGTTCGACAAAGACCCACTAGGGCCAATGACAAATAAATTAAACACAATATTTAATGAAGCATAAAATAAGAAGTCGATTTATTTGTCTTTTTAATACGTTCAATCGTTACTTGAAAAACGAATCACACAAACATCCACCAAAGGAAAGAAAAGTTAACACTTCAATAATCTCTTTTAACAAATAATATATCTACTTGATCAACATGAAGTTATGCATTGTGTTTCAAATTAATAAAAAAGCTAAAGAATCAAACAAAAGCATTTTGTATGCTTTCCTTTTTCAAATTATAATATTCCAACAAAATCGAAAACACCACTTTTAGTTTCATCGTTTCCGTTCCCAAATCCTTAATTTCAATTCCGATCTGATGTCCCTTACATCGCAAGTCTTCTCTTTTTCTGATCTCAGATTATATGCAAATGACTCAAATCTATTAATTGGCCTTGCTTCCCAAATACTAAGATTGGCATACAATAATCCACAAGTTTCACTTTTCTCTAAATTTCATTACTAATCACTTTTCTACTCTACTCTCTCTTTCAATATAACTGTTTCTTTGTTATTACTAACTTATTTGCTCTTCAGTATTAATTAATATTTTATTCAAGTTTGTTTCACATAATAAATTTCTCCTTCACACTCATTCACATCAACATAAATCTTTAGTTTACTCTTAGCAGAATTTTATGCTTTGCAAACTCTTACATGCATTGCTTTAAGTTGTAAGAAAATATTCGAGTTTTACATTCAAATTTTAAGTTGTATGTCGTAACTCCTTTTGACATTTCCGCTCATTGCTGTCCACCTTAGGTGGACAACTGCAGAAAGTGGTTTTCTGGTATGAGAGTTGACGCAGCCACAACGCAGCTCGACGCCATCCTTATCGCCCCCACGTATTCCATCTGAGTGCACCACGTCCAGATCTCTACTGTTCTATGCCTTGCATCTCGTTGCAATTCTACTTTGAGTCTCGATATATATCGTAAACACCGGCTCCACTTCCGACTCGACAGTGTTCACTTCTAACTCCACTCGCTAGTCACCGGTTCGGCTCTTCCCACTTCATTCTTTTGGGATATAACGAAAACTCGTTTACCTCCGCTTTCAGGAGGCGTAGATAATTTGCTCTCTCCAGATTGATTGATTTCTTATATTTCTTACCCTTCTTCCGTGAAAGAATGTTTCTTACCCGTCTTTCAAAAACTATCCTCCGCACTCGACATAGCAACTGGTGCACGAGCGGAATTGAACTATGGCCCACCGCTGCCTGGTGACCGATTCCAGCGAGCGGTCACTACATATATTCCCAAATTAACGTTTCAAATGTGTCTTTGTGATTTTCTTTTGCATGAAATGAAAGAACAAATATGACTTTATACATGAACAAGTCTGAATATTACTTGGAGGTCCGTTTTCTCCCACGCAGGTGAGAGGCAATTTCCCCCAGGATAAACCTGCACTGCATGCTCAAAGTTATCAAAGCAATTCAGCGTGAGTCGGTGTTTAGATCTCCCATCGTTTTTCGGAGATTTCTGAAGGATTTCCAACAAAAGAGATATAAGTTTAAAAGTACACTAAAACATAATAATAATTGTTTTATTTAAAAATTAACAGAGTAAAGTATTCAAGCTCAAGAAGTACAAGCGATATATGTAAACATTATTTGTTATCAGATAAGACACAAACCGCTGTTTCTTTCCTGTTAGTAAAAAATAAAAAATGCATTTATTTCAGTAGCATTAACTGGGAATGGGACTGTCAGTTTATCTGTCCCTCGGTTTATCGTTCTTACTTCTGTGAAAGGAAACGAGTTCAAAAGGCATTGATCAATGCGGCCTGTCTGGCGTAGATGATTTCTCACGCGTTAGCAATTGCATCACACTTTGACACTGCAAATTCAGCGACTGTTTGCAATTCGTTTTGATTATTGAGATTTTTTCTTTCAATTTTTTAACATTTTCCCTTATGTTACATTTTCTAATTCGAAATAACATCAAAATCCCAAATTAGAACATTTATAGAACAGAACGGAAACTAAAGAAGGTGGAATACTTATCGTGGTCAAAATTTATCTCAATCACAACCACAATTACCTCAATCACACCAAACAATCACAAATTAACTTTACCCGACACTCCAGTCATCGTACCAGTCACTACCCAAATTTATATAAATAACCAACCATGGAATGTAACAGCTTACACGTCCCCCACAGCCAAAATTTTAAACGAAAACTTTCCTAATTTATTTCACCCTACTGAGAAAAATTTCCTGTCGGGTGACCATAAATCCAAACACTCAAGCTAGGGATGTCAAACTAATAATTTCAACGAGATATGTCACCTTATCACTAGCTCAACTAATAAACATTTCATACCTAAGAATACTCACGCCCTCCGTAGCAGCATACCATCCTCAGGACCGCACTCGGAAACCAGACATTCTTGATATAAGCATCACGAACATGAAATACTACTCTACACCTACTTTTGAACTAAATACCGTTAATATCTCGGTAATTATTATTACTCACCACCTTATCCTGCAACACGCCCCCGCCCGTAAACCTAAGTCACTAAAAAACAAAAGGCACAAATTTAAGAAATATTAATAAATTCTTTACCCAAAATAAAAATATTAGAAACCATGTTGTAAATGGATAAAGAGCCAGTAACTTTTACTATTATTTACCCCAGATACTTTCCCTTGCAACCTTCAGGCTCGCAAAAATTCCTTACTACACCAGATTAAAAATGAAGGAAGACGAACAGTACTATACATTTCTTGCGTTGCAATGACCAGATAATTTGCGGCTCCAAAATGTTTGCTGAGGAATTTGCCGATACCTTCATGAAAAATTCCTGTACTTCCAATTACCCTACGGAATTCATCACATATAAAGAAAAAGCTGAAAGTGAATGAAATATGACACCTACTGATGACATCAACTATGATAATGACTCTCCAGTTTTCATGCACGAACAACTACAAGTTTTAAAAAAGATCAACAACTCAGCTCCTGGCCCAGACAATTTTCCAAAGTGCCTAATTAAAGATCTCCCAAAAAGTGGTATTAACATTTTATTAAAAATATATATAGATAGATGTAGGTAGATGTAGTTTTCATATTGAGGTAAATACTTTGAGGAAAAGAATAAAATTAATGAAGAGAGGAAAATCACGAGGTCCTGATGGTATTTCCACGGACATCATTAAATTAGGCGGAGAGGCAATTCTACCTTATTTAATTAAGTTATTTAATGTATCAATAAACAACGCTTGCGTACCGAAATATTGGAAGCTGGCTCTCGTAGTACCAATTTTTAAAAGTGGCGACAAGACAATAATTAGTAACTATAGGCCGGTAAGCCTTACATCAGTCGTATGCAAACTTATGGAACATCTAATTTCAAGCTATATCAGGAAAGAATGGGAGGGCAGGGAGTGGCTTTATCAGGGTCAGCACGGTTTCAGAAATGGTTTCTCATGCGAAAGTCAGCTAGTCTCACATCTACAGGACCTAGCCGACGTAGTTGATGAAGGGAAAAGGGTCGACGCGATAGTAATAGATTTTTCCAAAGCTTTTGATGTTGTTACACACGATCGTCTTATAAAGAAATTAATAGATTCGGGTATAGACACTAGAGTGGTAGCGTGGATAAACGAACTACTCCGAAACAGGAAACAAAGTTCGAATCGGTAGTTATTTATCAACTTCGAGAAGCGTCACGTCAGGAATTCCACAAGGAAGTGTAATCGGACCACTCATGTTTCTGGCCTTCGTGAATGAATTGCCGACTAATTTAGCTTCAAATGTACGACTCTTTGCAGATGACTGCGTAATCTATAGAATTATCAACTCGGAGAAAGACGAGGATATTTTACAGCGAGACTTAGACAAATTACATATCTGGGCAGAAACAAAAGGCATGGAAATAAAGGGGGGGCCGAAGTTACAATGAATTTGTGTACAAACTTAACAATAATGTTATACCTCGAGTCAGGTCTTCCAAATACTTAGGAATACAGCTAGACAGTAAATTGAGCTGGGAAAATCAAGTCAATTTCATTGTAGGGAGCCTGGAAATCCTTACATTTTGTTATGCGGATACTGAAAAAGAGTGCAGTGAGAGCCAAAGAACTAGCATATATGTCATTAGTGCGACCTATATTAGAATTTGGCGCGGTATGTTGTGACCCATACAGAATTTTGCAACAAAGAAATCTAGAAAAAGTCCAACGTAGAGCATCAAAATTTACTTTCAGGGGTAGCAAGAATAAAGGGGTATGGGAGTCACTCGAAAGGAGAAGATTAAAGTCACGTCTCTATGCAATGTATAAAGCGTACACAGGCCTTCGAGCGTGGAAAGAAATTCAAAGTCGATTAGGGAAACCTACATATTTCGGCAGAGCGGATCACAAGCACAACATTCAGACAAGAATTCAGAAAACGGACGTTGGGAAATATTCATTCGCGAATCGCACTATTAAGGACTGGAACAGTTTGCCTGTGACAATCTTCGATCCCATTCCTCAAAGCCTGAGCAAATTTAAAAATAAATTAGTTTCTTGAATGTGGATAAGTTATAAATATATTGAATAAAATTCAGTGCAATTACCTATGTATTCTTTGTAATTAAGTATTATTATTGTTGTTATTAATATTAATGTTATTATTATTATCATTATTATTATTGCTATTATTATTATCATTACCATTATTATTATTATTATTATTATTATTATTATTATTATGTGCAGTGCAGTGGCGTGAAGTGCAGTGACGTGCAACTGAGAGAAACGAGTGAGTAAGAAAGACATTACAGCTCGCTGTATCGCAGTGCGGTGAAGTGTGGTGAAGTGAAGTTTGGTGAAGTGGAGTTTTATGAAAGGTGAACGGTGAAATGTTCATGAGATTTGTAACGTTTGTAGAGTTGTTAAGTTCTGTAATGTTAAGTTAGTGTATTCTGCCACCAAGTTCTCACACTTAATTGCAGATTTATTAATAAATCTAATCTAATCTAATATGTGGCTAAATAATGTTTTTCCTGAACTCTGGAAAACTGCCACAGTCATTCTGATTCACAAACCGGGCAAAGACCAGTCAAATAGCTATAATTACCGACCAATCTCACTGGCTTGCAACCTATGCAAAACATTTGAAAAAATTGTTAACAAAAGAATAAGGTGATTCCTCGAAACTCATCATTTAATAAAAGACAACCAATTTGGATTTAGAACTGGACACTCCACCACCTCGCATCTTATCAGCATGACAACGATAATCCAAGAAGCCTTTCTTTACGACGGACAGCATGTTATCTTAGTAAATCTAGACATCGAAAAAGCATACGATATGGTATGGACACCCCGCATTGCTGCTAATTACTTAGTATTGGTATAAAAGGGCAATATGTTTAAGTTAGTTACCAACTTTCTTAGCAACAGATGTATTCAAGTACGTATAAGTAATAATTTATCAACAATTAAGAAACTTAATAATGAGCTAGGATCAGTGCTCAGTGTTTCTTTTTTTTAATCGCCATAAATGACGCTGATGATGATATTGTAAGCCCAGTTGTCGTGCGGAAATACGCCGATGATATGGTGTTACTATGCAAAGGAATGTATTTCGATTCAACCAATGAATTAATGCAAACTGCTGTAAACTGTATTTACAAATGGTCAATGAAAACTGGTTTCAAATTCTCGACTGATAAATCTGAATGTATGACTTTTTCTAAAAAATTAAGCCCCTTCTACCCGAAATTATTCATGGACAACAAAGCCATTACGACTGTCACACATACAAAAATCTTGGCCTTATATTTCACCATAGGCTCACATGGCAAGAACATATATCTAAAACATACGCAGAATGCAAAAATCGACTTAACATCCGAAGTGTCTTATTCACAACAACTGCTGATCAGAAAAAATACCTTACTACTTATATACAAAGCCTTAATAAGAAGTAAAATAGATTACGGATCTATTGTATATAATTCAGCGTGCAATTCAACTCTGAAGAAACTGGACACCCTGCGCAATTGCGGACTCAGAATAAGCACTGGTTCCTTTCACACAAGCCCAACTGGTAGTATTCTCATCAAAGCGGCTGAAACTAACCTCGCATTTCGAAGTCAAACCCTGTCAATCAAATACGCAATTAAAGCCAAAACATCCATGAACAAGATAATACGTAATGATGTATCTCCTGGAATTAGACGTGGAAATCCAGTGTTCTACACCTTTCTATAATGAAGTAGCTACGCTATTCAGCCCCCTCAACATTTCGAGGCTCCCTATAGAATGTCAAAAGATCCTCGCTGTAAATCCCTGGACCGTCAACATCATTGAAGTCGATAAATCCCTGGCTGAAATTCAGCATAACAACCTTGACTCAGACGAATGGAAATCAAATACCGAGAAGCCCATGATAAATACAAAAATAACTACAAAATATTCATTGACGGACGCAATAATACATTTTCTGAGACCATTGTGAAGGATCGCAAATCTTTGGTGAAATTCCGGTTTATGAACATCGCTAGTCAAGAAAACATTTTCAACCATGCAATTCTGGAAGCGCTTAAAAAGATAATCAATAACAGCATCGATGCCACTATCATTACTAATAAAATTCCTAAAATCTTCAAAATATATGATGAAACACAATTCGAAACGACGGCTCGAATTAAAGAACTACTTCATATGATTAAACTTCAAGGCTTATCAATAATTTTTCTTCTTCCTTTACTTAATCATCTGTATCCAATTATTATGATCTAAATACACACTAATGAAACTAATATTGATAGCAATTGATCTCCAAGGAAACAATGTAAGACTTAACCCTGGATATTCCATGCAAGATGTCATAAGATTCGTACATAGGAAGAAGATCCAGCAGTGGGAACCGATATGTCGATGTCATAAATCTAGTAATACCCACAAATCTATCGATTTATTCCTATCACTCAACTCGGACCCCAAGATTACACACAGGTACTTGCTGAAAAATACCTCACCACCACAATGTGATATGTGTCAAGTAAGATTATCAGTCGAACATATTATTACGTCCTGTCGTAAATATGAACACATTAGAACTATGTATTTTAATTCATGAAATAGAGAAAATCCTGTACTCTGTCCCCTTTCAGAACAAGATTGCCGAATTTTGCAAAAACACAAATGTAATGCTTGAAATATAATGTTATGGTAAGCCCGCTCGTATCTCTAGAGCTGATGTGTTATGATTTTACCCCGATGATATTGTATGATTATGTTACGAATATGTAAGATAAATAATAGTATGTTACAATCTATATGTTAGGATGATTGTTAATGTAATGATGCGTAACCCTTGAAAAGATATGTTATGACCATGTTCTGATTATACTGTATGATGATGATATGTAAGATAAATAATATGTGATACTGTATTATGTCCTGCTCCTACTTATGTCCCGCACATTCTGATACTTATGTGAATGTAATGACGGATGAAGCCGTAATTGTCTGCAAACATCTGTAATAAAAATGTTGTCGCTAATAACCTTTTGTCGTCATGCAACAAAACATAAAGAGAAAAAAGATATATCAATAATGACAAACAAAAATCATGTACACTGACGGGCGGTCAAATAGGGCGGTCTAAATCGCAACATCAAATTCGTTTTTTCTCTCATGTAACATCTGTAAAATCAGAGTGGTAGTACTGAAACTACTGACTTAAATTTCCTTGTGCCTTTTCATAATTTTCCTTATTCAGATTTTTCCTTTATTGAAGAAAAACTAGTAGCCGCATCTTTTATCTAATACAATGTAAGCGTTGCCAGAGATTCAAACACACCCAAGCAAACTGTAAATTAAGTCTAAGGTGTGTTCCTTGTGATGGATCCCATCATTATTCGCAATGTAATAGATCAAAAAGAGAGCAACCTATTTGTGTTAACTGTAGTTTAAATCACACAGCAAATTATCGTGGCTGCCAAAAATTTAAAGAGGCAGAGAATGGACGTAAGTAATGGCAAGGCCTTTACAGTGCTCAAGCTTCCAATACAACCTCCAAGGAGGCCGCCACCAGCTGATAACATTCAAAACTTTCCCCCACTGTAAATATGCCTTTGCGTCCTCCAAATTACGAAAATCCAAATCCAAACTTAAATTCAAATTGGAGAACCCAAAGCCCTAATAATGCAAACAATTTAAACTTAATTAGCACAATAGTAAACCAAATATTAGCAATAATAGTCCCTCAATTACAAACAATGATTCAATCATTAGTTCCAGCTCTTATTAATGGCATTAAATAATAATGATGAAATGAGGATATTAAACTGGAATGCCAATGGCATAAAACGACAAACAAATTCGTTCAATCACTTTCTAAATGATAATAAAATAAAAACTGCTTGCATAATTGAAACCCATTTACTGCCAGGTGAAAAATTTAAAATTAATGGGTACGCAATATATAGAAACGATAGATTAACGAATTGTGCCTCGGGAGGAGTTGCAATCTTAATTCACAAAAGCATTAAACATTTCCAAATAGATATTTCATCCGACAAAAGTCTAGAAACGGTAGCAATTATAACTTACGTGAATAATGAGGAAATGGTGATTACAGCATATAAACCACCAAACTATCCATTCCCACAAGATAGTTATAAAAATATTATCCAGAAGCATTCGAAAGTTCTTTTAATAGAGGACCTAAATAGTAAGAACACAGCTTGGGGTTGTAATTCAACCTCATCATAAGCCAGAAAGCTATTACAACTAATTATTAACAACAATTTAAGTATCCAAGCACCCAGTGAACAAACTCACTATTCTTACAACAATAGAATCATCTCAGATATCCTAGATCTAATAATATCGAAAAGAATCAATTCCCAAATTTATCAAACGTTGTTCCAGGTCTAGATTCGGATCATAATCCGGTTATTGGCTCCTTCAAAGGCAAAATTTCAATAACAAGCATTAATAAACCCAATAACAAAAACATCAACTGGAATAAATTTAACTATCTAATGTCACAAAATCTAAAATTTCCGAATTCAATAAAAAATTATACCAACTTGAATCAGAGATAAACAGAATAAATAATGCAATACATAAAAAATTAGATGAGAGTACTGTATCATCTCCTCCATCTTACAGACCCAATAGGAATTTACCAAAACAACTATTGAATCTGATTCATGAAAAACGAAAACTGAGGAGGGAATGGCAAATAAATAGAAACATTACTCACAAAAGAAAAATAAATAAACTAGCGAGGATAATTAAAATCGAATTAGATAATTTAATATATTCTAACATCCAAACTCTTCTTTCCCAAATACATCCAAATTCAAAACGACTATGGTCAACAATAAAAAATATAACAGGGGAAAAAACAAATATTCCTCCTCTAAGAACTCAAACAGGAGGTTGTGTACATACGGACCAAGATAAGGCTGATTATATTGCCGAAAATTTTGAAAATACTTTCACCCCCAACCCAATGACCGATGTGAAGCATAACAAAATAATTGAAGAGCATATGACACACATGAATTACAGAGTTCCCACCCCAATTAAGTTTATTAGCTCCAACGAAATCACCACTATTATAAAAAATCTTAAAATTAGGAAGGCCCCAGGCCCCGACAGAATAACAAATAGAGTCTTGAAAGAACTACCAAGAAGCTCGATTGCAGTCCTAGCAGCAGTTTATAACTCAGCACATCGAATTGGGTATTATCCAAAATCATGGAAGCAGGCCATTGTCCTTCCAATCAGTAAACCAGGCAAAAATCCTAAAGAAGTAACAAGCTATAGGCCAATTAGCTCATTACCCTCTTTATCAAAAATATTCGAGAAACTAAAACAAACAAGGCTTACCAAATACCTCATAGAAATAAGGGCATTTCCAGATCAACAGTTCGGGTTTAGGCAAAATTATTGTACAACTCATCCGCCTCGTAGAACATATTGCTAATGGATTGCTTAACAAACAACATACAATTGGACTGTTTCTAGATGTAGAAAAAGCATTCGATAAAGTTTGGCATACTGGGCTACTATTCAAACTCAAACACCTGGGAGTACCTTTCTATTTGCAGGACATTATTAATAGTTTTATTACAGACCGAACGTTCAGAGTTAAAATAAACTGTGCACTTTCACAAACTAGAACAATAAGAGCAGGCGTACCTCAAGGTTCTGGTACCTCAAGGTTCTGGTAAGGCATCTGATACACCAGTGAAATATCTTGGGGTTCACATTGATAGCAGGTTAACTTGGAAAAAGCACATAGAACTAACAACAAATGCAACATATGCCAAAATATCAAAACTATATCCATTAATCAATTTTCGCTCAGCCTTAAATTTGGAATGCGCAATTTTAATATTTAAATCGATAATTAGGCCATCAATCACTTATGCTTGTCCAGTCTGGAATAACACAGCTAAAACCAACATTCAAAAACTTCAAATCATACAAAACAAATTTTTAAGAAAATGTGCTCCTTGGTTCATTTCTAATACACACATTCAAAGAGAACTTCAAATAGAGCCCCTAAACGAATATATAAGAAATAACTGTGACAAATTTTTTACACTTCTTCCATCTTCTCCTTGCTGCATAAAATTTACAATGGGAAAAACATTAAACAATCCCAAGAGAATAAACTCACGATATCCGAAAGACATGTTCAAACCCCCATGAAAAAAAGTATGCTCTATGAGGACATATGTTAAAAATAAAAATACGTATTATCTTAATTTTCGCTTCAATATAAAAAACAACAAATTGTGTAAAATATCTAGAATGTATTATGTATTATGTATATATATATATATATATATATATATATATATATATTAGTATGAAACGATGTAAATTAGTTAGTAGTAATATACAAGAGCGGGAGGTTATATGCCCAAATGTTATGTATTAAAATTATGTACAAACCCCTGAAAGGCATAACTGCCGAACAGGAAGAAAATAAATTTAAAAAAATCTTTTATCGAAGGAATTGGTATGATATCATTCTTGACTGCAGTAAAGCAAAGCAAGTATTTATTAATAGAAATGAACCATGAAGACGTATTCGAAAAAACAAACTTAGAGAAATGTATCATTCAAGAGAAAAAAGTGTCAAAGGTGAACCAGTTATCTGGCTGACAATGACATGTATGTGGATTGAGAAGGCTGAACCATTTGCCATCAAATATAAAACAACGTTTTTACCAGAAATGGCAATTGGAAAAATTAATATCCAAACGAAAAGTGAAAAGAGATACCCCTTTAAAAGTCTATCTAATGTTCCACAAGATATTTTACATTACATCAAGGCCGATCTCCAAGGCTGGATAGGATGAAACAGGTTTCGAAGTTTATACTCATCTCGATAAGGTTTTTGTTCATTTCCCCTGATCCATTGAGCAAATCCTGAGATGTCCCCTTGTTTTGCTTCTGGACGTAAATGTAGCTTCACTATGCGCACATTTCGTTGAACTCTCCTTTTGCTTGTAATAGTAGGAGTAGAGGCAAGGCGAGTTACTATTTTTTATCAACGCAGAAAAATAATATCTGAATTCGTTTGCAAATAGGTTTACTACAACTAGGAAACGAAAATGTCTAGTTTTTTTCAAGTATTGCTAACTCGCGCTTTTTTAAATTTTATTTTTATTTATTTATCTTTAACTTTTACTCATTTTCCTACTATTTATAGTTAAAATTATGGGAAGGTATTCTGGAACTCAAAAAAAGGTGCGCAGACGATATTCTCATACATCAATACAGTTTTTACTGTTTTTTGACGAAATAAATCTGAATCCCTCCTATTCGTCACCCCTGTTATAATACTCAAGTCTGCAAGAGGTATCCTTCATGAAGATGCTCCCAGTGATGATGAAAGAGGTAATTAACCCATTTTTATTTGTATTTCAGGCAATTTTTAGCATTATTTAAATTCTTACAACTAGTAAATTTTTCTAGTAAAAATGTTTTGTTTCGGGCGTAATTGTTTAAAAAAACTTGTTTAGAAACCATTTGGAACATTACGTCAATAAAATTCAGAATTTGTCAATACCTTTTTGTTGGTAATGTGACCTACTCCATATAATGGGACTTTCTTATGGCAGTGATGGACATTGTGTAACCACACACTCCGTGTGGCTGCCCCGACTCACCTGATTTCCTCGTTACGGCGAACCAGCGTTGCCAGGACTGCTCAGTCCGTAGACTCTTTACAGGGAGGCATGCGTGGTAGGGCTTATTCTCGTTCTAATACTGCATTGAAACAAATGGTATTTTCTAAGGTGGATTTAATATTCCCTTTGTATGAAGTGAAGCCTCACGTTATAATTATTCCTTAAAACTATTTTATAACTAATAATCTTGGCGTCGCGTCGAAGGCGGTGTTGCCGACGACCATCTTATGGTGGTCTTCCTCAGGGCTTCTCTGTGCCGGAGTGGTCAGCGCTCGGATTTTTGTATATGGGTGGGGCCGAGTACGATTGGCTGGAACAGCCGGTCAATCGGAAGGTCACACTTCAACATCGGGAGGGGCTGAAGTCGGGCGGCGGGGCACGTGATCGGACGAATCGGAACTGTCCGTCGGGCAGTAAGGTGCGGTCCAGGATCGTACGACACGGGCCGATACGCAGTCGGTCAGTTAGGTGCAGTCGGCGGGTCGGACAGCGTGGAGCGGTCCGGTCCTGCAGACGACCGGAGGCGCACCTCCGCGTCGCCGTTGATATTACGGGGGTGCGTGGCAATCTCCATCGCTTCCTTAATGTACTTGGGCCACCATCAGTCTTCTCTAGCGAGCACCATGGTGTTCTCAACAAGAAGTCATGCCCGGTTTCCCAAGCGTGCTGGGCGACAGCGGAGCGTTCGACATTCTTACGTTTGAAGTTGGAGATTTGTTCGCCCAGCCTTTCCTCTACCGTTTTGCCAGTCTCGCCGATGTAGTTGCGCCCACAGCTACAAGGTACAGCGTTTGGAGTGACGGGAGCTGGTTCTTAACTCGCACCAGAGATTGGACAAGCTTGTGGTGGCCTTGAAATAAGTTCTCACCCTGAACCGTCTCAAAAGTTTGCCAATCCTATCTGTTATGCCTCGAATATAAGGGAGAGCCACTGTTGCCATTTCTTCGGTTTCTGTGGTGCCGGTTTCTCCTGGTGGGTGAGTCGTTGGGCTCTCTGGATGGTGGGTCCGTTGTAGCCATTCGCAGCGAAGGTCTTCATAAGAGTTTCCCGCTCGGCAGGAAGACTGGCCTCATCGCAGAATCTGGCTGCCCGGGTGCCGAGAGTTTTCAGCTCCCTGTTCCTTGTCGTTGGGTGGTGGTGCGATTCTGCATAAAGGTTGGTGTGCGTTGGTTGCCTATAAACCGCTTGTCTTAGGCTGCCGTCGTCACGCCTGCTCATCAAGGTGTCGAAGAAAAGCAATCGGAGTCCTTGTTTAGAGGAGGTAACCTCGGAAAATATCTTACACGTTTTACAATTGTAGGGGGACGAGCAATGCCATTATTTATAGGTGCAGATTGATAATGTGAATGACAGTTAGAGGGGGTCTATTCCATTAAAAGTTTGATTATCATTAATAAATATTTTATTTCTATTATTAGTGAATTTAGTTTTAGGAGATCATACTCTATGATTTGCGGTGTGAGCTTGCTCGCAATTTACAGATTGCGGCTCGGAGGCTTTTGGTTTATTACACTTGGTATAATGGTGTTTTTCAACACACTTAACACATCTATGTTCCTGACAGGTCTTAAATATGATAAGTTGTTGGCATGATTAGTAGTTGGTATTTCCATTGAATGGTGTGATTTAGTTTATTTCTAGGTTTAATTTTAATAATACATTTAGTCTATCTAATTTTAGATGATCTCAGGATGTATTAGTTGAGCTCTGTTATCTGTCTTCTCTCTTTTTATTATATAGTGTTTAGATGGAATTTATTGTATATATTTTGGAATGTCCACTTTCAATTTCATCATTTGAGTACGATAAAGAAATATGATAGATAATGGCACACAATGTTCTTTTGTTGGATTTCTGAATGTAAAGTATTAAATCCTAATGAGATCAAAATATTTCCAATACTTTCAGAAACCACCAGTTGTTGAAGAATATCGAAATGTCAGGAGTAGTACACAAAAGGTCATTTTTCAGTTTGTTGTAGTGCTGCTTCTTTAACAAATAATAAAAAGTTATTAAAAGTTTTAAGAATGTCTTGATTTTTAGAAATACGCATTGGAGGGATTTGAATACCAACTGTTAGAATATCACCACCCTCATCAGCAGTTTCAGGTAGATTTTCAAATCTATTGGAAGCGTTAATATTATAAATTGGACCTATTTCTTTACTAGAAACTTCTTCTGTAGGAAATATACGTTTCCTTTTTAAGTTGGTACACTCGTTGGTTTGGGAGGCACTAACTTGAAAACTAGTATTAACGACGTTTGAAGCTTCCATGGACAAATTTGGAGGTTGATAACGTTGAAGGTCTTGTTGATGTTGAAGTTGTAGTTGTTGGCGTAAACAAAGTTTCTTGCCCCATGGCGTACATTTTTGCATCGAATGGCAGCCGTTGAGATTGACTGAGTTACTGTTTTTATTGATCGGTATTTCATCACCATGTGCATTGTTTGCCAGATTAAATATTGTGATATGAGGGACACCTTAGACGGGCCGATGTTAATTGCCATTGTTTTTCTGATGGCTTCCTAGCACACCTGAACAGTATGGGGTCGGACACTTTAATCACTACACTTTTTTAAAATCACTTCGAACTGTTTTCCGCCGCCTGGGGCGGCTGCGCAGATCAATTGCGATGAGGCGACCGCCTGAGTTACACACTTAGCACTAGTTTGGTTAATGAAACTATTCGAACGCGGCAATCCTCACAGGCCGTGGCCTCACCGCCGCCTGGCAGCAGCTGAAAGTAGTGTATCGCGGAACGTGTTGCTCAGTAACATTGAAATTTTTCAGCGACCAACAGAACTATTAAAGATTTTCTCTTTCGCATTCAGCTAACCTTTCGCCAGGCGACCTTGCTGCAGAGCCTCCCTTATCGCGTCCAAGCGCCGGGGCGGGCCAGCGGCCGGTGAGGCCAGCGCGGTGGCACACAGGGCATACTCACGCACACGCTGAGCGCCTCCCAGACGTCGACTCCGCGCGAACTCACGCCGGGGATGGCAGAAACCGTGCGTTTCCGTCACAATAAGGTTGACTCACGCCACCCCTGGCTCCTATATAATCAGCGCCTTCGGGCTAAGAGAGTAGTGATGAAAAGCAGGTTTTGCGGAGCAGTCGTCCAGAGAGCTCATCGCCGGGAGCAGCCAGTGCCGGGAAGACCAGCGGGACAGTGTGGACGCACAGTGGTGAAGTACTACGTAGAAGTCCTGACCGCGGCCTACGGGCCAGTTGGCCGGGCGGAGTGCAAGCGACGGACCCACTGCGTTTGACTCCGAACCGTGGCCTTCACGGTCATGGGGACCGCTGCCTAACACCAGCGAGCTTCACGGGTGGAGACGCCGGAGCCGACGGACGCGGGGGCACGTGTGGCACGACCAGGAGCAGGGACCACTATGTAAGCTATATTAATAAACATGTGTTATATCAGGGCTACGTGTTATACTTGATCCCCTTATGTCCCGTCGCGACAAAATGGTTACAGAGGTCTGACTTAATCGTTGGCAAGACGAGAAATGATTCTGGTAGTATTTAACCTTGTATTTTTCAAGATTCTACAGAATGTCACCTGAAATCAGTTTTAGGTTGGTAAAGAATTTTTCTGTTAATGTTGAAATGTGTTGTGTTCTGTTAATGTTTAAGGTGTTGAATCTCTGTGAATCTGTTTATTGGATATATACATACAATGGGGCGTTAACCAATGTTCGGAGGATTTTATTTTGAAATACTTGAACTCCTTTTAGGTTTGTTTGTGCTTCACCGCCTCAAACAGGACAGCATATGTCAGTGCTAGTCTTAATGCGGTTTTATATACCCTGGCGGAAAAACTATTTGCAACACCGGAAAGGGCACGAGCAATCAAGTAGGCAAGGATTGCTCGTGACCGTCCCGGGTTTATTACACCAGCTGCTTTCGCACTGATGCCAATGCATGTATCTAGATTTGTTTCTAAGGAACTTGTGGGATGGAAGCCAAGGAACTGGTGAATCTCCTATTGTGATAGATCGAGGATGGGATATTCTTCTAAATGCGAAAATTTTACTTCGCATTTTGCTGCGTTAAAGTGTATGCGTCATTTTGCATCCCAGTGAGAGAAAGTGTTTATGGCTGACAGCAATTAGTTGATTGCTGTTGATAGATCATGGTTTGCTGAAAATATCGCGGTGTCATCTGCGTAAAAAGCCGTGGAACAAGTTGTGGCACTTGGTATGTCAGGTGTAAACAAATTGAAGAGTGTCGGGGAGAGAGACGAACCTTGAGGTACCCCGGCTTGAATTATTTTTGAGGAGAAGAGAGAGGAATTTATTCGAAACTAAAAGCTTCTATTTTTGAGAAAACTGCTGATGATTTTGATAAGATAATCAAGGGTGCCGTAATTTCTCTATTTCTAGAACAGACCTGCGTGTCACACTTTCTCAAAGGCACTAGCAATGTCTAAAATGGCTGCACAGCAATATTGCTTATTTTGAAACGCTTGTCCTATGGTTTCTACTTTTCTGAAAAGCTGATGGGTAGTCGAATGAAGAGAGTGGGATCCGAATTGAAAAGGAAGTATAGCTTTCATATCTTGAAGAAATTTATTAAATACAGAACATGTAATAGAATTTATTAAGTAACAGAATTGGTAAAAGGATTATGGGTATATAATTAGAGGGGTGGTTCGGGGATTTTTTAGGTTTTAATATTGAAATTAAGATGCTCTTTTTTCAATTCACCGCGAAATAGCCTAGTCTGACGCAGCCATTTAAGATGTCAGATAAGTAAGCATTGGCATGAGGATAAATTCTTTAGAACTATGTTGGGGATTACCTGGAGAAGTTTTTTTTTATTTCTCGTATACGTACGTATATACGGAGAAATGTATGTAATATAAATAAATTTATGTAGTGCAACGGCAAATCGATTTTGAGATTTCAACGGAAATTCAGATTTTGTGGCCCCCTGATACCAAAAGGGCCTAAACGAAAGCCGTACGATTTCGAGAAACTCCTGTCTATCTGGCTCGAGTCGAAGCTTTGAGATTTTGAAAAACATTCTTTAAATTTTGGGGGCACTTTACTTGAAGCCTCTGGGACATTTTCAAAATTTTCTTAAAAACGTCTCCAAAATATTTCTTTATATTTCTTCTTAGGATAGAGTAAAACACATCTACAAAAGCTGCATAGGTCCGATTTTCAAGATTAATTCTAAATGTTCGAAACTTTGAAAAGTTTGATATTGTTCCGGCGACCTACAAAGTAGATGATCGAGATTTTTCCTTCAAGTAACATTTGTTCTCCATATTTACATTTTTCCATAAGCTAATGTACAACCATAAGTACCCTACTACTATGGTAAAAAGCACTTACAAAGATGGCATTGATCCGATTTTCAGGGTTAACTCTGAATTTTCGAAAATGTTGAAAACTTTCAATTTTTGTAAAAGTTTGAAAATTTTCACGATTTTTCAAGAACTGCAAAATTAACGAGAAATTTTTCTTTCAAATACAATTTCTTACCCATAAGTAGTTCTTTCAATAAGGTCATGTACATTTTTTTTAAAACTTTTAGTAATTATGGGGCAATATTGCGTGTAATATGTCCAATAGTTAAAAATAACAAATCAAGATTTTCTTGAAAAAAGCTCCCAATTTTTTCTTTAAAATTCTGATAGAGATAGACTAGTACTCTATGAGATGTCATACACACTATTTTGCTTTATTCTTTTGTTTTTGCAAAAATTACAAAAAAATATTTTTTGTGTCTTAACTGTCATGTTAATATTTATATTAGAAGCAATTTGTTCACATTATTGTTTATATGAGTATATGTGTTTTAAATAATGTTATATAAAGTCTCTCAAAAACTCTACGGTTTTCTGTGAAAACGAGCTCAAAGTTCCGCATTTTCAGAGACGTTCAAAAGCCATTTTCTCAAAAACGGCTCCATAGTTTTTCTTCAAACATGGATAGTGCTAGTCGCACTCTTTAATACGCCTAACACGTCGTTAATATTTGCATTAGCGGCGATTTGCTCATATTATTGCACTTACAAATATATGTTCTTTAAATGGTGTTGGATAAAGATTTTTGAAAACTCACTAGTTTTCAGTAAACATAAGCTCATAATTTCATATTTTCAGAAGCGCTGAAACGCTATTTTCTCAAAAACCGGCTTCAATTTTCTTCTTCAAACGTTTCTTACGGATAGATCTTATTGCACAGTTTAAAATGACACAGAATTAACTTTCTAATTTTCTTTTGTTTTTTCAAAAATTACACTAATGTAATTTTTTTATATATCTCTCACGCCGTTAATATAGACATTTCCTGCAATTTGTATATGTCATTGCATTTGTGAGTGAATCTTCTTCAAAATGCTTCAAATGAAGGTTTTGAAAGTCTCAAAAAACGTGTGTAAAAAATAGCTTCAAATTTCGCATTTTCAGAAACGGTTAAGCGCCATTTTCTTAGAAACGGTTCCAAATTTTTGAATGAAAATGGCTATTTAGGACTAGGATTTACTCTCGTTTAATAATCTTTAAGTAATATTTCTTTTCTATTATAAGGAAACTTAAAAATTCAAAGAGAAAAAGGCAAAAAATATACTTTGGGAGACGATAGATGCCTGCTGGCAAGAGTTATGGTATGTTCGAATAGCTAGCCCAGACCACAGAAAATATAAAATGAATGCGAAAAAATGTGTACCATTCTGTTGCACCACAAGTTGTATTAATAATTCTTTGTTGGACATTAGAGGGAGAGATATAACAACTTGGTAATGGCCCAATATGGTATGAGGATCTTAAAACCTCCCTTACAAAATTTTGGAAATTCAGATCTGTAAAATATTATGATAAAAGCATCATTTAAATGGTTGGCAAGAATTTCTAGTTCGTCTGCTTCTGTATATGCAAATTCAAAATTTGCGTATAATGCAGGGGGGATTGCTTGATTGGAGTGGGAGAAACGATGAGTTTCTTCAAAATATTGGAGTTTTTATCAATATTTAGAAGTAGTTTTTGGTAGTTTTGGTATCGAAACTTACCTACCTCTTCGTGAATCTTATGAGTTGTCTGATTTAATTTTTTTTTTAAGTGAGGAAATAGGAGTGTTTGCCACTGCCGTCTTGTATTTGGCTTTTGTCTAAGAAGATTCAGGATGTTGGGTGGAAAGGGACTTGGTGGGGAGTGCCGCTGGTGATTGTGATTGGGAGTACCCGCATTTATTGCAGAGCAGATGGAGTTGCCGAAGAAGGAAATATGCGAGTCAATTTGATCTGGAGTTTTTAAAAAAAATAGTAAAGGGGTAGATGTGGAAAGAATCTCTTCAAATAGTTTCCAACTGATATTTTTAGGCGGTGGGCAACCTCTTCAAATTATTCCGCGACAGCAGCGCTCTCAGTGAGTCTAGTTTATTTCCAATGTCTTTGGACGCCGGTTACCTGAAGGTTACTAAAACTGCGTTTTCTCGGTCTGATCTTAGGGCTTGAACGTTGCTGTTGACGGTTGTGTCGTGACTGAGTTGATATTGATGCACCCCAGAGACATCTGAATCGGGGTACTCCCCTAGGGGGGTTGGATCTGAACACTATGAACACTTTTGAGAACGAGTGGAAATAACGACTGCATTGAAGTCGGGTAATACACTAGTTGACAGAGACTGACTGTTCAACGTACAGTAGTGCGAACTCCTCTGCGATTGGGCAGGAACGTCACTGAGTAAAGACTTTTTGGTGGTCGGCGCTAGCTGGGCAGCACGGTGATGAGCGATCCGGAGCACGGCACGATGTCGACGAGAGAATGAGCTTCTTTTATGAAATTTGGCAATTGCAAACGGTCTTTGATGAGACCGTAACCAGTTGCACATCTAAAGTCACAAAGTCTTTACACATAGAAAAACCTATAACAGCAGGAAGAAAATGAACATTTAATACAAGTAGTGGTGCTGCAACAGCACACTCTATTCCGTATTATTTGTAACGATTCCATTATATAATATTACGCACCTAGAAAGAAACAATAAATAGAACGATTTCATAAGAGTCAATTTCTTTTTGTAATACCAAATTAATAGTTAACGAAGGAAAAACAGTTTCAGGGCATTTTTGCATTTCACATCAGCAATCGTATGCTCCATTGAAAATGAACAATATGCAATTAGCTGACGTTAAAGTAACAAAATTTCTAGCTCTCTCCATTTAGTCAAACCTCAAATGGAATGTACATATAACAAAATTAAACACTAAATTAAGTTCATTATGTTAAGCATTCAGAATTATTTCAAATTAGGTCAGCCTTCTTGCAGCTTGTTGCGTGTATTTTGCAAATGTGCATTCCCGCATGAGATATGACACAATATTCTGGGGAAACTCATCATCCCAGACCTTTGGAATGACATATGCGTGATCCTTGCAAGCGACACTTCATTGAGCTTGGAATCTAACCATTGCCTTGCCTATTTATTTACGAATCTGTAATATTTGTCAAAACTGAATTACTTAACGGTGGGAACATATTTTCATAAAATACTGATATTTATGATTACAACACACGTCGTATAAATCATGTGAATCAAGTGTCAGTATCAACAACTCACTACTAGAAATCCACATGTACGTACGTTGCCGAAATATGTAGGTTTCCCTAATCGACTTTGAATTTCTTTCCACGCTCGAAGGCCTGTGAACGCTTTATACATTGCATAGAGACATGACTTTAATCTCCTCCTTTCGAGTGACTCTCATACCCCTTTATTCTTGGTACCCCTGAAAGTAAATTTTGATGCTCTACCCTGGAACTTTTCTAGATTTCTTTGTTGCAAAATTCTGTATGGGTCCCAACATACCGCGCCATATTCTAATATAGGTCGCACTAATGACATATATGCTAGTTCTTTGACTTTCACTGTACTATTTCTCAGTATCCGCATAACAAGTGAATATCCGACTAATATGAAGATTTCCATGCTTTCCCTACAACGAAATGGACTTGGTTTTCGCAGCTCAATTTACTGTCTAGCTTTATTTCTAAGTATTTGCAAGACGTGACTAGAGGTATAACATTATTGTTCAGATTGTACGGATTCATTGTAACTTCGACCCCAACGAAACGTGATGGACTTGCTCTTTGAACTGTTTATTTCCATGCCGTTTGTTTCTGACCAGATATGTAATTTGTCTAAGTTTTGCTGCAAAATATCCTCGCCCTTCTCCGAGTTGTTAATCCTATAGAGTACGCAGTCATTTGCAACGAGCCGTACATTTGAAGCTAAATTAGTCGGCAACTCATTCACGACGGCCAGAAACATGAGTGGTCCGATTACACTTCCTTCACGGAATTCCTGACGTGACGCTTCTCGAGGTTGATAAGTAACTACCGATTCGAACTTTCTGTTTCCCGTTCCGGAGTAGTTCGTTTATCCACGCTACCACTCTAGTGTCTCTACCCGAATCTATTAATTTCTTTATAAGACGGTCGTGTGGAACAACATCAATAGCTTTGGAAAAATCTATTACTATCGCGTCGACCCTTTTCCTTTCATCAACAACGTCGGCTAGGTCCTGTAGAAGTGAGACTAGTTGACTTTCACATGAGAAACCATTTCTGAAACCGTGCTGACCCTGATAAAGCCACTCCCTGCCCTCCCATTCTTTCCTGATATAGCTTGAAATTAGATGTTCCATAAGTTTGCATACGACTGATGTAAGGCTTACTCGCCTATAGTTACTAAGTATTGTCTTGTCGCCACTTTTAAAAATAGGTACTACGAGAGCCAGCTTCCAATCTTCCGGTACGCAAGCGCTGTTTATTGATACATTAAATAACCAAATTAAATCTGGTAGAATAGCCTCTCCACCTAATTTAATGATGTCCGCGGAAATACCATCAGGACCTCGTGATTTTCCTACGCTACATATAGTTTGACTTAATAAAACTAAAATAAAAAATATATTACGTATCTTGTATTCTAAGAATCATTGAGCGCTCTTTTGAAAAGCCCACTTCACCAAACGTAATGCGGGACATTTAAAAAATATGAATAAATAGATTGACATTTATTGAATTTATTGATTGTTTGATATATTGAAAAAGTTCAATAATGAGTTTAAAATGAACATACTGGCTTTTAATTTTTCATATTATCTTTCCATGAACAATTATAATAGTATCGCCAGCACTACACACTATGGTTTTACAAAAAGAAGCATGCACATTACTCAAAAACGACAAATAAAATATCCTCGTCTTAAACTACAATAAATTAAATGCTTTATCAAAATCAGTCTTCACACACACTGCAATAATATAGAGTAGTAATAAAGATACAGACTCCAACAGATCTTTGCACACAAAGAATATTAAAAAAAGTTGCTGTCTCATAACGCAAAACATGAAAATAGCAAATAACTAATGGCGTACGGTCACTTCCATGGAACCTTGCGGTTGCTTGACGTCACATATATCGTAAACAGTGACACACTGAGTACAATAATTAAGCAGGTATGTGAATAGGTGGAATAACACAATTAAATATTTCATTTTCAGTATAAATGAAACTGTTTCACGATTTTCGGATTTTTCCCAAGTTTGAGATATCTAACACAACCGTAAACACCTGTCAAAAGCCCTCGGGCTGCCTAGTTCTCTCTCAATTTATGCGCGCATTGGAATGTACGAATATAGATTTTCCCGACTTCTGGTTGTCTAACGATACAGGACATATTTCACATAGACTAAATACTTAGTTTTCTTTCAATTTCTGCATACATTGGAAATTAGTAATATACATTTACAAATCCGATCAACACCAGGCAATACCGAATCAGTACCCTAATTAACGGACCAAGGACCACGCTCGATACATTAAGAAACACTACACTTCCATACATGTCAGGAGCTCCAAGCTTGTCCCGGATGATTTCCCCAAGCGCCCGGATATACTTGGGAAAATCTAGCAGGCCGATTGATTGATTGTTAGTGATTCCGGGCGTGTCAGCTGCTAAGGTTATTAGTCCCACAAGTGTTGTGCATATTTTTTGCTCGTGAGGTTACTGTGATATTTCCCTGCTGCATGGCAAGATCCGGCGCCGAGCTACCATCGGCTAGTGGGTTTCCCCAAACCAGGTATCTCCCACCAGGGGGGCCGCCCCGCGGGACAAGTTCTAAGATCCCGACCGGTCCTCTGGCATGTGTGGCGTAAGGTTGTGTAAGTAAAGGGTGAGGATATTTGAAGGAAGAGGGTAGAAAGATCGCGGTCCGTGACCACTTGTTAGAGAACTGCTCCGGCATTGGGTGTTAATAGGAGAAACTACGGAAAACTATCCATCAGAGCAGCTGACCGCTAGTATTCTCTTCCAGAGAGTGAGTGAATCCGACCTACGTGAGAAACTAGTGTCGAAAATCCTACCACCGTCGGGACTAGAACCTAGGACCTCTCGGTCAGAGAGACTGCAGTGACAAAAGCTCCGGTCAGAAGCATTGCAGTGACAGCAGTTGATGCATTGAGCCATATCTCCCTGCCCGTAGGCTGGCGTGTAGATGGGCACCAGATCTCATCATTCAACGGGAAAGAATATAAAATTAAAATGCAGTACACGTACAGGACTAACGGCCACTGCAGTTTACGCTCCCGGAAGCACGAAATAATGAATCAATCAACCCTACTTAGGGGAGTACGGCAAGGGGAACGTGGCTGCGAGTATCGGAGGGAACCTGGTGAGGAAGCAGCCGCCACCCAACCTACAACGTAGAAGAATCGTTCACAAGTAGTAGACGCTTCCGCTAGCAGCTCAAGCCTAACATTTGTTGGAATATTTTTCGTCGTGAATATTGCCTTTTAATTTATATAGCCTCCTGTACAGTGGGTCTCAGAATACATGGTCTCAGTGGGTCTCAGAATACAAGTCTGCTTTTCCAATGAACATGTACAATGACGTTTGCTCAAGAATTTAGGCAACTTCTCAAGCACCGATTTCAGCAGGAGCATGAAATGATTACATCAGAATTTTGACTTACCAAACATGTTGTGCCATCCTATAGCACAACAGTTCCCTGAACGTTTTATCCAACATACCCTTTCCAATATATACAAGGAGTAATATTCGGATAATTGGAGCAATAATAAAACGATCACATTCATCTTTTTATAGTAATCATAGGAACGTTTTAGTATAGTAGCATATATTTTTGGCGTGACATTTAGGTTTTTCTATGTGATTAGCTTTTCCGAACAATGTCAATAAACAAAAGTGGTCAAGTTCTGTTTTTTGCCATTTGACCTCATTTTTATTGTATTTTATTTTATGTATTAAACTGAAATTATTTAGACTTTGCAATCATTGTTATTAAGATTTTATACATATTTTTCTCCTTCATAAAATTTTAAATTTTTTATCCTGAAGATGCGAAAAACCAAGCTTTTTAACGTTATGAAAAATGACAAAATGTGTTTGTATAGTATTTTCAGTGTAAATAAATAAAAGCCAATATTAAATTAATGTTTATTGTTTCAAACTATCAGGATCGTATTCTAATGTAACAATTTGTAATCGAAAACGAGAATTACCTGTATAAACCCGTCCTGAAATTTGCTAGGTGATGTAAATTACAATGCATACTAATGATTAATTGAAAGGAAGTTATCGACGACAAGGAATATCAGAAACTGCCTGGTGAAGTTCATTTGACTCAGCCCCTGCAGAGGCATTGGGTGTGGCCATTAAAGATGCTGCACAATGGCTGCGCCCGCAGACATTTTGCGCTCACAAACAGATGCAAGTGTTCCTTGCGACCAATTGAAGTTTTAAGCAAAGTGGTCTGTTCCTCTTCGCGAAAAGAGAAGTAATCTTATATTGCGGTAGATTGTCGCTTATAGATTGACTGAAATTATTCATTCATTCAAATTTTCGACCAGATATTTAAATAAATAATATACTACATTTCACCTTACAGAGTTGCACTGGAATGAATAAACACACATTTTTCCAGTTTATATTGTTGGTGTGTACGATTACATTGTTATTAGCGCACAATATTTTAATAGCAATGATCTTTCACTGTTACGCCTACTACGTACTGAGGTAGAAAAGAGAATGCCCTGTAATGCGACTGAACGGTACATCTGAACGATGGGTGAAGGAAGCACAGATTAAGCTGTGGCGATAAAATAAGGATTTAAGAGTAGAAGTGTTAACAAACGTTACAATTAAATCCAGTACGTTTATTGAAATCTGATTGTCAACAGTAAGAAAAACTAGCACTGGCGGTTCATTGCCAAGTTGCCTGCAGACTTCCCTACGAAAGAAAAGCGACTTCTATGTTAGGACAACAAAGGCGGTTAATGTCGGTTAGGAGTGGTTATGAGTGAGTAACCCGCAATCTGTTAATAGAGAACACTTCGGATAAGCGAGAACAAGTAACAGGGAGATCTAGTGACAAAAAAAGAAAAGCGCCATCTGTTTGCGTAACAATGAACTGTACCGAAAGCAGTAGGATCGAGCAGCAGAGATATCTGACGAAAGGAATGCAAATGGTCTGTGAGTGCGAATATTGGCTGACACAGCTATCTATTTGTGGAAAACGAAATCACGTCAAGGAAAATACACACACTGTCATACATTTTATACTGATATGGCTCAAACGCCACAATATGGGTGGAAAGTAAGGTCTGTGGGTGAATAATTTAACACCGGTTTTTGATGGGTTATGTTGGATTTTTAGTTTAGCGGTCCAGTTGTCGATTAGATTAAGACACAGTTGCATTGTGCTACGTATTTCGTAAAGATCAAGCCCTGAGGAAAATTGAGGCGTGTGGTCCGCAAATTGGGCTATTTTATTGAATTCAGTGTTGACAAGTCTGTTACATAAGTACTGAAGAGTGTGGCGGATAATGGTGATCCTTGAAGAAGGCCTGATTTTATTTGCCTGGGGTTTGAGTGATAGTTATTGAAATTAATGGAAAATGTTCTGTTGGATAGAAAACTGCAAATAATTGAGGTGGTGTATTGAGGGATTCCTTCTTTTTTATTGTGTAAAGTAGCGTCAGATACCCTGTCCTGTCAAAAGCTTGGGTTATGTCACTAAAGATTACTATTGTATGAAATGTTTTCTGAATGTTTCTGAATTTTCAGTGAGTATAAGTGTACTGTGATTCTTAGTAACTGGTGCTGAGTAGATATATTTTTGGTGAAACCGAATTGTTCGAGGGGGGATAGCTTTGGTGGTTCGTAGGTAGCACGCCGACGTGTATCAACTAATACACGTTCCAGACAGGAAAACATCGCTCCTCATTTTCGCTTACACTCATGCACACACCACTCATTTACACTAACGTTCGTGTGCACGCAGCTAAAAGCTGTCAAAACTGCGTGGCTTCTCTATTGATTTCGCAGGGTAATTCGCAGGGTAAAGGGTAATTATTCAGATCAATTCGATGAATTTGTAACCCAGTACAGCTTGCTCGTAAGCTTCGTGCCCGAACACACGGTCGAATGTGAATCGCGCATGCTCGATTTCGTAAGTTCAGTGAAGACAGACAAACTGGATACATGATCCGATTGGGAAAGCCCCAAATATTTCGTGGGCTGAGTGGCCGCAACTATGGGTCGCGGACCTAGTTCGTGGTAACACCGCACATCCCTATTCCCACACGTAAACCCTCAGAAATTTTAATTAGACAATAGATATCATGAAAAGTATAGAGACGAAGCTCATAGGGCTACAAAATGCAGATTGACGCATTAAACGGCAGTCGGGTTTCACATATTACCAGAATGCACTGCTGGGTTGTGTCATAAGTACGTTTTTTAATGAAACCTTTAAAAACGAGAAATTAAAACAAGTTTATAATAAAAAAATTATATTTTATGCTATAAAACTACAAATCTTGCAAATTCTTACAGTAAGATACCAAAATGTTAGATTTTCAGGCAGTATTACCTAGAACGTTCAATACTGTGCAGTAACCTCCAAAACGTGCAATATCATGCAAAATGACGTCCATTTCACGACTCAAATTTCTGTGAGGGCTTCATCTGGTTTCGAGTTAGCAAAACAAATAAATAAGACATACAGTTATACGTGATGCCGGGCTTCATTCATCATCATTGCTCATTAAATAGTCAATAGAATCTTGCCTATGCTATGAATTGAAATAACTGTTGTCCTAACATAATCGCGTCTGTTTTATTTACTCTTATAATTGTAATTAACGAACAAACTTTTACACAACTGTGTGGAAATCCAATTAATGGATGATATACTGAAACGGTCAGCTTATATTAATAATTACGTGATGATGGTTTCAAAAACGGGACGAAACGTTGTAAATTACTATGCTCTATCAAAAATGAAAAATACACGATGATATTAATTCTGTATTTAGTGTAAATATTTTTGGTACATATTGTAAATGGCATCAATTTGGTTTCAATATGTGTCTAAAAACGTTTAGTAGTTACTCTCAGTTTAGGTTTACCACGTGAAAAGGTGATATATTAAATCGTTGTACCTGTTCCTCCTAATCATTAGTCCTATTCTACACACTTTTGTGCCACCTACTACAGTATTTCTGTGCCGAATACATCCATACGCAGCATTCGTATTGTTTTCGTTCAGGACATAGTGTATAGAATAGTTGTTTAAGTTAAATCACACGTTTAATATTCTCATTGGGCCTTAATTCGAAGGTGAATTAATGAGGAAATCATCCATAATCCATGTGAGCTCTTCACTGTATCCTGAGGTTCACAGCGGTATAAATTCGTATGTTTATTCACAGTACGTTTGAAATAACAAAAAAAAGAGAACATCCTAATTGTTGTCACAGTTGGTGCTAGATTAATGTTCCGAGAAACACTGTATAACTGATGCCTTCTGTTTCTCTTAGCATACGTAGATTTCATAACGCTCACTAAGGCCAGACCTACCCCACACGGTCACCCGCGTGCGTGTTCCAAAACGATCAAAACTAATAAAGCGATGAGGCGCGTGGGCCCCCGGCGGCCTCGGAGGCGAGACGCGGCGCAGACTGCGGGGTGGGGGGTGGGGCGGGGGCGGTGAGGAGCGGGGGCCGGCGCGGTGCGCGGCGCGCGCGCGGGGAGGTTAGCGAACGGCCTTAAACTGGACTGATTCATACGGCTGCCGCTGTCCCGGCGAGGAGGCGGCCACCGCGAGCTAAGGCGGGGCTGCGCCGCCCAGATTAATGTGGCGCGCATGTCGCGCGCGACGCGCGGCGTGTCCGCGGCGCCCCCGCCTCCGCCATCGCCGCCGCCCAGGCTGCCTTCAGGCTGCCTTCAGGCTTTATGCCATCACCTTCGCCTGCCTGCTCGCGTCCGCGGCGCCGCCATCGCCGCCACCGTCACCGCCACCGTCACCGTTTCCCGCGTCCTTCCCGACGCCCGGGCCGCCTTGAGACGTTGCGCCGTCGCCTTCGCCTCTCCGCTCTCAAGCCACCGCCATCACCCGCCACCCACTCGCCGCTGCCGTCGTAGCTGCCACGTGCGCCCACTGCGAAGGCCCTCTTCTGTGCAATAAGGAATGGGATTTTTTTCTGTTTTATTTGGTTTTTTGAAAAATCTGTACTAACTGGTTGAACTCGTGCGGCAAATTAACCCACGAGAGTTCTCAGGGGTTGACAAAAGAAAAACGAGAATACCGTTGTTGTGCGTAATAAAGCTTGCATATGTCTCTGTAATTGATATGTTTAACGCTGTTGTACTAAGGCATGTTTGCACGTCCTTTATGTGTTCGCGCGAGAACGCCCTTGTTTGCCCACTATTCTTTTACTTACAAACTCATACCAAATCCGACATCCACTTTAATGCAAAACATACAATTTAATGTGTGGAGGAGTCTTTGAACTCATCAATAATTATCTCTTTGTAACTCATCGAAAGAAAAAAATAATAGCTACATATAATACAAGAACAAGAAATAATCCCCTAAATAAGAATCGGAAAATTAGTGAATGCTCGAAATATAGAGCGTCCACTTGTTGCCACCAACAAAAAGTAGATAAGATAAACAAACCCTGTTTAGACTTCTGCACAAGTGAAGTTCCTTTGGTTACAAACTTATTTATAAACTTACTTATAAACACCTTTCTGAAATGCAGTACTTATGAAACGTCTAACGTTGTTTAGGTATGTTTCATACGAATAAACTTCTTCTAAGTAACTATAATTGACAGTTTCAGAAGCAACGTGTGTACTTCTATCGGTGAAAATCAAAGATATGATATTTTTTCAAGTATCTACTTCATGAGTGTAGTTCTTTGTTCATGTAGAACTTAAATTTTAAGTTAAATTTAAAGATTTAAAATCTGCATAACAGGGCTGTTGTTCCAATCTATGAAACACTAAAACAGTGGCAACAAAGTTAATTTCGGAATATGTTGCCTGCAAATGCTTTCTTAGTTGTTTTATGTACCCCTTCCAAGATATTATCGGTGCCGCTTTCTCCCCGCTGATGTCTCCACAACGAAGTTTGACGAGGGAATGGTCAGAGGCGAGAAGTTGAAACATGCGAAAAGATGGGACGGAACAATTTAGATAAGTGAATATTCTAATTAAATTGTCATTCATTATTTATGGATACAATTTAAAAGAACTTCCTTAATCCCATATTCATTGTAAATGGCAATAATTAATAATTAATTTCGTGAAGCTGGTTCTTAATTTTCTGTAATTTTTTTTATTTTTATTCCAATTATATTTTAGATTCTTTCGTATAAAATACCTTTCAGTTTAGCACAGAAATAACCCAATACTTTACTTTAATAAAACAAAATCTGTTTGTGTGTTGCACAAATTTTATTTTCAACTGCAAAGAAATGACGTAGTTTACCACAAAGTTCTTGAATTGCAAATTAGAAACTTAAACATAATGGGATACTGTCTAAGTTCACTGTGTCATTTTCTTTTCAATTATTCGAATTGGGTATACTATAATTTGTCTCTACAAAATAATTATTTCATCCTTCCATTATTTTTCTTATACTAACTTTTATCTAACTTATCTTTTATAAACGCAATATTAATGAATTAGGTGGGAAAATGAAATTCTGCCTCTTAAAACCAAAACTTTAATTAAACCTACTCCTCCCCCCCCTCCCTCTCTCTCACTCTCTCTCCCGTGAGAGGACATCAAGCATCTCCCTATTACTTTCAGCATATATAATGTTATATTAGTTTTCGTATGCGATAAAAGTGCATTACAACATTCAAAAAACGAGTGCTGTGTGAAAAATCTAGCAAATTCCTTCTCATTGTAGTTTCGAATTGATACAAACGTCACCAAGTTCAAAACGAAAGTATCGAAGTCCGAAGGACACCGAAGACAGAGTAGCCAGGAAGGAAAACTCAGGTGAGAGTTGATCCATGAAAGACTCGGTGGGCGTTTCTCCCTGTTTGCAGCGCGTCTCCGTTCGCCAGAAGAGACAAAACTGTAGAGTGAAAGTTGCTAATTAAATTGTCGCGGGTCCGTAGACTGCAGGCGGCATCTGCCGGCTTCTG
>BOPP01000430.1:245981-260463 GCA_017312745.1 Gryllus bimaculatus
TACTGGAAATTGTTTATTCGGAGGTTTATAAGCTGTTATTATTGTGTAATCTTTATTATCTATGGTTATGGTGACTGACACATTTTCCAGGTTAGAAGTGTTGTGGTTAAGTGACAGTTGATGTTTGACTCGGGTTGAAAGAGCAATAAAAACACCCCCCGCTGCAACATTTGAAATTCTGTCACTTCTACATATTTTATAACCAGAAATTTTGAATTTTTCATTTAGAACCATGTGGGTTTTAGTTATGCATGTAATATCGATTTTGTGTTCGTGAAGAAAAAATTGTATTTGTGATTGTTGTCTTTTAATTCCGTTTGCATTGCAATTCATTAAAGTGATTTTATTTGCCATTATGGAAATTTATTAGCACTGACTGTATAATATTTTGAATTTGCGGGATTATAGCTGAGATTACTTGTGATACTATTGTGGTTATTAGTTGGGATACATCAGTTGGCATTTGGGTTTGCAAAGATTGAAGCGGTGACCACGGGGTATTGCTTTTGGGAAGGGGAGGAAATCCGCGAGGGCTAAATGTTGCAGGGCTACGAGAGGGATTGTTGCGCGGCGGCGGTTGTTGCTCTGACCCTGACCGCATTTAGAAGGTTTGAACGTGCTTGCTGAGTTTTGGTTGTAGTCAAGTACGTTGTGCATAATTATGGGCGGAATTTTTAATGTTTGTTCTGGAGTACTTAGATCACTGTCTTTAAGATTTTGAAGCACTTCGAAACGCAATGAAGTCTGAACATTGTATAATGGCATAGAGTTTTCATCATCATTTCTCTTTCGTTTACTTACGTTTGAAAGCGTTTCGTTGGAAGTTGTTGCGTGCATCTCCTCGCTTTGGTGTTCTTGAGGCAGGGTAGTTTGGGGCGGTTGCTGCTGCATTAACGGTTGCCCTTGCTGAGCTCTGGGTTGATTCTGTTGAAGCAGCAGTACTTGCTGCTGTTGTCGCTGATGAAGGAGTTGCAGATGTTGCTGCTGTTGTTGTTGTAAAAGTTGAAATTATGCTGTTGGGAGAATGCACTTATAGCTGTTGCTTGCATATAAGATATCCGTAGCGTTAACAAACACTTCTGATGTGCTGTGTAGCCCCGATTCTGGGCTACCTTGTACGTTAATTTTGCCACTCGCGATCACGGGTTCGTTTTCACTCACTTGTGGTAAATATTTATAATACTAGGTGAAAAATTAAACTGTTTTTGATGTAACAATGTATAATATTTAAGATAGACACGTAGATTGCTGTTTAAGAGAAAATAGTTTGACACTCAATCTAAACACACTACGCAGTGAGATAGCTGTGGCGTCCGATGCGCACGGCACAGCTGCTCGGTGCGAACTGACCGTGATAGCATTTGTAAAACATAAATGGGGAATCGATATGAGAAAAACCCTTGATGGATTTATTTCAATTTATTAAGATACCAGTTTTGCATCTGAGATGTCGTCAATCTGCTCACAGAGTAAAAATCAGACGTGTGTGCATATGAACATTTTGGAAGGAGCACGTAGCCTCGTGTAATTATTATATTTCATGCAGTGCTTACTCCTTTAGAATATGGAATATGATCAAGAGTAATAATTAAAATCCGTTGAATTTATGCACATTATTGTTATTTTATTGAACTTCTAATTACTACTTACAGGTCTAGCAGTGTTCAACAAAGTTCAAATAGGCAAAATATCAGGAGTCAGGAAACAATGTAAGCATTTTTTGAAGAAGAAATAATAATTACAAAAGGAAATATCTTTTATAAATGCTACAATTGCACAAAGAATATATTTAATAAATTTATTATCTAAATGTACTTAAAACTGCTAAAACAATTTTCGGCCAGACCACATCATCAGAGTTCAAAATAACAAATTATCAAATATATTTGTACAGTTGTACATTATTACTTCGTCAGAGACCGTATTACGTCGTGTAAACACTTCGCCAGAGACCGTGCAGTATGAGCAGGTGCTTGATCGTGTTGCAAGATGCAATAGCCAACCCCGAATTGCTCTTCAAGAGTGGGAAGCAAGTAAGTGTTTAAAACATGAACCTGGGCCTGTGTCGTGGTAGTGTCACACAAAACATCGGGTGGAAGCCCCCACCACCACCACAACAATTTTGGAGGTGTCCGGATACTTTTGATCAAATAGTGTATATATTGCTGTGTGACGACGAGAAAACTCACTTCTCAGGTTGAGAAAACCAGAAACGGCATAGGGATGACTTCATGCTTATCACACGTACCACTTAACCTCATGGCCGCGAGGCCGGGACGTTGCTGGTAGGCCTTGGTCCATTCGCGGGCTGTCGCGCCAAGTGCAGACAGTCAGACATACAAGTATATCCACTCTCGAAAGTTTGCAACGTATATAGAGGTGCCAATATTAAATTTATTGCCGACGACATCTTTATAATAAGGCTGAAAGCATTACCTATGTGTCTGTTGCAATATAGCATCATTACATGAGTCTGCACTGACACAAAACGCATATTTGTGATGTTACCGCGATAACGAAACAATACTTTTTGAGCCCACCTGGACGCGGCAAGTAGTGGCGTAGCGTAGTCAGGGGTAGATCCACCCGATCAGTTAGGAGGGACCGTCATAGATTTTGTTAAATAATAAACATTTGTAATTATATTGTTTATTATTTTTGTAATGCATATATGATACTATATTATTTTTCAATAATCACATAATTCTAGCGTAAATGAATATTGAATTCCACGTTGCCAAAGGAAGAATGAAACAAACCAAACCCTAAGCCTATTAGAGGGGGCGTGGCCTCCGTGGTCCCCTCTGGATCCGCCACTGAACGGCAGGCGGTGGTGGCAGGGGAAGCCCGCTCCGGGCGACACATTAGGCGCTGGAACAATTAAACCATAAATAATTGTAATTATACAGAGTACGTCACGTAACTTTTCCATCTCCTATCACTTTTGAACGATTGAAGTCATCGCAATTCAGTTTTCACGTATATGCACGAGGAAATGGGGCCTTTCGATACATGTATTCACCATTTTATTACTTTTTTAATCTATCTCTACAAATTTTAGTCTATCATGACGAGCGTAAAAAGATTAATTCAATGATATACATATCGTCATATGTTAGATAAGCAGTTTTTAGGTAATTTTGATATTTTGCGGCTCATATTTAACGGAATTTGAATGTAACAGGTCACCCCGGCAGGTCACGCAGCCCAGGGTAAGGGAAGCTGACCTAAGTATGCATCTGAAGATACGAAAAGGATTCCAAATTTCTACAAAACTTATTCACATTTTCCTGAATTCTTTCCTTTCTTCCTTATTTTCTACTTAAAAGTTGAAGGGTTGAAATGAAATTGTTTATTACTTCAACTCCATTTAATGTGATGTCATACCACAAGATATTAATGAGATCTTGAAACAAAATATAAGAATAAATAATTAAGATTGTTCAAAGGATATTTCATATTTTGAGCAAACAATAATCACTTAAGAGTAGAAAAATTCAGGTAGAAAATAACCATAATCACTAAATACAGAGTTAGACAAAATGCTTGAAAAAAATATTTCAGATAGAAAATTCAAAATACTTCTATAAAAGGATTTTAGATACAAAATACTTTTGAAAATACAAAATACAAATAATAGTGATCCAGTTTCACCATTTATTTCTCAAAACTTGGTTTCGTTTACAATTGTTTACAACTGGACACGTACTGTTTCAACACTAGTAGTTTTTCAAACACTGAATCTCTAATGCTTCTTCTTGTAATTGTAATTGATACGAGTTTCCTTTTCCTACGTATTGAAAAAAATGAGGTGTTAAGCTTGTTTATTTCATCCTCTTGGCATTATTATCACTATTCTCAGTACATTATTATCACTATTCTATGTGAATTTGCAATTCTGGACCACTAATTTGTATAGTTCTCAAAATCACATCAAGTTTAATTCTCTTAAGTGTGTAAAGAAATTATCAGTTCCATAGTAAAAAGGATGACTAGTTAAATTCAAACTAATAATGAACTAATGGTGCTAAAACATCTAGTTCTTTCTCGCCCATAATTTCAACCACAATTACGCAAAAAGTACTCAAATTTTTGAAAAATTGTACATGACATTATTTCAAAATTTATCTGTGAGGAACAGATTTCATTAAGAGAAAAAGCTCTATCTTGTTATTTGCAGTTGTAGGAAGACACGGAAAATATTTTAAAATTTGACAATTTTTAATAAATCAGGGTTTTCAACGAAAATGACATCTGCTCCATTCTCTTAAACGTCTTTTACACTACCCAACAACATTGATTAAAAAACTATGGAGCCATTTATTTGAAAATTTTGAAAATATCCCAGAAGATTCATGCAAAGTACTCCCAAAATATCGGCTTCAAATTTAAGAGGTCGAGACATCAGCCAGATCAATTGGATAATTTCAATTTTGCAGAACATCGGCTGAACGGTTTAACCGCTAGCGTTGTACGCAGATGGAAGGACAGCCAGACTTTTGCCGACATTCGCTTCTTCGGTTCTGGCTACGCCACGTGTTCGAGAATATTTCTTTAAATTTATTAATTGGGATTATCTACATTTTCGTTAGAAGTGCCCTGTAATAAGAGTTATTCTGCCGAAAGTACGCCGTTTTTTCGCGCAGCATTACTCGTACATAACTTTCTCTCTACACAATAGCGAGAAAGTAAACTATTACTGGTTATTATTTTTAGATTTAAGTGTGCTTTAAAATTATTGGTCTCCTTGTAGAAACCATTATTGTATATTTGACAGGCATACAAATTTCACAAGACGCTTTCACTTTTGCACCTAACTCTTCAATAACAGTGTATATGTTCCATCTAGAATACTATACTTAGATAGTTCATCAATTTCCACACTCTTATTGAAATATTAGCTCTTTATACGACCCAAGCACCAACATTAACCATTGGTGGTGAGGCATTATGTGTAATATAATATAATGCATGTTGAAAAAAGATGGGTGAACCATGGTGGAAATTCATGGGTGAGTTCTTCCGTCGCACCGATTTTTGCTCATTCTGCGCAGGGCCAGTTTTCGTCACGAATCACGTGACAGCAGCAGGAACTTCGTTAGAAAAGCCATACTCGGGACACCATGTAGCATGCAGAGCGAGAAGTGTCGAGAAACTTTTGAATGATGTACAAAGTGACAATTTTTAACGGCTATGAAAAATAACATGCTAATATGTATAAGGCAGTATTTTTAAAAAATGCTTCCCAAATGAGCCATTCCACGTCAAATTGAATAAAAAAGACAAAAATGTGTCCTTCATATTTTTAATTTTATTCTATTTTTTTTATTATATGGATTAAATATGTTAACATGGGTACTTTCATTTCTTTCTAACTTTAATATATTTGGAAATATTGCATTTTGAAATTTGCCAAACATGACGCGCATCACTAAATTTAAAGTATCACAAATATAAATGCACTAATTATAAAACATCAATTTAAATTCCATTCGAAACTTTAAAAAAAATACTTATTTATTACATTTTGCAAAATATTTATCTTTCCATATTTCCATTACAGAATATTAAAATTTGAAAATTGAATATTTTTGTAAATTCAATGAGGTAAAATTTTAAAAATATTTATAAACACATTAGAGTATCATAATTAGTTGTTTCCGGGTTTGTAGCCCGTGGTCCAATTAATTATGATGAAGAAACCGGCCGTGAAAGCCTACATTGTACATTAGAGTATGGTTGACAACTCCAGAAGAAATCAAAGTGAGATCTCAGTAACTTTAAAAAATATAAAACATTCTACGAACCAATGTATAGTACATTGCTGCAACAGACACGTTTCTTGTATTACTGGCCAGCAGTTCCTTTGGATGATGTAATAATTTTTCTTCATGAGGTGATACAACTTCACGATTATATTTAGTTATTCAATACTGGATTTTTGATGCACATTTTGACTGACATTTTAAAATTATTTTGTCCCTCAATTCAAAGTTACTTCAAATATACTTGTCCCCCTTCTGCAGCGAAAGAAAATCACCGTAGCTTCAGTTGGTGACACAGGAGTCACAGAAAGTATTTTTAATGTTCCAGTTATTGGCTTTAAATTTTTATACCTGGACTTAAAATGTTCACTGTGATGACTGTGTGTTTCTAAAGAATAATAATAAACGAAATATTTGAAATACTACTTTTCGCCCAATCAAATTGTTTCTTCTGCGTTGTAATTCGATCTTGACCTGGTTGTAGACTGGCCCGTGTGGCATGTCTCTAAACAGTTCCTCCAATGCCATCGCATGGTCCTTTATCGTTGGATGTCGCAAAAAATGCCATTCTGCACGGACTCCAAAATCGTCTTCATGGGGGCATACTCTTAGAATGTTTCGTTTTTTGTATTATGCACTTAAACTCTCACAGAAGTAAATAATTTTTTTCACTTCTTTCAAAATTCTCGTTTTAAGAGGGCAATTACTCTGAAAAAGATGAAAAGAATCGAAATCGTGTTTAATATATTCTGAAAATACAACAAATCCTTTGTGACGAATTTCTTCTTTGTATTATACTACGTATACTTTGTAATATACTACGAAGGTATGTATTGTGGCTTGGCTATTGTTCCAATGCACTCTTTCAACTGAATCTTGAACAATAAAGAAATATTTTCCAGAAAAATCTGCCATTATAATGCAGTTGTCGAATTGTAATTCTTCTTCGTATTGTATCAAAAACAAATTTCATTGCTGAGCTACAAAAACGTAGGGTAATAAAGAGAGAAGTTTGTCAGAAAATGCATCTGTCGAGGATTGAAGCCTTCAAGTTGTTGCGATCAACTGTGATACACTATCTATAAGTTATTTGTTAAATAACTTCTGCGTCAAATTTTTCCTTAATTTTGTTGATTAAGTTGATAGGTTCTGGGTTTGGACATTCCTTAAAATAACAAGATATTGATGGATTGCAGGTAATGTACGCCACTGTATCTTTGTAGTTTTTAATATCCAGACCAGGATTTTCTCTTAAGCGAAAAATATTTATCCCATCTGTTATTAACTTAATATTTTCATGGTATACACAAATCCTGTGAGTTCCATTAGCTTCTCGTAAAACGCATTATTTTGGCTCAGGGATGCAAATTTACAAAAACCTATTTTCTTTTCAGGATATTGGTCTTCTTTCACACTAACAAAATATCTCTTCCCAGCCATTTCCCTACTAACTTGTTCTCATCTATAGAATTCCTGAACTTCATTGATCTTGACGCACTCTTCACTAACAGAAAGCAATTTTGGGGGCTGACTCACTTTTTTCCAACATGCATAAAAAATTCGCAAATATGACTCTCCTAAATCAAATTTCACTACTAAATTGCTGTTTATGCGTCTTAGAGATTTCCTCTTTTTGAAATTGTGACTAGTAAAACGGATTGAAGCTTCTCTCGGATCTCGTGCGGTGACCGCCACTCCTGTTGCAGTGTACACTTGATTCACAGTACAAATTCTAACACTTTTCACTTCACAAGATGCGTAATACGACTGATGTTCAGAAAATGGTACTCGTGTCCCCTGACAAGTGGTCTGTTGTATTTTACGAGCAAAGTCAGGGGCTGCCCCATCCTTAGGACGCAAAGGGGCCCAGCAGTAAAATATGTTTCGCTGACAAGAGGAATAGTGCTGGCGAATTCGTTTCGCTGTCTGCCATCCCTTCTGGGGACAGAGTGAACTTGGGAGACAGTAATATTTTTTGAAATCCTATTCAATCAGACGGTCATTGTTTTTATTGTTCTTCAGAAATTATATTTATTCCTCTTGAATCAAAACTGGCCGAACGCAATTCGTTAATGCTTGGGGAGGGAGAGCGCGCCCTCATACTTATAATAGATTTTTTTAAACTGTACTTGCGCACTGGTCATTTGTCGAAAATTGAACAAGAAATCGGTTTTCTTCAAATTATTATCTCATGGAGTTCATGTAGAAATTTTATTCTTTTGAAAAAAATGCAATTTTTAAATTAAATATTTATTTTTTGAAAAGTTAATTTACAGAAGAATAAAATATACATTTCAAAGTATTAAATGAAAAAAACCAAAAATGTTTATATTAAGTAGATTCGGGCATTGATTTAGCATTGAAAATTAAGAAAGCATCAGGAATTGACGGCATAAATACCGTGTGCATGAAAATGTTAAACTGAAGATATATAGCAGCTCTGAAGGCAATATTCAATGCGGCTTTAAGGCTTCACTATTATCCCTCAGCGTGGAGGAAGGAAGTAATCATTCTTTTCTGCAAAGCTAGTAAAAACCCAGGATGTGTTGAAAACTACAGACCCATTAGTATCTTGCCAACCATATCTAAAATGTTTGGAAAACTAATACTGTTTAGGCTTATTAAATTCTTCAACTCTACCAAATCTAATCCGTCTTTTCAATTCGGTTTCAGGACCAACCACTCAACAACGCATCAACCGCTGCGACTAACTAAAGCCATAGCGCAAGGCTACCATCAAAAGAATAATAGATGTCAGGTATATGACAGAATTTGTCACTCGGGCCTAATGTATAAAATGCGACAATTAGGAGGACCGGAAAGACTACTTGCAAAAGGTTATCGAAAGTTTTCTCACAAACAGTTTGTTTATTGTAAAAGTTGATTCTTCGACCTCCAACCCGCACACCATTGCTGCGTTGGCTTACTAAGATGGAGTTTCAACGTCGTCTGGCGAGACCCCGTTTTCAAGTCATGGTTTCCTCAATCGGTCTGGCAACGCTGCCTTTGTGTATACGCATTTCGGTCGTCCTCTGTTTTCCTCGCGGATTTTCCTTTACTCGTATTGCAGCCGTTGTTGTGTGTAATTGTGTTCTGATCAGTGTTTGGTTTGTGGCGTCCACGTGCAGCAAAAATTGTGAAGTGAAAGTGAAAGTGAAAAAAGAAGTGTGATTGGAAGGTAACGTTCCGACCGATTTTAATTATTCAATATTATCATACTTTATTGTAATGTAATATAATAAATATTAAAGTTGGCGTGTTTGTTTAGTTCAAAATGGCTCGTTATGAGAAGAGTGAGAGAGCGCTACTGGCAGAAATTTGCCAGAAATATCCTGTTATAGCAGATAAGAGCTATGGAGGAGAGATTAAAAAAAAGAAAAGTGCCTGGCAGAAAATAAGCGTGGAGTTCATAGTAAATAGGTGAACTCCAGGGAGAGCTCCACGTACAGAGAAACAAAGTCGTGGTGAGTAAAATACTTTTAAGATAATTTTACAAATCTTGGAGCCGTGCGCATTAACCATAAAATAATAACAACCGAGAACTACTGAATAAGTTCAAATGGAGAAAGTACTAATGCAAAATTTATTCCATGTAGCATGCCTATTCTAGTACAGAAAATTTATAATGCTGAAGCATTTGAGAAGTGTGCGCACGTTTATGCAAGTATAGTTCATATTTAATACTTTGAAGTGTTGACTATTATGTACTTATATTTCTGTTTAGGGTTGTGGAAGGGTCTGAAAATTTCCACCAAGGAGAAGATTGATGCCATAAGGAGCGAGGCAAGAAAGACGGGTGGAGGGCCTGCCTCAAATTTTAATGTGGACCCTGGGGAGGAAATTGTATCAGGGATGCTGGGATCTTCAGTGGATCTGTTGCCAATGGATCACGATAATGATGCCGCAGTCTTTCAGGTATTATTTTGGTAAAGCTTTGTGGTGACATGTTTCCTCTACATAAAATACAACTTCCAAATTATCATTCATTGTTTCTTAATTCATGTGGCTCAGGAAGGGCAAATTCAAATTGAAGTGGTTGAGGGGGTTGTAGAGGCTGTGCCAGAAGTGGAAGTGAAGGCGGTGCCCCCTGAAAATGAAAGGAGGTCAGGCCCACAAAAGAAGTAAGTAAAACTTTGTTTTGATGGACAATTATGAAATATGAATGTTTTAATGAATTGAATGATGAATTCAACACTTGAAGAAATAAGTAACTATAAATCTTAAGTTAATGGATGACTTTTTTTCAGTAAAAAATCATCGAATGATGAGCAGCTGCTCCAAATGGCTCAAAAAGATCACTTGCAAAATTCCACTTGCAAAAAGATCACTTGCAAACAATGCCAAAAGAAGGGAGATGGAAATTAAAGATCATGAGATGCAAATGTGGGTTTTGGAGTTTAAAAAATTAAATTAAGAAAATTAAATGCGAGTAAATACAAATGTACAATAATAAAAAAGAAAAAAAATTAAATTTAATTTGCATTAACCATTATAATTTTATGAAACGAACCGTGCCTTGGTCTTCAACATCTACCTCCTTTCATATTCCAGAATGCTACTCCCTTGTAATGTTGTGTATACTCTGAAATTGCAATCTTGTTTGAAGTAGTAGACAGCACATGTAAATTATTCCCCATTGCTCTATAACTAGTTGTAGGGTTTATGCAATATAATTGCCAGGAAAAAGAATGTTGAAAATTCACTTAATGGAATTGATATTTGAAGTGTGTACTGTGATTTCCACAACTTTGCCTCTGGCAGGTATCAGCTGTTGAGTTTCATTCAGATAGTTCCATCACTATGGTGATGTTTAAGGTCCCGATTGGATGAAACTCAACTGGTGATACTTCCAGCGGCAGAATTGCATAAATCGCAGTATAGTATTGAACTGTTTTTTCTCCTTTGGACATTTTGAACTGTTTTTCTCCTTTTGATATTTACGTCATCAGTTGAAGATCTGTAATAAATATATAAATTCGTATTAGTGTGTATTAGACTTTTGAACAAGGTAGACAAATGAAACAGTTGATGTGACAGTATATGGAGATGGAGGGCTATTGTTCCCTATGTAAGATGTACAAACATCAATCATTGGGATGTGCATCTTTTCTTTAATTATGAAGGACAAATTTATTCACTTAATTGCTACCAAATGTTTGTCATCCTATCATTTACTCTATTTCAAGATTTTGAAATATATTAGAATTTAAGAAATCATGATTGTCCTGATACGATCTGAAAGAGGGCCGTGAATATTCAGTCAAAATTAGTTATTTCATGTGCGATTAAGATTATCTGATACTCTATATTAAAGTAGTTACCTAATGACCAATTTACAGCCTGTATTCAAATTAATATAATTAATAGATTTGAGAGGGAGGCCATTTTCCTGCAAAGCAGGGAACGTGTCGATAGGCTTCATTTGTAATGTCCTGTGAATATCTTAAGTTTTGCATAATAATTCATTTGCAAGTGAGCAACATATTAAAGGGAATTACAGAAGTAAAAAGAGAATATCAACTCATTTTTTAATTCAAGTTTCACTTGCATGAAGGGAAATAATACCAACCCTAAAATATGCAGGTCATTACATTATCGTTAAGTATACAATGAAATTTAACATAACTATGAAATTACATTGAATGAGAATTTCAAACATGCAAAATAAAACTTTGAAACTGGCATTATGAACATGATTTTACATAACAATCCAAGCCCAGCCTCTTAACGTTCATGTAACATAGACATATGTAACCATGTTATACATACCTAGATATGTTATGAACTACCTATCTAAACAATATGGATCAGAAAAATCACTTGCAAGACTAAAATTAGAGAATTTAATTTTTCCTTGCAAAAATGAACAATTTCAAGGATTGCAAAAGAAAAACTATGTAGTCATCTGTTCAAGTTTTTTTACTTAGGTAAAATGAGTTCTAATAAAATGTTCTCTCCACCTTAGACCTTCAGGACGATCAGCTTCGTCTGCTTCTGTTACTACTTCCTGCTCTTCTAAAGCCTCATTGCATTCTTCCTCTGCTCTCTCAACAGCAATATATTGAAGAATAGCTGAAGCTACAATAATTTTTAATGTGGTTGACACCTTAGTGCGCAACGTGTAGTGGAGGCAGGGGAATCTCTTCTTCCAGCTGCCAAAAACTCTATTAAATTTCTGGCACTTTTATGTGCCACATTATACCTTCTCTCAGCAGGTGTTCTTTCATTTACAACAGGTGTCAGTAGGTACCTAGAGCATGCATAGCCACTGTCCCCAATTAGGTGTCCAGAGAAGATGCCACTCTCCAACACCTCTTTTATTATCGAATTTCGAAAAATTCCACTGTCATGCCATGAGCCAGGCCATCTTGCCACAATATTTGTGATTTTCATATTAGCATCACAAATTAAGTGGAAATCCAAAATTCATGTTTTTCTCAATACAATTGTAAAAGCACTCTCAATGAAATTATAAAATAAGAAAACTATTTTTATTTTACATGGCAGTTGATTGAGTAGCATCTTTTTTTTCTATTGCAGTATCTCTCTGCTTCCTTCTTCCTTGGACACACTATCCTGATATGGGTGCAATATATTGCTCCAATGATCCCAGGAAAATGATCACTGCATTAACAGAATTTCATAATAAATATATACATTTTCTTTCTCCTGCATTTGGAGTATCGTATTACAAAGTAACATAGTTAAAAGGTTTTAAAAACTACATTGTAAGAAAATAGAATAGATAAATTTTTAAATATATTAGGAATATGGTGGTAAATTTCTTTTGGTGATATGAACTAGGAGTTAAAATTGCTTTTACCACAAATTTATTTCACAAAACTTATTTCAACTAATGGGCTGTTTTCAAGCGTGAGGGTATTCATTTTATCTTTTATAAGAACTGATGATTAAATTGTAAGTGAATTCAGAAACGAATTCTATAAAATATAAATAAAAGTGAACACAATGTTTTATTAATAGTTTTGTAAGTATGTAAGAAATGTAATAGTTTATGAAGAAACAATTCATATACAAATCTATGCCTAGTGAAAGAGAGTACAATAAGGAAATCAATGAAATAAAATATACATTCATTTTGCCCAAGTATGTCCCTTGGGTAGTATGTGCAAGGAAATATATAAGTTACTATAATATACCGTGATAGCTCTGAGAACCGTTGCTGGAGTGATCACGTCTGTGGGGGAAATATATGTATTTGCGCATCCATGAAAATATAACTTCAGAGACATTCTGAATTAAGCGGCACACTTGACTTTCATGTATGCCCACTAGGTCTCCTATTACAATTTGGAATGCTCCAGTGGCGTAAAATCTGTGAAAAGAGGCCAAACAATTTATTTCTTTTGGTGTGATTTTATTGCAAAGCAACATATTTGAAATATAATAAATAATAATTATTGAATCACATATACAATTACAATCGTGTATGACGAGCCAAATATGATATATATAGAGGGAGTACAATTGCATACATCTTCTTGAGTACAGCGAGTGAAGTTACATTTACTGTCCAGAATTAAAAAAAGAGGCCATCTCAGCACTTGCTGAAAGGACCAGGGAAACTGGACAAAAAACCTGATCAAGATGGGGTCATTGGTCTAGATATTATACTACAATACTTGTTACAGATATATAAAGATATTACGTAGTAGATAATTATTTTTAGTAGCAAAATAGTTTAACATTTAACTTACTTTAATTTAATTTAAAATACTTATTTCAATATTTCTACCGTTTCATTTTGGTATAGTAATTTTACTGCCACTACTTAATAATAATAATAATAATAATAATAATAATAATAATAATAATAATAATAAATATAATAGATAACATTACTTACAAAATAATAATAGTAATGACACTACTAATAGTAATACTAGCAGTACAAGATAACAATTATGATAACAGCTACATATGATTTAACAGTATTAGCATATTCCTTGATTAAATTTTGAAATTGTGAGGAGAAGGAGGAGGGGACAGATTATAGCCAATTTTGTTTTTTTCTTCTCTCCATACATTAAAAACTCACACCATTCAAGTTTCATGCGTTTGTTTGTATTGTTGGGTGGCTGGTTATCTACATCCGCATTCAATTAGGATGTAAAAATATAATATAGAAAATACATGAGAAACGGCAATTACTAATCTGGAGTACCACTGGTAACCCCAATCCTCTTCTGTGTTGGTGTTGTAGGTTAGGTCGCAGCATCTCCGCCAAGTAAATCGTCGTTTCTTTTGAAAAACGATACCTTGTTCGAAATTTTTTTTCTGTAAAATTTTCGAGAGGGTTGCTGCGATCCCGCAAGACCCTCGTTCGCGGGTGCAGTGCTCTATGGAGGTTTATTCTCCGCCGATACTCCTCAAATCGCTGAAAATACTCCATCTTCCCAGTCACTTTTTAGCTACAGCCGCGGTTTCAAACCTCCCTTCTGCCGCGGTCGGTAATTGAGTACCACGTCTCGAGACATGGTCTGAAAATGGCGCTCGAACTTCGTTCTAGCAAGCGAAATCCTGGTTTGAAACCACGTCTCGAGGAAACCGCGTCCAGACCCCGTCTTAGAAACTAACCCTCAAAGTCTGTTGTCTCGATCTGTTCTCCGAACCCAACTGACCCCTACTGGGCCCACCGGGTCCCCGCTCCCTCTATTGCCCCTCCTCGCAATGCCTACCAGCCTCCTCACCGCTCC
>BOPP01000430.1:261497-290853 GCA_017312745.1 Gryllus bimaculatus
TATATATATATATATATATATATATATATATTTATATATATATATATATATATATATATATATTAGCACAGGAATAAAAAAGCATCTAAAAAGACATTTTGGCTTCTCTTTTATATCTGCGCTAATTTTTCTTTCCGTACAAATATATTCCTTTCTTTTGTAAATAATAAACAATGATGTACACTCTTGGAAACATTACGTTTCGTGTCGAAAATGCCTTGGGCCGACAAGTTTATGGCTCTGGACATCCCTGGTTGCCGACAGCGCTATTTAACGTTTATTTTCGAAACTAGATCGAACAATAAATTTAAATTTATTTTATTGGAGAGCGTACTGTAACATCCATTGAGTGCTAAATAGTAGTAGTACAGAAGAAAAAGACTTTCGTGATTCCTGGCAGTGAAACTGAATTGACATTAATTTTTGTGAACGTAATGTTTCTTTCATGTTTAGTTAATATAAAATGTGTTGTTATAAGAAGAGTGTTAAAAGTGCACAGAATGACCTAGTGCGAAGTGTTCTTCTAGCACTCGTGGAGCAGCGTGTTTCATTCACAGTCTATGTAGCGATTTTATCCATTCTACACTGCCATAAAATCCGCCAAATTACATCGTAAATTTTTCTAGTCAATGTTGTGCATAATTTAGGCAAGATTCGCGATCGCGAATAAGGAATGCAAACAAACAATTATAAAGAAGTGGTAATAGTAGATGTGTCTTTGCGGAATTGAGATAATAATATTAAATCGCGAATATAAATAATGTTAAAATATTGCGTATTACTTTCACTCATTTTCAAACAAAAGCATGAAATTGCACTCGTAAAGACCCGGAAAGACAATTCGTTTAGTAATATCACAAAATTATATGACTGTTTCAAGTTAAACATCAGACTGCCAATTAGCCATATTAGTGATGTCTTTTTGCTAGCTCACAATATTCTAGATTATGAGTTAATAGAATAAACTCATTTCTTTTGTAGAGAGAGATTATTGATTTTCTCTCGCAAGTACTCTCACAGTACTACCGACTTGTATCTGTCCTTCGCAGTACTTCTGTTTTCGATTCCATGTCAAAAAGAGATAAAGGGGTTCTGCAGCGTTGCCACTTGGCAAGAAAAGAAAAATTGCGGCTTAGCACATTGAACTACTCGACATTCATTATTCGACATGGCTCACCAGAGTCAAGCGACACGAGAGCCAGTTGTCACAATATTAGAAGAGGGTCACCTCTCTCTTTCAGGGCCGGCGAGTCGGTACGGCGTTGGTGCAAGAACCGCGCAATGCTGGCTTAAACGTTATGGACAGACGGGAGAATTCGGGAGGATAGTACGTACAACTTTGGTATATTTCTGATGCTCCCAAGATGAAGTTTTGATACAGCGGCAGTGGGGAACCTTTATCAAAATTATTCACAACTGCGAAGAACCTCCAAATTTCCTGCATGATCCAGAACCATACCCAACAGACTATCGGAGGCTGGTGTGCGATCCAGAAGTGCAGATTGAAAATTGAAGCTGACAAAAGAACACAAGATCTATCGGTTGGCATTTGCGGATGAGAATTTACATCGAGACTGGGCTGATGATATTTTCTCATATGAGAGTATATTCTCCTCCGCAAATGATGGACCCGTTCGCGTTTTCAGACCCCAAGGAAGCCGCTATGATTCTCGATACGTAAAACAAGTCCCCAGATCAGGTCGTTTCTCAGTAGCAGTTTGGGGCTGGATGTCATCTCGTGGGATTGGAATGATCCATAGAATCCAAGACCACTTAAATGCCCCTCAGTACATCCACATACTGAGAGATATCATGATTCCATCAGTAAGGCAATTTCACCCTGAGAGTATAATTCAATTCCACCAGGGCCAGTCTCCTATTCATAAGTCGGCTTCGGTTCAATCGTGGTGTGAAACAAGATATTTAGGTGGTTGTCTGGCCACCATGCCCACCAGACTTGATATCTATTGAAAACCTTTGAGCAGAGACAAGACGCACTACGGCCGAAAATTGACCTGATCTGGGACCTAACAACATCGATTTGCTCTGGCATCTAATCCAAGAACCCTAGGAGGAGATCGCTCACAGTCAATACAGTGCGGCGAGACTTGTGGATTCTCCCCACGTAGGATGAGCTGTAGGAGAATCTGAAGGGTTTTGGATTCCTTATTAATATATTCCTTGTATTTTCTAGAATAAGATATTTATGAATAAACAATTAATGTAAAAAACTAGAAAAAATTAAAAATTGGAGCATTAAAAACAAATATTCATAAAAATAAGGGGGATTTTCAGAGTTATTTTGTTTTAAAATCAAAATAATAATTTATTTACACTATAGGGAGAGTACTGTACTGTAATACAGTTAGTGCATTTGATAAAAAATTACAGATAAGCAAAAAAATTCGGGAAAGTACTGCATTTGATAGCGCTGCATAGTTTTAGAAGAAACGATTGTACCAATGAGCCAACCCAGTACTTCAGTATTTCAATTACTTGCATAAATATTATTGTGCCAAATTTCGGGCAACGTTTGAAATGACTCCAACATATTTAGACTATAACAAATAATGTTGATAACTGGCATCTATCAAACGGAATTAAAACACGAATTTCTGAAATACATTTGTATTGATTGAGTTCCATGAACTATGTGCAACCCTCATAACTTCTATACTGTTCCCGATATCCACTCACAATTTTCGCTCAAGAATGTGGAATCATAGGGCAAATGATATGGTGCAGAGATATTGTTTGAAATATTTTTAATTTTCGATTAATTCAATCATTTTTAATTTTTTAAATGGAACAACATATTTTTCTCACTAGCAATAGATAGATCATAAAAAGAGCAATGATGTAACATGTGTCAATATTTTGATTGTATTTTGTGCATAAAATTATATTATCTGAACTGAGATTTTAAATTAAACATAATTTGTTTCTGCAGCTGCCGTCGCAACTGTCCCTTTCCGCGAACGTGACCCTCGCGGCCTCTCCCCGTTAAAGTGCCGGCGCCGCGAAGGCACTTTCCCCAAATGAGGCATTTAAAAGGGTTGCTATAGGAAATCTTGTTGTTTTAATTTAAGATAACACAAAGGAAAGTATAAGTTTATACAAAATACTATCAAAACATTAACATGTGTTACATCACTGCATGTGTCCACTTATGATCTATCTATTGCTAGTGAGATAAATACATAGTTCCATTTAAAAAATTAAAGGTTATTAAATTTCTCAGAAACTAAAAATATTTCGTACAATATCTCTACGTCATATTACTTGCCTCATGATTTCACATTGTTGAGCGAAAACTACATTTCGATATCGTGAACCGTTTAGATGTTATGGGGTTGGCCCGTAATAGGAGAGAGTACCTGTACACACACGACAATTGAACAGATAACAAATAAAAAGAATAATGCAGTTTGTGCATTCCCCGACAATAATAACGGATTGTTTTAATTCAAATTTTGAATATACTTTTCCCCCACAACAGTTGAACTTATCCTGATAAATGGGTAACTGAACAAATTGGAAATGAATTCGAGTCGCTAGAATTCCTTCTTGATGCGTGATGTATCTTCCCCTGTCATCCTATTGATAGTGATTTTTTTTATTTTACGAGCGCATTTTCATGGTCAGTTTTGGTGCCGTAGGGGATAAAAATATTGTTTTTTGTAAAAGTAAAAATAATAGTGCAATATATTAAAGTTCGTTTTCCACTCGATTTACCAATGCATCGTGCTCGCGGGCGGTATGGATCGTTTTCTGAACACTTTTGCCTGAAAAATATCTCAACTGAGTTTTGCCAGTGACAGTGGGTACATATTTCTTAGTGACATATATACTCATCAGATTTTTCAGCATTTTTTCAAATTTCTTGTGTGGAGTGTGATTTCGTTCAAGGAGTGACTTGCAAGACCGTCACTGTTCAAGTGCCGCGCGCCTTCTTAACACTGCCAGCACAAAACATTTAGGCGTTTTTGTTGAATCTTATATTTCACCGACATTTCTACTCTGATTTCCTCAAATGTATGTATGTATGTATGTATGTATGTATTATTATTATTATTATTATTATTATTATTATTATTATTATTACTGAGGCTATCTTATGTTGCTTGACAATGTTATCTACAACACCTGTCACCGTATTGTGTGCGGAAAACATATTCAGATTGTTTCCTTTCACATCACTTATTAAAATAACGAACGAATGCAGGCAATGCCCGAGCATCTCCGAATGCATCAAATGTCAATTCTACTGAAATAAATGCAACATTGTTCTAACATTGCGAGAATCAGCGAATTGAGAGGTCTAGTTTCAAAACGCAACTTTTCCACCTTTGGTGAATAATGAGATATTGATTTCAATAGGGATCCATTGCTGTTATGCGTCATTGTATAAAATTATTTGTAACAAAACGCCTCTGGAGGGCTTCGTAATAATGTGATAATATCAGAACGCGATCTTTCCATAATCTTCATTTCGTTGCAAAGTACGCATTTTCCAATCCAGAAAATTTATCATTATATAGGAATCTCACTGGCCTAAGCACTGGCCAAGCTGATACTGAATATAATTAGTATTGTGAAAGTCAGGAGTTTGGGGCCGCTGATCTTCATATTTGATGAAAAATATCACATGGTATTTTGAAATCGAAAGGAAACAATGAAATCTCTTGTAAAAAAGTTTAATGAAAACAAGTTTGCTTTCACAGAAAAATATGTTTTAATCAAAAATGCAAAACAAAATATTTAAATTAAATTTTAAAATGAGACTTTTTCAAATTTTTAACACAACTTTCTTCATAATGACTAGATATTCCTGAATTATCTTATTCTATTGCTTTTACTTTCACTAGCCAAGAGCATTAATCCCAAACATTTAGCAGCAGAATGTTTTAAACAAATGATATGACATTTTTTGTTTTTCTCAAAACAGACTAGAATGGAAAAGTCCTATTTTGAAAATAGACCCCTCAATTAAGTGTTATCGGCCATCATTTAATTTTTACATATGCTGATTGTTCTACATGAGTTAGAAACGTTTTTGTTTAGTTTTTAAATAAAAAAATATTTATATAATGTTTTAGTGCTATTGGTCCTGATCATGCCGGCAGAAAAATTTGAGAAATCTCCAAAAAGGCCTGGGCGGTCCAAAACCCCTCTGTGCCACTTAAATCGTTATAAAAAATGCTCGAGCGGTACAGGGTTAACATATGTTATTGGTATCTCCGCACTACATAATATATATTTTTAATTTCAAATATCATAATATCAATAATACGATCAATTTCGCAATTTCTTCAGAATTGATATATTCGCCTTTCTCACGAAAGCGAATTTTCACCGCTTTATGCATAAAATTGCCAAGAAAAATGTAAAATGTAATTTAGTAGATTTTAAGGCACTGTAGAATGCATAAAATATTTACGAAGACTGGGAATCGAACAAGACGCTCCACAAGTTTAAGAACAACACTTTGACATGGAGCAATTATTTCGCTCTTGCAGTACTCGCTCTTCTAATAACACATTTTATATAAACGAAACTTGAAAGAAACATTACATTTGCAAAAATTAATGTCAATTCAGTTTTACTGGCAGGAAACACGAAAGTATTTGTGTGTTCAACAGTTGGCTGTGCCAATACTATGTGGCAAGGGATACTCCGTGACGTCAGGGTATATAACATGTCAAATAGAAGTTCTCGTTAGGACTCATTTTTGGAGCCTCGGGTTTTCACGCAATACTTTCGCCCAGACTGAAGCGAACCGTGATAACACACAGGAGATGACCGATACAGTTCGGAAGTTGGATCCATGAATTTTAAATGGAGGTGAAATAAATGCTAACAGAGTGTCACGGTTACTGATAACTCTATCGTCCGTACTCAGAAATCCACATACAGTACATGTGCGTTACTTCGCAACTCATTGCCAGATGACATTAAACAGTTGAAGTCAATTCACAAATTTAAGTTAAAAGTAAAATCGTTACTGCTGCTTTAATGTTAGAGACTATACTGATAATCGAAAAGATAACTAATGTTTATTTTAATGAAACAATGATATATTATGAATTAGATTACATTTGTATTTTTTTTAAAAAAAGACTTAATACGTTTGTAACAAATAATTTACTTCAGCTTCCGGGTCAATGATCCATCTTGATCAGGTTTTCGTCCAGTTTCCCTGATCCATTGAGCAAATGCTGAGATTCCCCTTGTTTTGTCTCTGGACGTAAATGTAACTTCACTATGCGCACGTTTTGTTGAACACTCCTTTTGCTTATAATGGCAAGAGTAGAGGTAAGTGCGAGGTACTATTTTGTTCGCAATGCAGAAAAATCATACTTGCAATTCTTTTACCGTTGCAAATATGTTTTCTATAACTTGGAAACGAACATGTTCATTATTTCAAATATTGCTAACTTTGCTATTTTAAAAATTTATTTTTATTTATTTATGTTAAACTTTTTTCATCTTTAAACTATTTACAGTTAATATGACGGGAAGGGATTCTGGAACTCAAGAAAAGGTGCGCAGATAAACATCTTCCCCATACATCACATACAGTTTTTAGTGTTTCTTTGACTAAATATATATAAATAAATCTGATCTAAATCTTAAGACCAGAGTGCTGAGCGCTCGGGCAGGTAAATCTGTAGTTTCTAGTCCGCTGATTGGCTCAGCTTCGAAATCAAGAGACCACGTATCAAGGAGGGGAAATGCGTATTAGTAATAATAATAATAATAATAATATTATCCAGTTTCCCTGATTCATTGAGAAAATGTGCCGCAGTGTTTTCGGCCCAGAAGATCGCGGGTTAGAGTCCCACCTGAGGCATGGGTGTACTTGTGTTTGTCTGTATATGTTTGCCGTTCTCTCACCCTTATATCATCATCATTTCATCTTCCATACCCCTATGGCTTACAATCCCCTTTTACTTACTTTTATTCCCTGGGGGATAAAAATAGGACTCAGCTAAATGCTAATCTCCTTGATAAAAATTATATGCATCTGCCATCGAGATAATGTTTACGAGCTTCGGTAAATGCAGGGTGCATGCACATATTGTCCAAGTCGGCTTATTCCCGAGTCAAAAAACGAGCGAAGTGACTTGGAGAATAGTGCCCTGACTTCGAAGTCGGGTGGCCCGGGTTCGATCTTCGGGCCGGCTATCCTGACCGAGGTTTTCGTGGTTTCTCCAGTCATACAGACGAATGCTGGGATGTTTAAAAACGTCCACGATCACCTCCCATCATCCTATCATCTCATAACTGAAGTCTTAACAACCTTGTCTTACCAAGGGATGCAGCCAAAAAGCTGATCCCTATAATGACACACGCTAATCTTTCCAAGTTAGAATAACTGAGTCTCGAAGAGAACCTGTAGCGTGATTAGAAGTGGCCTAAATAATAATAATAATAATAATAATAATAATAATAATAATAATAATAATAATAATAATCCCTTGCAAAACTTTATTTCACATGATAATATTAAACTGCTCCCTCTTTTTCCTCCATCCCCAACCTTCCCACAGGCGTATACTATCTCTGCTCTGCCACCATCGCCCTTCTGCCACTTCGTCATTGATCTGTGCATTGCTTTTCCGTCAGTTATGTGTCCGGGTCACCCTTCACGCTCCTCTTACCGCCTGTCCCCTGCGCGCCCCGCCTCACCCCTGTCGCCGCCCCTGCTGTGCCTGTTCTGCTTTGCCGTAATGTCCACGTCCGCGTAACACGCGCGAATTAAATGTGACGTTCTTGTAGAGCACGAACAATTGTTAACGATGAAAACCCTGCAACCGACCTATCTAAAAGGAAAATAAACCCTACAAAACAGCTCTCCCTTCACTAATGATTTTTCAAGAAAATGATTTCACACAATGCCGTTCGAATGCTAAGTTAATGGTGATGAATATTTCTAACGTTCGCGAAGCGTACTTCTTACACTTTTCTGAAAAATTACAGCGTTTCTCCTGTCTTTTGAAAGAAAAATTAATATTGTTGGATTAATTTATGATACTTTGTGACTGAAATACAACATAAGAGCAAATCAACGCCACTAACATATCACGCGCTTTCGATAAAAAGAGTCTTCTCTTTATTTACTTTTTCTTCTTGTTCTTCTTCTTCCTCGTATTTGAAATAAATACGTAATCTATCAGAGTCGTTACGTAAATTGATCAGTAAATTCTGAATGTGATAACCTGTTACCAAAAGACAAAGACCATAGGTCTTAAGACGCAAATGCGTCTTGCTGTGCTGGGAACGCCAGGAATGCATACCTTGTCACATCATCGAACATCCATTCATTATGCGGCATTCAAACTCATAGTACGGATGAAATGCATAAATCTCCCAAGGCTTTTGCAGAGGCTGAGGAAGAGGGATGTGGAAAAATGGTGCATTGTTAGTGCGAGAGCCCATCACGCCCTAACACAGACGCAAACAACTATGCCTGAGATGATATTTAAACGTGCAACCCTTCAAACTGAGATTTGTGAAGGCTCCCTTTAGAGCTATCGGCCACCCAAATCGGTTAAATGAATTTAGTGTATAATTCATTTATTTCGGCATTCCATTTCAGATTTGTCTCAATTGGAAAAACTGGAAAATATTTATACTTTAATATCGGCCACTGCTCATTTAAATGACGTATGAAATATGATTAAATGTCACAAAAAGGAAGTATATGACGATATCATCTGAATGCTGAATGTTCAATACTTAATCCATTTAGCTTTTTTCGACCCTCCTACTGTATATTAATCTAAATAATATTTCTCAAATTATAACCATAAGAAGTAACGGTGAGAAAAAGTAGGATACTTTTAAGAATACTAAATAAAGCTTTGGGGTCACATATCAAAAAATTTAAGAAAATGAAAAACTTTACGGAAGCGCATTCGAGAAATCTAAAATCCACAGATTTCCTAGATCGGAGGCCACCAGCATAGCGCTTCTTTTCTCAACAGAGAACACCAGAGCTTGCGAAGCGGGAAAAGTTAGCGGAAATGGTCGATATCGGTGTTATTTTAAGATCCTTCCTCCCCTTTCCCCTATAGACAGAAGGAACGTATAGGGGGAGGTCTTTCTCGATAATATGGAAAACACGGCAATTTATGATCATTAGAATGCTTGCCATATATCCGGACTAGTGTCGCCGGAGTCGCGCCGCCGATGCGGGCTAACCTCAGACGGCTAGGCGCGCCTCGCCGCCGCCGCAGCCGCCAGCAGTAATCTGTTTAGCTTACCGATAAGCTTACCGCAGTAATAATGGCCCCAGTGGCCGTACGGCGCTGAAGCTGAATATACGATCCGGCGCTCTCATAGCAGCCTATGGTTTGCGCGCTTTCCCTATTTCTTTTTTAAGTACTTTCCTTCCGTGCTAATGTGTTAACTGAGGAAGGGTTACGATCGGAAAGATACATAAGTAGTGAATCAAATACGACCTGAAATTTATGTTCGACAAGTAAATCTGGAGATAATTTTTTAGCAAAATGTTATGAGAGCGATTGTCTTTCATCGACAAAATTACACTCAATATATCTTCACGGTGAACACGATTTTTCAGTTCTATCTCTTTAAAGAGTTCGGGATGACAATAAATTTTCAAGGAGAAAGAGTGAAAAAAGTAAATAGAAGTGAAAGTGTCATAATCGCATTTTCTTCCGTGCAATACTTTACAGAAAACGTAAAACTGCAATCGTTTCTTTTCTAGAAGCATGAGCATGGTAGCGAAATATTCATTTTTTTCGTTGTATCCATATACGTTCGTAAACTATATTCTGCAAAAAATACTACGGTAGGGCTTTCAGAACAGTAACAACCAAAATATAGTGCACATAGCACGCAACACATTCACACCATTTGTCCTTATATGATATAATTCAAACGACCAACATTTTTTATATAAAATATGGCAGCATTTTAATCATCATAAATTGCTGTTTTTTCATATTATCGAGAAACATTTGTTTGAAAAAAAGCGTTTTCTTCCAAAAACAGAAGTTCTTGATACTATCTGGTTACGCAACCCCATTCACACACGTGTATTGTGAGCGGCAGAACTCCAAGTAAATATACAAGGTGTTACGTCCCTACTTGTGACGATGCGTCGGGAAAATTTAAGTAAAAATTAATAAAATTCAAATAGATATTTAATGTGTGGGAGTAAGTCTTGTGTTCGTGTCATTATAATATTTAAAAGTAATGTTAAATGCTGTAAAAGCCGTTTTCTCAATAAACCTGTTCGTTTAATTTTACAAACTTAACACACATAACTTACAAATTTAGTATTATTTTTGCAAAAAACTTCGACTAAAATATCCTTATATGAGATTAATTAATTATAGAAATGATGCATTTCATTCTAAATCATTTGATGGGCAATTGTGATAGTCATATAAATAGTTTTTCATTCAACCACGTAGGAAAGGTTACAAGTCAGATATTAAAACCCACAAAAATGAAACCCAGATACTTAACAAAATAATTGAACGCAAAAATATATTTTTGAGTTTAACGGGTATTTTTTAATGTACATTAATAGTAAGATACAAGAACTAAAGTAAGAATTGCCTAGCTAATGAAATTCCTTAACAGTTTTAAATGGAATGGTTATCATTAACTTCATAGAAATACTAGTTTAGATCCCAAAACTGGCGTTGTCTTACCATAAGCTTTTCATACTGAAATACTAAAAAAATAATGCTTTCTGTAACTTAATGATGTAATGGTGGTAATACCAAACCGAATGATACAAAAATTGTTATTTATAACTTTGATTTTACCAAAGGAGAATATTCCACTCGTTTTTCTTAATGTAATGGAAAAAATGTTCACTACGTAGAACTTTTTCTCTCCCCCTCTCCCCTGCTTTAAATGTTGGCGTTACTACCATATGGCGAAAAACTGTACATGGAATAAAGCATGTCATAAATGTGCAGGTAATCACAATTCAAATTAATAATAAATAAATAAGAAATGTATAAACTGTATGCATAAAAAACCATCACACAACTTGTAGATTAAGGTGGACCATGATACGCTGAGTCCGGAATGTCCGACATTTAAGAGGTTTTTACAGGAGGAGAAGAGAAGAGCTGGCCAAAAAAAAATAGGAATCACAGAAGGAAGAAAAACTAGTATTGTATACAAATGCGCAGAGTTTGATAGCCTATGTATGAAACAACTGGTTGATAGCCCGACGAGAATTATGAAGGACAGTCAGACAATGATAGACTTAGTCTTTGCTAATAACATGGCACATGTACGCGTGGTTTATAAATATAAAAAAAGGATCACGCATCGATAAAAATTGATTTAGGAGAGAATAAATATGTTAGTAAATATAGAATAGTTATTGCGAGAAATTATAATAAATTTAGCAATAACGAACTTAGCCTATTAGTAGAGGAAAATATAAAGCAAAATTTAGTTCAAGAAATCAACAAATGAGGTTAGAAATTTGTAAATAGTGTACTCAATGCAATGGATAATATAGCGTCAATAAATAATTTCGAATTCCGAACGTTTGGGAGGAAAAAGCGTGGTTCTCAAATGATAATATGGAAGCAACCAGAAGATATACGGAATACAGGACAGCGATAGCCTAAAATACGGAGTGTAGCTTGTTGGTACAGCACAAATACGAGAGGAATGTAGTAGTAAAAATACTTAAGGATAATAAACAGGAGTACTTTGAGACTATGATAGATAACAAGAAAGATAACCCTATAAGTATGTGGAAATTATTGAAAGAATTAGTTACAGGAGAACTAGTAGGTGCTAAAGAAATAATTGATGAATACTTTGAAATATTAAATAAAACAAGTGAATATAGCGTAGCTGATACTTTTAATACGTATTACATTAAAAATCATCAGAACTTAGAAGAACATATAGAAAATAAAAATAAAAATCAATGTGTAAAGAAGAAATAGTTATGTTATTGAGGATAAGGGATATTTTGAAGATTTTAAGGTGAATAACAGAAAGGACGTAGAGGTAATTATCATGCATCTATCTCGAAAAATAGTTACGGAGGAGAGAATATCTAGTGATATATTGAAAGGTATATTACCAGTTATACAAAATAGAGAATTTCTTGATGCATTCAGAGTGGGAAATATCGACAATAATACCGATATCGAGGATTAAAAAGAATAGAAAGGGAAGCGAATTTGGATCTATTAATATTTTATCGATATACGAGAGTGTGCCAGAGGTAGTAGTCAAAAGATAAGTTGAGGAGTACCTCAAATACAATGAGTATATAACAGAGCATCAATCAGGTTTCAGAAGGTATCATTCGTTTGAAACGGCAACTCAAACTATTGTTAATGATTGGAAAATATCTGGTGGTGAAGGTAAAATAATAGGTGTAATATTTATGGATATCCAGAGAGCATTTTAAACGATAGATAGAAATTAATATAAAAGCTATACCAATATGGTATTAGAGGAAATGTGCTAAAATGGATGAGAACATACCTTAAAAATAGATTTCAACTAGTTCGAATTATGAATAAATGTTCGAAAATAACCTCCAATCACAAATTCAAAGCCACTTAAATAAAATTGAATCCTGGGCAAACGACTGGAAAATTCAACTTAATCCTGACAAAACAACAGCAAAAATCTTCTCACTCAGAAAGTTTACCTCCTTCTCTCCCCTCTTCCATTAGTAATAAATAGTTCCCCCATCACCTGGACTCCGCCATCATAAACCATAAAATATTTAAGACTTCTCCTGGACACAATAGTAACCTGGAAAACTTTATTTCAACTCCAGCCACTAATCAACAAACACACATTCCTGTCATACACACACTCAACAACAATTTATAAAACTATAATAACGCCACTAATATCTACGCATACTCAATATGGACAAACGCAACCCCCACAAATGTCAAATACATCCAAGTAATTCAAACAAATCTATAAGGTTAAACAGAAATGCCCCCTGGATGATACGTACTAATCAACTCCATTCCGAATTAAACATCCATACAAATAAACTAACTTGCTAATATATCACACAATTTCGAGCAAAACCTAACAGACATCCCAGCAGCATCTTATTTCAAACTAGCAAAAAATCCAACCCACTCCCGAATAAAAAAAAGATTCCCGTTTGAAGCCTTTCTTAAACTTTTAGCCAACCATGATACATAACCCGGAGGTTCTTCTCTTGAGTATCCTCTCCCATGTATAGATTACGTTAGCTTCGATATTTTAATTTTTGGTCTACAAATAAATATGTTAACAAATAAATATGTTAAAGAATGCATCAGAATAAATTATCTTTCTCAGTGATGTCACTCCAAAAAACATTGGATATCCAGCACTAAACTCCGAGTAATGACTTGCCACGAGCTAATAAATTCAGTCTCTTGAACATTAACAGCAGTGATTCGACGGATAACGACACTCCTTTTCGTAGCCATGCCCAATTTAAATTCATTCATCAATAAATAAAAAGCAAGACCTTGACCAATTTTGTACCAGATTTTAAGAATAAACTAGTAATGCACGTACTTTCTCACCGTTATTTTCTCTCAAAATTACTCAAATTTTCAAAAAATCGTTCATGACCTGATTTCAAACACCATCTATAAGGAACATATTTCATTACGTAAAAAATATTTATCTTACATATTTTAGTTGTAGAAAGATTACGAATATATTTTTTTACTTTTGAAATTTTCGAAAAACCAGGGTTTTTAGCAAACACGGGACCGGCATCATTCCCTTTAACGTTCTTCACGCTATCCAACAACAAAATTTAATAAAAAACGATGGAAACATTTTTAAAATTCGGAAAATGTCCCAGGGGTTTCCTGTTAAGTATCCCCCCAAATTAAAATACCGATTTTAAATTCAAAGGGCCGCGACATCAACCAGATTGATTGCGGAATGTCAATTTTGGAGAAAATCGCTGAACAATTTAGCCGCTAGCGTTGTTGACAGACGGACAGTGGTGACGTTCCTAATGACGTTTTGCCCTCATTAGTTTTCGGTATCAAGAATCCATAAAACATGGATTCTGGCTACACAACGTGTTAATGGATTTTTGTTACTAAATTTAGCAACTGGATTTATCCACTTTTTCCGTACCAGGGTCCAGTAATAATAGTTTTTCTGCAAAAAATTCGCGCAGCAATTTTTTCGCGCAGCAATACATAACTTTCTCTCTATTCCGTAGCGATAAAGTAAAACTTTATTTTTCTAATAATCTAAAGCTAAATCCTATTTCTGACTTATCCTATAATAAAGTCACTCATTTTTTCGATAATCAGTACTGTTTAGTGCACCTACCAATTAACAACATTGCTCCGTCTAAGGAAGACGAAATCAAAAATTCAAATAAGGTGAGAAAGTAAAAACAACACATTCCCTGGAATTGACAATTTTTCTCTCTTGGTGCTAAAAATATCCCAGAATTCAGAATCGCTTTTCTAACAGGCATCTTTAATGGATAACTAAGGCTGGGTTATTTTCCCAACACACGAAAACAGGCTTTAATTATTCCAATTGTAACACTTCAAAAATAACAGCGGAATGACCCTATCATTTATAGACCCATCTATTTCTTATCGGTATTAAGTAAAATATTTGATATGTTTACAATTACATTAATATTGATCATAACAGCCTTGTATTCATATATGTTCAAGAGACATAAGATACCATTAATTTCGAAACAATTAGAAATTTTGAAAGTGCAACTCTCGTTTAAAAGAGCGTATGATTTTATTCGTATGAGTCCCTGAACATAGGGTGTATATCAACATTCTATCCATGTCACTCAAAGTGTTTTGTAATTGGCGATTGTGTGCGCATAGATTGGCGCTTCTCCCACCGCGTTCCCCCCCCCCCGTAGGGCGGGGGAGAGGCAGCCACGGCCACCGGCACCCCCTCCCCGCTGTCGGGTTGATGACCCGTGACGTGCCGCGGCAAGACGCGACCCTGCTCCTCCCTCGCTCCCCACGCCCGCTCGCCCGCTCGTTTGCCCGGACGCCTCTTTCCCTTGTTCTTGCTTGACGCGATCCGCCGCTTCTCTCGCTGCCCACCCCTCCCGTTCCCTCCTGTCCCGGCCTCACAGCCGCAAGGCTATTCTTCGCAGAGCAGCGGGGTCGTTGTTCGTATTAGCAGCACAAAAGACTTGTTTTTATTATCACATCGGTGATTTTGCTGGGGACTCTTCAATGATGAATTTTGTTCGCCACTAAAGTAATTATGTTCAAAAATTTTAGTTAGCTAAAATTCGTACGAACACACATCCTTGTTATGTGGAACTTCACGCGCGCGTGGGCGAGGGTCCTTGACAGGATGAGAGTACTTCGACGAAATCTCTTTAATAATTGTGCCTATATCAGTAGTGACGTCCATTTCTGGCGTATGGTTCAGCTGGTTGAGCATTTAATTAACTTTCACTTGTTTCGATCGACAATAATTTATGTTGTGTCTTATTTGCTACATACTAAGTATCTAATTTACAGTATTAGTAGTTACAATTTCAATGGAAAATATTTATGAATTTATATTTTTTTCTTTACTAAGTTGTCATAATTTTACAATACTGTAATTCTGGACCATGGAAATAAAAGGGCAATATGTCAAATTTACCTAATTTTACAGGACAGCAATTTAAAGGTGTGTTGTTACATTGATTGAAACTGAACATAATATTGTTGTCATTGCTTCTTGTTCGTTGTTCATATTATTTTGAACATACAGATCCCAATACTTGCAGAAATAGCAATTAAATTCAATCGAGTGTAAAAAAATTTCATTTTAGAAAAGAATGGACAGACTTCTCTTTATCTCAGAGGGAACTTACTGATGAAAAGACGTTACGAACATTATTTCATTTCCAATTAAATGATTTTGTAAGTCGCTTGGTTGTTGTTAATCTTACATTTATTTTCTATGTATTTTCATGTTAATCCTGTACATTTTCGCACCATATAAATGTTGATATGTATATAAAGCGGCAGTATGGACACCACTCATAAAACACGAACCTACACCATAATTGCACAGCATTTTGCACTTTTACTGACTTTGGGAGCCGCGCGCGGATCTTTATAGTGCAAATGCAGAAAGGGTGGTGATGAGATCTATTCTATAAGGAACGAAAGATTCCACGCGGTGCATGGCTTGAGGCCGATGTTTTAGGGTACTGCTCCGGCATTCCCCTGATGTTGATCGGAAAAACTATGGAAAACTGCCGATCAGAACATCTGGCTACTAGATTTCTCTCCCTAACAGTGACTGTTTTTTTCATTTTTTACTTTTTACCATTTTGAATGTGATACATGGTTTAGTTATCAGTACCAACAGTACAGTACCAGTAACAGTACCAACTTTTTCACATGTTTTGATGCTTACTATCTATTTAAAACGAACTATCACTTCTTAACAATTATTTCTTAGGGAGAGGAAACCCACTGAGCACCTCACAAAAAATCATCCAACTTCGCAAATAGTATGTAAAAAACATGTTTGCGAAATCTATTTTTGTTTATTCTCGTAGCGTTTATGGGTGCTTTGCCTAGATAGGTGTGTAATTGTTGACATATTATTGTAAAAATCATGGGATAACTTAGTAATGTGATGTATGATAGATTTTATTTGAATTTCTTTATGAAGTTCTTTATTTGAATGAACCAGGGTACATTGGTTATTGTTTGCAGAAATGTATTCTGAATAACATGTATTTAATGGATATTGGTTTTTTGCTGCATTAATCCAGGCATAGAGCATCACTGGTCTTATTATGACTGTGTATATGAATTTGGCATTTTTTATAGTTATAGTTTATAGTTATTTTTTAGAGTATGGTTGTTTATTAGTGGTTGAATTGGATTAGTTTGACTTTTGTTTCTTGTGTTTTCATATTTATATCTTCTTCCCAGTTAAGTATTATGTCTAAACGAAGTCCTAGATATTTCCGTGCTTCGGTTCGTGGATTCTAAGGAATGATGTTATTGTTCAGTGTTAGGGGTAGTGGTGATGAAATTGTTTTAAATGAAAATATTTTTTTCTGTTGATTTAGCTCGGATTAATTTAATTTTCTATTTGTTTGACCAAGAATCTATTTGGTTTATGTGTTGTTTTATTGTTTTTAATATATGAAGTGCTACAACAATACAATGCTGTATCATCTGCAAATTGTGTTGTATTGATTGTGTTGGATACAGGGTTATCAGCTGTGTAAAGATTGAATAATATAGGTGAAAGTGGGGTGCCCTGAGAAAGTCCAGCCAATATTGGTTTGGGGTTTGAGAGGTGTTTATCTATTGAAACTGAGTACTATTACTTATGAAGCTATTGATTGCCAATGATTCAACGTTCGTACATGAGACCTTGATGCCATACTCTGTCATATGCTTGTAAAATGTCTAGAAAGGTTTCTTTAGAATGCTGTCTGAATATGTTCTGTGAATCTTCATTATTGGTGTGTGGTTGTTAACTTTTCTGTGAATCCAAATTGGTATCTGGGAATTTGTAATTTTTGTTGAATTAATTATTGAATCTTTTCTAAATAATTTTCTCTAGAATTTTAGATAAGGATGGCTTATTAGTCTATACTTTTCAACATTTAATGGATATTTGTTTGGTTTTGGTATGGGTAGAAAGTATTTCCACAAAAGTTAGAAATATCCTGTTCTTAATGAAGAGTTATAAATATTGTTTAAGAATGCTATAGCTTGGTTCGGCAGATTTTGGATTTTGTTATTTAATCTGACATCTGACATTTAATCTGACACTGACTCCTGGAGCCTTTTTTAGTTTTTATTATCTTTGTTATTTCCTACGGGATGTGAATCTGATTGTGTGAGGTCCATTATAATTAGGAGATGTTGCTATCTGAGTGATTGTATGGTGTTGGGTGTGAGTCCAACGACTTATAAGTCCAACGGTTTAAATTTATCTGCAAAATGTTTTGCTAGTGTTTCAGCTTTTCAAAGGGAAATATTTTTTTCCCTGTGCTGGTATTTAAGTGGGTGAATTTTATTTCTTTTGTTTAGTATTTTATTTTTAAATTGCCACAGTGTATTGTTACTTGAGGTTAAAATTTAAATCATGGTATTGTATTGTTGCTGTTTATGTGCGAAAGTGTGTTTCGGTAATATACAAATATATTAATATATTCCGTTCCTTTTTAACTTCAGGGCTTCTAGTGTGATTCCATGACCTTCTTGATTTATTTTTATGTGTATTAGATTTCTTATGCTTTTGGGTAGTTCATTTTCTTTATTCTCTGTGCTCCAAGGTGACTAGTTTAATTTACTGTTCTGCAGTTCACTTAATATTACGTTATTGAGTATTGTTATTGCTTGATCTATTTCTGACGGGGTATTTAAGATTTTGAATTTAGGGATGGTTGTTTTAACATTAATTTTAAATTTTTGCCAATTAATTCTTTGTATGTTGAGTTGTGGAATGGGGGTGAGTGGGTGGAGTGAGTGTTGTGTTGTGTGGAGAAAAATATTTTGTTGTAAATTTGTTATATCTATGTCTCAAAGATCTGGGTTCATAGAGTGATCAAATAGTAGGTTGGTTCATTGTGGCTTATCATATTTAGTTTGTTGTTGTTTATTAATTGTAGTAATTGTGTCCCAGCTGGGTTATAGTTTTTATATTCCCACTGTACATGTTTTGCATTAAGATCACATAGAATTATTGTTGGGGTGTGTACCAATAATACCAATGACATTGGTATGTTGGATTTTCACATTGGGGGAGGGGCTTATATGCTACTAAGAGTGTAGTTTCTAGATTGTTTGATATTAATAAACTTAATTGCTGCTGTTTCATAACCAGGGGTTGGTGGTGGCATTATTTGATAACATGATATTGTGCTTATTATTAGTATCATTACTCCTCCATAAGTGTTTGGTCTGCCTGTTCTGATTGCTTTATTATCCGGTATGCAGAATTTTGCACTATTGTTTAAATGTGTTTATGTTATGCAAGCAAAGACTATTTTATTATCTTGCAGAAATATGTCAGTTCGTTGATTATATTAATTATTTCATTTGCATTCCAATTGAGTATGGTAATCTTATTAATTTGTGTTTGTTGCATAATTATTATCAATGTATGCTGAGATCGATGATTAAATATTATTTATTATGGGACGGATAATTGAATTAATTATATTGATAAAATGAATATCGATTGAATTGATCAGGTAGTTGGAAAATTATTCTCGTTCGAGTGTGATTGTGAATTTAGATTTTGGGAGTTATTATGTTGATTAATATTTTGTGCTCTATTTGAGTTTTTTGGGAGAGAAAAGTTTGGAATGTTTTGAGTCTTTCACAGTCTGGGGAAGTTAGTTTGGGTATTTTAAGGTATCGCTATTGAAGATCCATTTGTTCTATTTCAAATTAGCGGATTATTGAGATAGGGTTTTAGCCTATTTTTTATAATAGGATCATTCTGCTGTTCTGAGGTCGGCTTTTTGTTGTTGTTTTTTTGACAGTTGTAACATTTGAATGGTTCATTTTTATGGTGACAAGTTGCAGAACAATGATTTTGGGAACAATAAATGCATGCTATTTTATAATTACAATTATTTTTTGTATGACGAAAGTCTAAAAATGTTATTCATTGAATGGGGCCTTTAGGTCACTTCTCCTTTCAGCTTTTACAATGAGATTAAATATTTGGCTTATATCTAAAAGATTTTCTAGGTTTTCTTTCCAGTTGAATTCGGCTGCAATTACTGAAATTGGATTACTGTCTTTTGGGAATCTGGTGACGTAAATGAGTGATGGTGTAAATTTCAATTCGGTGTAAATTTCTTCTTCTGTGATTGATGTGTGAAGGTTTTTGAATGTAATTGAGAATTTCTTATTTGCTGGGTCCTTGTAAGTACGAAATTATCTTCCAGTGTCATTTAGATATTTGGTTATGTATCTGAAGTCACTAATTTTCTCTGGTTATATTTTTACCCTATTATATATAAATTCAAATGTGAAGTTGGCTGTTACTTTGGTATTGATCTCCTTGCTAATGTTCGTAATGTTAGTTATATTTGATATATAAATTAGCGGGATTTTGTCTGATTCTGATGTACTTGGTGAGGTTTCATTTATGTAACTAAACCTATTTTTCATTGCTGGGATCTGGTTCACTTTCAGTCCCTCAATTCTATTTACAATGAGAACCGAATAACGATATTGGGTTGAACTGTCTATGTTGTCTTTTTTTCATTTCAGGTTAGACCTTTTTCTGCCGTTCGCCGAGTTGTTATTATCAGAAGGTCGCTTTAAATTTACATGATGCGTAGCACGTAAGGTCTTCACAGACCACAAGATTTACGCTGGTTCGCAGATTTTCCTCCGTTACTCGGTTTTCACGGTTCGCAACGATTAGAGCAATGCGTTCGGTCCCGCAGTCGAGCGCGGAATGCCACAGTGGCTGTACACCTAGCTGACAAGGTAGTGTTTCAATCATGTCACCGTCGGGACTCGAACCGCAGGACCTCTCGGTCAGAGGCACAGCAGTGATATCCGTTGATGCCTTGAGCTACGTGTACAGAGTTTGTAGTGCATGTAAGTGTGTCTGAGTTATGTGAGGATAGGACAAGGAAGACGTTGGAAAGTGGAGTGCAGTCCGTGTCCCGTTTGTTAGGGCCCTGCTCCGATATTCGCAAAGTATTGATCGGATAAACCACGGAAAAGTGCCGATCAGATAAGTCTCTTCCAGACAGCCGCAGAACTCATCCTTGCAATGTTGCTAGGCCCAAAAATCCTCCAACCTTTGGGACTTGAAATCCAAAACCTCTTGCCCAAGAAGCACTGCAGTAGCATAAGTTGATGCCATGAACCACCTGATCTAGTGAGTTTGCAGATTAACTGTCATTGACTCTCGAGTTTATGCCCTTAACAAATAAATATACGTCATTTCGTGGTAATCAAAGAAATATCTTACAATATATAACTAGGGGTGGTTAATAGCGTCACATATTATTTGTAACTTTCGCAATTTTCAAATTTTCTTCTAGGACATTTGCTCTATCCTAGGGGCAAAAATATTTAAAAGGTTTTGAGAAGTTTTTGAGAAAAATGTAAATTGTCTTTATTGCAAGTAAAAATAATTGTGAAAACTATTCTCGTTTCCAAAAAGTCGTATGATCTTATTTAAAGGGGAAAAATTCCATTCTTTCTGTACTTTTGCAATGTCAATTTTTTGCAATTATCAAAATTACAGAGAGTTTGACTAGCCCCATTGTTATGCGTCCTTTGCTCTACTTGAGGAAAAATATTTTAAAAAATCAGACGCCATTTTTGAGAACATTTTCAAAATATTGTTCAGTCTTTCTATAAAGTACCCAGAAAATCTAAATATCCTTTTAAAACTCGCAAGGCCTTGAATTAGTACAGATAATGGGGGGAATATCAATTTTGAAGAATATTGTTTAAACAGTGTACGCGATGGCGTTGACAAAGACGGGCAAACTGACAGGCATTTTGTCATTAATCAATTTGTAGGTAACAAAGAACCCACAAAACGTGGATTCTGGGTACACAACATAATAGAGGAAGTAAATTACCACATATAGGACCAATAATATCCACGTTTTTGATAGTGGAGCCACAAAATAGGCAAAATGTCATCGTTTTCGCCGCAGTTGTACAATATTTTTTCCATACTAGTATGGTAGAAAGTTGAATGGAGCCCGCACTCTAGTAGGCCATTCGCAATGGAGCGCTGTGCTGTGCAATTCGCAGCGTGGCCAGGGTGATGGGCGGCGGCGCGGCGAGGCGACGGGGCGGAAGTGGTGCGGCCACCGCCCCCTCCACAGCACAGGACGAGCCAAGGTGAAGGCGTGGGAGTGGAAACAAGTCTTCGGGGATCACGATCGGAGTGCAAGGGGCTGGACACAGTCGACCGCAGGCGCGCGCGTCCGCCCACGCCCAGGCTGATGGGGTGGCAGGAGCGAGGAACAAGGAGAGGACAAAGGAGAGGCAGATATTAGACGAACGGCGGAGGAACCGAAAAATGCACCATTGAAAGCGACATGATGGAAGGAACTCGGAATCGGAACAGGATGTAGCAAATGAAAGAACCTTAAAGATACGATTGATTCATTGGCGTTTTCGGGCCCAAAAGATAAGGTCATTAGTCATGTAAGTAGCGTGCATGTTTTTATCATAGAAGATTGTGGTGTACGTCTTGCTAATGACGCGATCCAGCGTCAACATACGCGTCATCTAGGGAGGGTTTCTCTACCAGATATCTCCCACTAATTGAGCATCATCTCAACCGGGACTAGCTCCAAGCTTTCGACTGATCTCCCGACAATGGCGTAGTGCATTTCAGAGGCTGTGTGTGTTTGTAAAGGGTGAGAATTTGAGAAGGGAGAGCACGTAAAGATCGCGCTAGGTCCATGGTCCGACTGCTAGAGCATTGGTCCGGCATTGTCCTGGAGGATCCATCGGAGCTGAAGTAAGATTGGTAAGAGAATAGGAGAGAAACGCGCAGACGATGTAGACCGTGAAGAGGTGGAGAGGGTGAGCCGAGTGTGATGAAGCGGAAGCGCAGCAAAGCGTATTGCGGGGCCCCTGCGCGCAGAGAGCGCGTCGCCCTCGTGCCTGACGCGCCCGCGCCGACGCGGCGCCGCGCGTCGCGCCCGCAAATCGCCGCATTCCGCGTCGCGCGCCGCGCCGCCCCGGCGCCCTCACACCCTAGCCCCACCCCCACACCGGCTAAGGCGGCTCGGGACGTCGCATGCAGCGGTGCAGGGCCTCTCACCAGGAGGTTCTGGGCTTTGAGATCCGACCATCGCACGAGTTGCAACACTAGCTACATAGCTAGGTCGAATTCAGCCGCTGTCGGCTGCCCTCATAGGTAGTTTTTTGTAGTTTTTCCGATCAACACCGGGCGAATCCCAGAGCAGTACCCTATCTTTCCACGGACCGCGCCGAATCTTTCCTTCATTTCCTTGTTCTATCGTCTCTCTCTCTCTCTCTCTCTCTCTCTCTCTCTCTCTCTCTCTCTCTCTCTCACACACACACACACACACACACACACACTTACCCTACCACACATGTCGAGAGATAAGTAGGAAACTGAACTTGTCCCGGGTGTAGCGGTGCTGTCTATTGGTAGATAACTGGATAGGAAAAAATCCTGCGAACCGACGTATATGTCAGCGCGGGATCTCGCCGTACAACGCGGGAGAAGATCACCGGCAACTCCTGTGATAAAAACCAACACGTTACTTACGGTACTAATGGCCACAGCAGTTGACACGCTCGGAAACAGGAAATAGATCTACTCTCTAAGGCCTCTACTCCCTAAGCCAATTCGTCGGACCGACCACCGGGACAACGAAATTGGATTCGGCTACACACTGTCCGACCAACAGCCCGGTCAGTCGTGCTCGGAATTCCGAGAAGACATCTATGCAAGCAAGACAGTGATTCCCGTCTTCGAAAATCTGGGCAAAATGAAAAAATCTTATTTAAAGATGTTCATGTTCACAATAGTTTACACATATATTGATAGAGTTAAAATGCAGATGAGGTACACTTATTTTGTATTCGCTTTCTGAGTCCAGTTCGAAAGGTAACCAAGCAGGTGGTTTTCAAAAGGTACAAGCATTTTTTATTCCGGCAGCGACAAATACCATTAGGACAAATACCATTTTTTGGACAAAGTTTTTGTACAAATATAACAGGAGTTGAAATAAACGATTTAGTCCATGTGAATACTGAAAACAATTGATTTTATTTATGTTGCTTTCATTTTCATAATTATTGTCAAAATTCGCGTACATTACCGATTTTGAAAATAAATTTGCATTTTGTTTTATTTACTTTTCTGCCGAATTTGAATTGTATTTCTTAGAATTTTTGACATCATATTCCTTATCAGCGTCCAAAAGCCCATAGTAACAAATCATATTAGTAATCCAAAACCCTAAGTGCCAAAAAACGTTCCAAATGAACAACTGTTTCACATTTGAACCAGCATTTTCAGGTCTAGAATCACTGTAAGTTGGCCCAACACTTCTACACACTACACAATTTGTCTGGTAGTATGGCGGAGAAATCGGCGGTCATGTTGCCAGGATCAACCAACCGCCCGACAAAAATTTCTGTTGAACAAATTGTCTTCTCACGATGCAATTTGTTGGATTGACTGACCTGTCGACCGGACAAATTATTAGGTGTGTAGGGGCCTTTACACCTCATTCCACCCCTTAGTCGTCATCCTCTGCTCCATTTCTACTCTCCCTCAGTCCCTCTCCACCGTCACTCTGCTTGCGTGCTCCCTTTCCCTCCCCTTGTCATCAGCATCGCCCTCACCCGGGAGCCATATCGCGTGGCCCGCCCGTCGGCCTCTAATTGTGCGGCGCCTGCTAATAGGATGCATTGCCCTACCCGATGCGCCCTAATCGCCGGGCCCTGCCTTGCGCCCCTCGCGGCGCCTTGGCCTGCCCCTGCCCCTCGCCACCCGACGCTACGTGCGGGAAATCGCATCCAGCACCATCCAGAGATGAACATCAAGGGAAGACGTAAGGCCGCTCTGAAGAACAGGCGGGATATCATGAAGGTCAACCCAACTTAGAAGTGACTTATTCTAAAAATACCCACGATGTGAAACATCCAACCTGCAAGAGACAACATTCGTCTTTTTTTAAAATATCAAAGTAAACTTAATTAACAATACAACACTATAACAAAAATATTTACAAAAATAATTACAAAAGATATTTAAACGATAAATGCAGATCGCAAAACCCACAAACCTATTTAAATAATGAATGAATAAATTCCTCGAAAAAACAGTGTTTGATAGGCGACGAATTGCGAACGGAGAGAATAAAAAATCTAACGTAAAGACCTGGTGAAAAGATCAGAATATTTACACAAAGTTTGATGAATCGAGAAGGTCTCAAAAGCACCTAATACAATTATTCGATGATATTTGCTTTCTAAAACACTTTATAAAACTCATTTATCGAAATTCGTCAAAAGACAATGCTAACGCAACAGCTGACGTCGTGAATAAACAATACTTTTTTTGGTATATTTCTTCGGTGACTCTATGCTAAATGTAATTTATATTCATTTCAGACAGCATATACTATAATAGAACAGAACAGCGGACTGCAGATAATAATTAATTCATTAATGTTCTTTTCCTCAAATGAGTTCTCTTTACCATACATTTGAATGGATTTCTGAAGATTTATTTTTATTATAAATATATTGCTATAGTTTCATATTTTATTTTCCAAACCACTGAAACAAGTATTTTTTTGAATATATGAGGATTTTGCACGCAATATTTGCCTTAAATAGGCGCAATGTTTTAATAAATATTTTCTCAAAAAACAGCTTTATATTTTTTCTTTAAGTTTTCTTCTCGAATGGAACAAATCAATCTTATAACGTTTTCTATTAACTTTTTTTTTAAAAATTGCATATGTTGAACATTTTTTGGAGTCTTCCTATCATTACAACAGAGAAGTGAAAGAACTTTTTTAAAATGAAATCTGTTCTTTAAAACTACACCATGAATTAATGTCAATTGAACTCTATGAAAAATTGAAAATTGCAAATTCAAATGTTCAAATTTCTTTTTAAAGCGTCGAGAGGGTTGATTCCATATCTCCGAAGCCGTCGGTGTAAGGCGGCAGGGGTCAACGTCTACTTCGATGTAGGGGCAACATTCTAAACTTAAGAGAATGAGTTCAAATTTCAACAGAGAGATAATTTTGTTGGTTGAAAACCCTTTTGTAGATTGAAATAGAATTGTAATATACCCGTTGAAAATAATGCCAGAAAGTATGAGCTGGTTTATCACTATTAGTTCCGTAATAAAATTTGTTCATAACAAATTTCACTAATATTTTGAAACCTATCGATAAGTTTAAGAGTCGTGTAGCAACGTGCCGATGTATCTGAGACATTTCAAACCATAAGTGGAATTCGGTTTACTATTTCACGAAGAGAAGCCGATTAAATAGCATGAACATGTTAAAAATACCGAAAAATAATTATTGGTGTGTTGACGTAAATGTAAAATATACATTCGCAGTTGAGGTATTAATAAACAAAACTTACATTTTCGCCGATATTAGAATTCTTCATTGTAAGTGGGGTAAGTAGTAGCAATTCATTATCTCATGTTTAAGAATGTTCCTTGCATTGTGTCTTTCCATTTCGAAAAATTTCAAGTATAAACAAAAAAGACAATAAATTAACTTGGCGCGCAACATTATTATTATTATTATTATTATTATTATTATTATTATTATTATTATTATTGGTATGTGTTATACATAAGAGACTATATTAGCAATAAGAATATAAAAACACCTATGTTAGATTTTATGCATTATTTAAACATATACTGTTATATAAACTGTGAGTATAAGGACTTCAGCAAAATTTAAAACAATTTATAAAAAAGGTAAAACTATAATGTATTTTTTCGCAATTTTGTTATTTTGGTAATATTCATAAAAATATTTGAAATATTAACCATTGTTGTAATCGTCTTATAGATCATATCACTGCAAAATCCAATATTGCAATTGTTAGAAATACTACTTTTGTATGTTTTTAACTTTACTTTGAATTATTTATGGTAAAATATTTCATAGTAATAGATTTTTATGTAATTATATTTGGTAAAATTATAGTATGTTAACATTATGAATTTAAAGAAGAAAATTCTGTACAATCCTGTAAAAATGGGCACCTGATGTTAAGTCAGTTTGACTTATCAGGACTCACAGCAACTTTGATGACAAATAAACTATTCTATTCTAACTAATATATTCTATTATTATTATTATTATTATTATTATTATTATTATTATTATTATTATTATTATTGTTGTTGTTGTTGTTTCAGACGCTATTTTCATTACTTCATTTTCATGGAAGAAATATTTATATATTTTCGAAAACAGCTAAACGTCATCTGCATTAAGATAGAGTAAAAAAGTAAACGTGAACTTATCACTTTTATGCGTCCGTGATTGTTGATAACCATCGTAGTATTAAACGTTTTTGATCGAATTGAAACTAATAACTCATGAGTGAAATAGTTAACATAATGCAATTATGTGACCAACGTAATGCAGATGCTCGAGAAAAATTCACAGAAAAAAGTTTTGAACTATTTTTTATTTTAAAAAATACAGTATGAGCGTCATGCAAAAATGTTTCTTAAAATTTAAATGTTCATGTTTCCATGTAGAACTAAATACATAACAGAGTATTCATTTTGGATAAACTCTCCGTTACGTTAAAGCACTAGGATTATTAAGAGATGGACGGACCGCCGGACGAACAAAAAGGACTTGGTACAAATAGTTGCAATTTTATTTACGCTATGTCCATGTCTGTGGACAAGGCTTCAGCAACTAATGCATTTGTCCTATTACCAGATCGCAATTTGAAATAACCTCTACTGTTTCATTCGGTTAGAAACCTCTCTTTCTCTTATTTTTCTCGAAGAATGTACTAGCTACTCAAATTATGTATTCCATCAGACACAATAACAAAGAAGGTCAGCATGCGCGACCTTAACACGGCGCCGCCAAGCTGACTGCACCAACTGCTAGTTGTTTAACGTTTCCTAATGTAAAGTTCCCCCCACAATACCTGCCGGGAGAAATTCTATCGTCCCAACCGTTACACACCCTTCGATCCGGGGGAGAGGCGCGTTGACCAATCGCCAGCGCTCATAGCAGTGCCATTGTGATTGATGTGATTGGCGCAAAAGCGTTTCTGAGCGGTTTCTTTCGTCCAGAATTACTGTTAATAGACCAGTAAATATTTAGAATTTTTGCAACAGATCTACTATCTTTTAGCAATGAATTTGTAACTTTGTCAAACTGTTTATTAAAATGTTCATCTCAGATACAATTTGCAGATTTCTATTGAGCTATACATGCACATATTTTGAATTTGTTTATAAAATTGAAAATTGTTGCTAAATTGTTAATTTGATGTTTTTGGCTCTGGGACATCGAGATACTCTCCCCTCTTTAGATCTATAAAAGTTGGAAATTGTTTATAAATTTACAAACGTAATTTTTTTATTGTCTCCTCTACATCCCCTTTAAATGCAACACAAAATTTCGCAATCCGTTCGGTGCTATCAAATTCTGTTCTCGAGATACTGAATTGTTTATTACGACCTAGCATCTTATGATCACCCCCATTTTTGCACTCATTCCGTTCGCTCTCCGTACACAAGTATACTGAAAAAGAGTTGAAATGTCTCGCTTCGATTGTTCGCTCCATATGCTTAATGCCGAGGGCAGAGGTGATATCGCGGCCTCGGTAGCGCCTCGGGGCGATAAACTGTTCCTCGGAACGAAATGATTGTCTTTACCACTTCTTCGAACAAAAACAACAAACAAGCAAATAAGATGTAACGTTTATTGGTAGTTCTCTGGCATATTTTCAGTAACAATTCCTGTCGTACTGCAACTATGTCTGTTTTTAAAGATTCAGCCTTTCCTTTCTATTTTAAACCGCCATTAAATCTCCCGTTTCAATATTTTAATTCTCATAAGTGTTATTAGCATACAAAGAAATTATCGCATCTTGTATACGTTCGTGCTTCATCAATACTTTAAATACATGCATTTATCGAAATGATGATACAATAGACCGGAAATTGGTGAGTTTGAAATATGCGTTTTGTCGATATTTAAAATGTTTAAATGGTAAAAGCAATGCCATTAGTTGAGATTCACGTTCGTGTGTTGGAATTCGTCCTCTTGTTAGAAAATATTAATTCGACACAGGTTTCATTTATAATATATTTTTTAAGGTGTTTTTATTGTGCTTTCACTATTAAAATCATTCCCTACAACAATATCTTCCTATGGGAGTAAAAGCATTTAAACATTTTACCAGCAGTTTGTTAAATCGCAATCCCGTTTCACTTAATTTACTTCAGTATGTAAATACCCAGTTTTAAAAGAAATATTCCTTAACCCCGACTTCAGAGCGTAGACTACGGATCTGAAAGATGTTCTAGAGTGAGGAATGAATCTTGATTTGGGCGGTATTCATTCAATAGTAATACTTTTTCCGGCAAGCGTTTAGATTCGTCGACGATTTTTGTTTCACATTTATCAGTAAATGAACTTTTGTTTAATATTGCTGTCGAAGTTACGCGAACCTGGGTCATCGAAATGTTACAGTGATAGCTCAATTCGCCTTTAAGAAAAAATATCATTGGCACTATTGCTTCTTGGGCCAGCCTTTCCGCATAATGAACGTGATAAAAGTGTACCATTCTCGCTTCAGCTGCGGGCTAGTGCAGTCGCTCC
>BOPP01000431.1:4236-33131 GCA_017312745.1 Gryllus bimaculatus
TTAATATTTTTACACTGAGAGGCTAAATAATTATTTATATTAGAGGAAATGTGAGATAATTATTAATGTAATTTGAAGAGGTGTTTAAATGCGATTAAAATACAAGTTTGTCTGTCCCACAGTTTTTTAAAACCTAAATCTGTTTTTGGTTTAAGTGGATAGTAACGTTCTAGTGGGATGAGGTAAAACATCTTTATTGATTGATAATTAAATAATTTGAGTACAGATGGTTAAAGTTGTGGAAAAGTTAATCTGTGTAATGTTATTCCAACTCTTTTGAACAAGATATAATATGTGATTGGTGAATAAGAGGTAATAAGCTTGAAAATGTTATAAATTACATTTAGAAGTCATCAAGATGAAATTAATACCACTTTGATTATTGTAAAGAACATTTCTTTTTAGTATTTTTATTCGGTATTATTTTTGATGTGTATTTGGATGGTATGGTACGGATGTTTGGATATTTCTATTATTTTATCGTTATGAGGAATTATTGTTTAGCACGTGGAGAGTCAAATGTATTATTAGGTTTGATATTGGGAAAAGGGTTGATTATCTTTTTCAATTTAATTTTCTACTGTTGTAGTTTTTGAGTTAGAGAGCTTATGGCAAACTTTTAAGTATGAGTTCATGGACTATTTAGGGTTTTATCTCTGGAATTTCTCATCATATGGTTTATTTTTTTGTTGGTTCTATGTAATGTTTTGGTGTTAGGTTTGTGTTTTGATTATGAAATTTTTTTTTAGGTTGACCGAATGTTTAAAAAATGTTTAGTGACAAGTTATGTAGAAGCTTGGGGGCTGGTCTAGTTGGGCGGGGTGTTATTAACAATTGGATTTCATGACATGGAATCAAATGATGTGTTTGTAATATATGTGAGAATTTTAATAATTAGTTGCAATTCGGGGTGGTTTTGGTTAGAGTTGGTACTATTGGTTCAAGTTATGTGTCTGTAAACAGATCTTGGATCTTCACATTTTAATCAATTCGGATTTGGTAGCTAGCTCAGAAACCGGACAGTATCGTTCTTTATATTTGTTGTTTTGTTTAGATTACACGGAGAAAATTTATATTTTCAAGGAATAAAATTTCTGGTTGTCCGATGTTAATTTTATATTCGGATGAGGTATGAAAAAGCAAGCGTAAGGTTGTTGGTGTTTTTAAATTTATTATAGTCGCATTTAATGACTTCTGGGTTATTAACGAACTTTAGTTACATTTTTTTGTATCTATTATCTTAGGTTTGTTAACCTTCAGAAAATGATTTATACATGCTCTATTTCTTGAATAGATTGATTGGTAGAATTTTATTTGATGTTTCATATAAATAAGTAAAAATCTCTGTATGCGATGTGTTAGGGGGAGAATGATGGTTTTGCTGCGCACGTTTTCTTGAGTGTCCTGCGAGTATATTTTGGGTCTTATGTTCATTTTAGGGTATATTTAATAGTAAGGTTAATGATTGATTTGTAGCAGAGGTGTGGTAAGCGGATTTATGAAATATAATGATTGTTTTAGCAGGTCTGTGGATAGTATTACGCGCTATATTGTTGGAAAAATGAGGTGGTATTTAGTGGTATCTAGTGTTGAATATGAAAAACTTGTTGCTTTTTTACACAATTGCAAGTGGGTGGGTTATATTTTCTGCAAAGTAGCAATTCGCCTTACCTATTTTCGCATTACAGCATAGAGGAGAGTTTATATCGCATAATTATCGCTGCGTGCTGCATAGTGAGCTGGACATTTACGTCTATTTTTTAAGCAGAGTGACAAGGGGCCGATGCTCTTCCGCGTTTGTCTTCAATGGCAGTGGTCAAGGACACGGGACAAAGCCTAATCGAGATGGCGGGTCCATTGCCTTTGGTTCGGAAGCTGAAGTTTATCATTAATTGTTATTTTTTTACAATACATATTTTGAAGTTGCGTGTTTAAAAGAAATTTCTTTGATTTATTCGTATATATCATGATGTATTAATGCTAAGTCAGTTACTGTTTATCTACTGTTTTTTTGAGGAGGATATAACCTTTTTTCTTGTTGTGTAGTATTATTGGCAGTATAGTCTTTCTTAATTGTTATAGGATATTTGGGGTGCGATCATGCTCTCAGGGAAATATTTTTGACTTTATACGGAGATTACAAATTTTGTGTAGTCGCGGGGTTGGGGTTTTTTTGGGTTTTTTTGATGGCAGTATTATTTTGTGTTGAATTAGTGCTCGATATATAATTTTTGCAATTTTGTTTTGATATGGGTACATTTGTCTCATAGCAATGTATCAGCGCAATGGTCGAGAGGTGTATGATAGGTTGGTGCTGGACTTGAATTTGATATAAGATGGCTGGGAGGAAGTATAGTATGAATTGTAATCTTAGTTGTTTATTTTGGTGTTAATTTTTTGGTATATGTATTTGATTGCTATTTTTGGGTTTTTTTGACTAATATTTGTTTTCTTAGACCTTTTAGATCTTTTTGTGTGCCTTGAGATCATTTCAATCCTTTTAATTTCATATTATTCATGTTTTCGATAATGTATGTCAGTTTGCTCGATTGCTGATTTGCCATGGGCAGAAATTCTATTGAAGTTGACTGTTTTTTGCTGTTGGATTAGTCTATTTAATTTGTTATGTTTGAGTGTAGCAAACTCTTAATATCTTTGCTTTGAAACTGTTCGTAAAAGCTCCGTGTGAGTATTTATTGTTAGCGTTTTTTGCAGGAAGAAATTTGCTGGTTGTCATGCTCGTGTAAGGCAGAACGCTCTTGTTTGTTTGCTGATTTTTATATGAAACGAGGGGCTATTTCTTTTTTTTGTCGTTGTATGTTATTTATTATCATGATAAGGTTATGGATTAGTTGACCTTACGAGTCGGGGGGCCTCGTTGTTATGTGTATTCCAGGATTTCAAGGCTGGAATTGTTGAGATTGAAAATATTATCTAAAATATATTGTTCTTTTCGTGGCCAGCTGTTAATAGTATTTTCTCTATTACCGTTCTTTGAGATCGATGTTTAGGCGTATCGCGGGAGGTGGGTAATCCAATCTAGCGATACCAGACTTCCTTCAGAGGTAATTTTGATTGCGGGAAGATGTTATTGGTTATATATTTATCGTTTCATATTATAGTTAGTCTTAATTTTCGTTTTAAAGATTTAGTTCTATATATATCGTGTGTCACTTTCTTTCAATGTCATATTAACTTAGGTTGTTCTTCGGATGTGATTCTCGTCTTTAGGCATATTCCGCGAGTTTTGGTCGTTTGGGTGCGCACGTATCTTAATATCGCGTGTCATTTATATGTTAAAAGTAGTTTATTGGCTACATTTATGGTTTGGAATTTTTGTTCACCAGGGTTGTTTTGTGAGGTGGTAGGAAGAGTGTTGTCAGTGTAGGTTATTACTAAATCTGGGTGGTTGGTTATGGTTATATTCGGTCGTACTTCTATATTAGATGGGTTTGACCTTCTGGGTGTTTTTTTGATGGCATTTAGTTTGGATGCTCGCCCTACGTAATTGTTAGCGGGTGTACTTAAGTGGTGAGGATTTGGAGCGTTTGTAGTTTGTTTGCCTAGATTATTGTGGTCGCATTTTTTTTTACAGATGCTATTTGGTTGGCTTGGCCTCTATCGGGATTTGTGAATTTCTTTGTAGCTTAACGGTATTTTCTTGGAAAATGGGATTTTTTGCTTGCTTTGAGATCAGCTTGGTTTCTATTTTCCTAATAATATTTTCTTGATTTGTTCCGAGCTTTCAATTTGTAATAACTATTTTTGGTTCGCTATTTACTGTCTTCCATGAGAGGTTGATTGTGTTGTGTGTTTCTTTTTATTCTCTTTGTTCTTTCTATGGATTGATCTTTTAAATGCATTGTAGTATGTTGTAGTTTAGAATTTTTTATAAAGATGTGTGGTAGGCTATGGGGGATTTTTAGTTCCGAATTCGGATGATTAGATCTATGGGCTTTTTTCCGTAGCAATGATTTCCTGATGGATAAATACTGTAAACGGGAATCTTTTGGCAATTTTTGTATAGGAGTAAGGTGTTTCTTCAATATGTGTTTTCCAGAGTGGCACATTGCTTTTTGGTTTCTATCTATTTTGACTGTATTAGGGTGACTTGTAGATATGGTTATTGTGGGGGTAGTTTGGGTGATTGAATGATATAGTTTGTGGCTGAGTATGTATGCGCGCGTCTGTAATAGGTTTAGGATTTTGTGCACGTATTATGGTTTGGAGTGCGTTGGTGTAGTCTTTGTCTATATTTTGGTTGGTTTGTGTGCATCTGATCTAGTGTCAGTGAATGTGGTCATTGTGGAGATGGATTTATAAGATTAGAGGTTCTGGGGGTGCGCCCAGTGGTTGGAGCTTGGATGTGTGGGATTTGCGCGTGGATAGTGTGTTAGACAGTTGGGGACTCTTTATGGTGACAAATTCATTCTGGGATTTAGGTGTGAGCTTATTCTATAGTAGTAAGAGGATTTGGGTCTTAGGGTGTGAGTTTGAAGCTGTTTGATAGGTATGGATTTTGATATTGGATTTTTTGCTCTTAGTGGTGCTATTTTAGTATTTGTTTTAAGATCTAATGGTTGTTGTGAGGTATTGGCCATATTGAAGGGTGGTTAGGGAGAGTTGCTCTTTTTATAGTGGTGAAAGTTTTTTGTTAGTGCTTTGTTCTATGGATGGTAAGAGTTTGGATTCAGTTTTGTCAGTCTCACTATCAGGGTTTTTCAGATATAGGATCGAAATCTTGTTACGGTATACGGGTGGATTGAATTCATTTTTTTTTTTCTAAATAGGGTGGTGTTTTGCTTCATAATATGTGATGTTGGATTCCAAAAATGAAGCTCATTCGCATCGTCGATTTAATATTTTTTTTAGATATTTTTTTCGAATTATGCTTTTGGACGTGATTTTGAGTTGCATAATCTATTTGTGCTATCTAATTTAAGGTTGGTAGCTTGGATTCTTTAGTGGGATGCGGTTCTTTGGTATCTGTTGGTTTGGGTTGCCCTATGATTGGATTAACTTCGTATCTTTTTATAATGATCTGTTTTGATCTCAATAGAGGGTTGAGAAATATTTCGCCTTTTGTTTAGGTTGGGCACGAAAGGGACTCATTGGAGTTTACTTTTCTTTTCATTATTTTTTCGAGGGTGAGGTGGTTGTTCAGTTCTTATGGAGGTGTTCTTGGCGGATCGCTGTTTGATTTTGGCTCCTGATCGCTGCGGTGATTCATGGTGTTTTAGATTGTGCTGTAGTATAGCGGTTTTTATTTTGCGGTTTGTTCTTTGGTATAAACTTGTTTGTATCTGTTTGCTCGGTGATGACGATCTTGGGAAGGGTTGTTGTTTGCTTTGTTGCTAGAAAAAGAAACGCAATTAATGTAGTTTCTGATGTTGTAGAATAGTTTTTCAAACTTTATTTTTTGTTATAACGTTTTTTGGGATTGTAATTAGTTAGATTTAATAGGATAAAGGATTCTTATGTCTGTGCATATTGTCCTGGGTGGTTTGTTGGTGTGTCTAGTGCGGATCGGTGCTTATTCAGGCTAGGATGGTGGGTGTGTGATTAGGTTGGGTGGTGTTGTATATCGAGAGAGAGTGTGTTCCGTCAGAGGTTGCAGTCGAAGGACCTCATATATGGGTTTTTGGAGTGGGTAGCGAGTGTGAGGGGGGGGAGGGAAGAGTTTAATAGAGCGTGAGGGATGAAGAGTGTCATGGTGAGTTTAGCGGTGTGGGGCAGTGTCAGGGATATTCGTGAGCGTTGAGGAGGATGTGGGCCGTGTCAGCCTTCAGTGGTGAGGCGTCGTGTGGCGGTTGTTGGGGATGTGTGTTGGTTGCGCGGAAGAGGTAAGTATGGTCGCGGGGGGGGGGGGGGCGTGAGGGATAGGTAGTATGCAGATAGTTTCGGGTGGGGTATAGGTGGTTTCTATCGTGGTGAGCTGGTAGGGCTAGTTCTGTAGGATGCGAGGTTTATAGGAAGTGATTTGTTTGATAAGTGAGAGAGGTGATGCGAGTGCGCTGTTTAGTTTGTGGCTAAGGTCGCTCTCTCTTGCAGTTGAGGCGGTGGGTGTTAGCAACGTGGTGTCGCTATGAGGTATGTTGGTGCGAATCTGTAATATTCTGTGTTAGATAGAGTGATCTTTACTTAATCGGTGGTTGAATAAGGTTTAGGTTGCTCCTAGTGAATGTGATAGTTGTATGAGATGGGGCGGAATGGTTCGGCACATGCGTGGGGTGGACGGTTGGGTTTGGTTGTGGGGTGTTTGGGTGTTTGTGGGGGGGGGGGGGTGGGGGGGGGGGGGCGGGGTGCGGGCGTACAAAATTGCGGGGGGTGCATGAAAGGGTGTGCAGTGAGTGAACCGAGTCACTGGTCGAAATCCAGCATACAATACATGTACGTGCGTGTGTTTGGAAATTAACGGCACTGCCGTAGGGGGAGTTGGGACATTAGAGCAGGAGGTGGATGAGGTGTGTTTTTTGCAAAGTTTAAGAATAAAAGTAAAGATCTTTGTCTGGCTTTGCAGTTATGTCTCTGGTGTTATTCGGTATGGTATTGAGGACTATGGATGCTTGGTTTAGTAGTGGCAAAAAGAAAATGAATTTTGTTTTTATGTTGTTATCAAAACAGTTAATATTATTTGTTAATTAGTGGGTTAAGGTATTTTCGTATTGGGTGTATGGATTGTTGTGTTTTTTTAAAAGACGTAATTATGTTGTTTTTTTGTTAACTTTAGTAATGTGTATTATTATTTGTAGTCTTTCTGGTGTGTGTGCCGGTGTCTGGTAATTGTTTTACTTCTGCTATTATCTCGTATTTCTGTTTTTGGTTTAGAGGTTGTTGTTTCCAGTGTTTTCCTTTCTCTGATTAGTGCAGTTGTGAATGTCAGGTTGTGATGTGGCGCTGGTATGGAGTATATTTTGTGTCTGCTTGGTGTGGCTGTGGGTGAAATATAAAGTAGGCTGTGCACTATGGAGTATTCGTGTGTTAAGCTCTTTTTGCGTTGGAATGTGTATAGTGGAGGTAAGAGGTACGGGTTATCTGGGATTTTTGTTTTTACCGATTTGGAGTGGCAGAGGAGAAAGGCTATTCGTTAGCGAATTCAAGAATATCCGGTGGAGGATATATTTATTTTTTTTCTAATTAGATGACTATGAAAATTGACTGATTTTTTTAAATATTCTGGTGAGAGGTCGATTTTTTAATTATTTTTTATTTTTGTTTATTTATGTTGTAAACATTATGCTGTCATCTTCAACTATTTTATAAAGTAAAATTAGAGGTGGTCTCGTGGATAGGTTTTGGGAACTCGTAAAGGGACAAAGTGTCTGCGTTTGATTATCTTTGTGCTTCTCTATCGTCACATTACTTGTTTTTTTTATCTGTTTTTTTGATCTGTTGTAGAGATCTTAGAATCTATAAAGCGCAGAATTGTGGAGAAAGTTTTCTCTTTTTGAATGCTGTCAGAGGTCGGCATGTCGTATCAATCCACGAGGACTTATTTAGAATTTGATGTTCACGTGTAATTGTCCTATTAGCTAGTGGCTTTTTTGATGGGTAGGATTAGTTTAACCACTTGAAGGTTATTTGGTTGTGTTGTGGCATTTTCGAGAGGGGTATGATTTGTTTAGTAGTAATAGTTGATCAGTGTTATATGTGTTCTAGCCGTGTGCCTTCTTCTTAACTGCTCTTCGAAATGTAGTAAGAGAGTTTTTTTCTGTAGTGTTAGCGATGGTATTCTGGTGGAAGGCTATATTTTTGTTATAGGATTTCTCTCTGCATTATGTAATTGTTTGATTTTTTGTTCTGTGATGATAGATAGAATATGATTTTGTTGTCGAGTATACATTGGTTGTTACTTTTGGAGATTGAGTTCTCTTGGAGTGTTTAGATGAGTTGGGAGAGTGACGTGGGAAGTTTTCGGGCGTAGAGTAGCGTAGATCAGCATAATATCTTTATATATTCATATGGGTTACGTATATGTGAAAGGTGTCGAGTTTTTCCTGGGTATGAAAGAGGATGCTATTGTTTTTCGGTAGTATTTGGTTTTGTTTATTGTTCAATATTTATTATATTGATATACACTTTTGTTTTATCGCATTTTTATAGCTTCTCATGCAATTTTATTTGTTAATTATTTAACTATAAGAAGAGGTGATTATTTAGTGAAATCTGCCTACCTTAATTAGTTATGTTCTATGTTTTAATTATGAGTGTGTTATGTATATTATTTTTTTTGTTGGCCAAACAGAGATGTTGAAGTCGGGATGATGTTTGAGGTTTTTGTTTTTTAAGATTCTGTAATTATTTGGTTTTAGAAGATCGATTTCGCGCTAGAGATTTTTTTTTGTGTAAAAGAATTGACGTGGTATAGGGATATCTGATGTTTACGAGAGCGTTTTTTGAAAATTTATTTTTTACGATTGTTTATCATTATTTCTATATTTGATAGTCGCAATTATTTGAATAGAAGGATTTAGTATTTCTTCTCGGAGTGTAATTGTCATGTATGTGTGATTTGCTGAGAAAATAGAATGTAATATCATACCTTTTGTATTGGTATGGTCAGAGGAGATAAGCTTTTGATGAATTTATATTTTTTTATTTAAGTGTGGGTTGCATTTCACGAAGGGTATCAAATTATTTACAATGAATCATACTTTTATTGGATTATTATTTTTTAATAATGTCGTGAAGATATTAGTGATATAGTTGATCAATATACTATGTATTCCTAATGTGTTCCTCATATAAGAAGGTGGACGTTGTAAAGTATTTACGTGCCGTGTGTAGTTGTCTATTAGGTTTGCTGAATGGCAGGGTATAATGTGTATGGTACCAGTGGTAATATATTAGTGTAGTTCTATTTCATATGGTTGTATTCTCTTTTGAGTATTTCTAAGATTATGTTATGCAACTATTGGGTACTATAGTGTGTAGGCATAGTAATGAAGTTATTGTTTTCTCTATTTATATTCTGGCACTATGAAGAAGTTTATCTTAAAAAAATGTCTCTTTAATTGTCTGGAGAAAAGGGTGATTTATTATATCTGAGAGTTCTTATATATGTTCAATTTTTGTAAGGTAGGAAGGAGATCTCTATATAAATGGGTAAATTGTGGTGGTGTTGTGGTTATAAGGCCGGTGAGATGGTGAATGTATAAATGGATAGAGTTTGGTATCTTATTTGGCAGGTATCAAACTACATAATATAAGAGGAGTGGATTAGGAGTCTGTTTTTTTGGTTGCGGGATATAATTTCGAGAGATTGCTAGAGGTATTATAGGTCGGTCTGTGGTTCTCCTTATTTATAGTTAGTGGTGTGATGTTGCGAAGCAATATATTACTAATTATCGTGTTGTCGCGTTTTAGGGTGTATTCTTTTTGCTTTTGTTTGGGGGTCGCTTTTTCGCGGATCTCTGTTTGATTTAGTTGTTGTGTGTTCTGTCCAAGTTCACGGGTTTCAGGACCGTGGATCGATCGCCGTGGGATGGTGTCTTAAGTGGTCTGGAATATTATATTTATTATGGTGTTTTTCATACGCCTTGGTGGTATAGGTATGGGTTAATTTGATGACTGCTTCGTCATGTGAGTTATTTGGTGACTATATAAATGTGTATTTTATATTTATTAGTATGTTATGTTGAGTAATGGGTTATTATGAGGTGATTTAGTTTGGTAGGTGTTGTTATTTTATTTTATTTATTTAGGTTATATTTATATTATTATATTATTTTGAAGGTTATCTGAAGAAACGTTTTGCTGCTAATTAAGAACAATTACAATTATACCAAATTATAAATTAAAAATAAAGTACTGGAGTCGATCAGGCGCAGTAACGCCGCCGCCGCCGCCACCACGGTCGAAATCGGGGGGGGGGACGATCGGCGAGCGAGCGACGGTAGTGGTGCTCGAGAGGCCTCGATGAAGCACGGACGGGGCAGTGCTGCGTCAAGAGATTTATTGTCCGTTGTTAAGTGCAAATTCGGACTGAGTGTGGCCGTGGTGTGGAACGCAGCGTTTGATAAGGATTAAAATCTGATGATTAATGGACGTAAAGAATTGCGCCACCAGAACTGATAAAAAATAATAAGAACAGGAAATCGTGTGACGCGGAGGGCTTAGTAATCATAACCCACCTTGGTATATATAATAACCGTGGGTAGTACTGTACGGACATCCGCGCATAAGTTGAAGAAAGGTCGCGAAAAGACTAAGAACAGCCGACGAACATCAATCACGCGTCGTGCGCCCAATACCGTGAGACAATTGTTCACACTGCTGGGAGGACCCTAAGCGAATTCATCGGCCGTTACGTTGGGCCAGAGGAGTTGGTCGCCGTGAGGGAGGGCGAATTCCCCGACGGACGTCGGGGCGACACGAGATTGCCGAAGACACCGGCCGCCGTTGCCAACGACGGCCCCGGTCGCCTCGAGGAGCATGTGGTTTTTAAAACATCAAGGTAGCGTGAACCGTGCGCCTATTCAAGGCCTGCGCATTGCGATTTATAAATACTATTTGTAAAGTGTGGGTTTCTCTGATCATTAAAATATTTTTAGATATGCAAAAGAATTTATTAACGATATCTCCCTATGCTGCGCCAAATTCCCTGGAGACCGCATTCCAAAAATGTACCCTGTTCCCTTGCATAAATTTATTTGTCGTGAAAGTACGCGGCTTCCCAGGTTACGTCATAATATATATATATATATTATACTTATATATTATATATCATAAATATATATATATATATATACACATTTTTAGTAAATCTACTAACATGAGACAGTCATCATTACTTCCCTTCAGCAGGAAGGCGTATGAAATATTATAATATTCGCCCTTAAGAATCCAGGGCGTCGATCAGGTTTGAACCCGTGAACTTGGGTATAACAGTCCGAAACGATAACCATTACACCGCAAGCGTAATTAGTTATTGCTTGGATAAACATTTTAAGGGAAAGGGGTATATTCTTAGCATATTTACTGATTCGCAAAAACAGTTTACTTCTTTTATTAGTTTGTAATGATTGGGTAAACTCCTATCCATTTTCTTCACCATCTTCCGGTATAACCAAGACAAATTTATTTAGTATGTATTTTTACTTCAAAAATTACATCTTAGACATCATCGATATTTAAATCACCCTTTTTTCCAGACATTAAGCATTTTTTTAAGTATTTATCAATAGTGCAGGTATATTCAGAAATATATTATTGCTCAACTATCGTAAATTTGTTGCATCATAATCTTGAATTGGATCTACAATATGATGTACACTATTTTTTAACTGGTTACAATTTACTGCATCAGCATTAGAACTACCAGCACGTACTTTACGTAATTTTTATGATAAAAATTAGAATCTGTAGATTTGATCCTTATCAATATATCTTGCGGCATTTATTATATATAAAGTATGTCATGTAATAATTGATATCGTGATGCAACACTTAAAATATAAATTCATCAAAAAGTTATCTCCTCTCTTAAACTTAAAGGTTGTTTTACTTCTATTTTCTCAGCATCACCTAATGATTGTACATTGAGAATTAAATCTTTTAATTCAATATTTGCTTCGATATGAATAATATAACAATCGTAAAATATTTCAAAAAACGCTCGGTTGTAAAATGAGTATTTCACTCAAATTTCTTTTACACAAAAATCTTGGAAAATCGATCTTCTTATTTCGTCTTGAAAATCAACATCATCGTCAACATCTCTTGTTGGCCAACAAAAAATTTTGTCATAAAATTATTCATAGCTAACTATTTAAGGTTCAGTTTCACTAAATTCTCTCTCTTCTTTGTGTTAAATGATACTAACATTGTTGGAAGCTGTAAAATGTAAAACAAACGTGTTTAATTATATATTTGAATATAACAAAAATACTACGAAACTGCTCCTCTTTCATCCAGGACTCGCCTTTCACCTTGCGATTGATTAAGATATTATGCTGATACGTTACTCTACGACGAATTCCGCGTCTTCTTCTACATACAGGATCATCTCCAGAAGTAGACATGTTCTGACAAAAAATCATTTTTCTTACTTATCACAGCAAAATCAAATTACTTGCAGAGAAATTTCAATATGCCATTCTGAATAGATGCTACATACAAGAAAAAACTCTCTTACTACATTTCGAAGAGCAGTTAGAGATCACGGTGACACTTCCTGTCACTTTCTTAAAAAATCTCCCCTCTCGAAAATGTAACCTAACTTACCCCTCAGGTGGTACTATTTACCATCCAAAGCACTAGCTTGGATTACACGTGACATCATTTGTCTCGTGGTTGTCCGCATGCGACCTCTGCAGATTCAAAAGGAAATTTCTATTTGGTTTTAGATTTAGATTTACACAGTCAAAAAACAGTAAAAACAGTATGTGACGTGGGGGGCAAAAGATAATCTGCGCACTTTTTCTTGAGTTCCAAAAAACCTTCCCGACTTTTTACTTATAAATAGTTGAAAGATGAGCAAATGTTTAACATAAATAAATAAAAATAAATTTTAAAAATCGCAAGATTAGCAATATTTAAAAAATAGTCATTTTCATTTCATTTATAGAAAAATTATTTCCATCGGTATTCTTGCAATTCGCTAGAATGCTTTTTCTGCATTGGTAACAAAATAGTAACTTACCTCTACTCTTACCATTACAAGCAAAAGGAGAGTTTAACAAAACGTTCTCATAGTGAAGCTACATTTATTTCCAGAAGCAAAACAAGGGGCCATCTCAGCATTTGCTTAATGAATCAGGGAAACTGGACAAAACTTGGTCGAGATATGGGTCATTGACCCGGAAGCTGAAGTACATTATTTGTTACAAACATATTACGTCTTTTAAAAAACTATACAATACAAATATAAACTAATTAATTATATATAACTGTTTTGATAAAATAAACATTATTTTTCTTTTTGATAAACAGTATAGTCTCTAATAGAATAAAAAGAGTAATGCAGCAGAAAAGATTTTACTTTTATCTTAAATTTGCAAACCGACTTCAATTGTTTAATGTCATCTAGGAGTGCGTTTTAAAGTAACGTACATGTATTGTATGTGGATTTCCGACAGTGAGTTGGTGATACTGACACTTTATGACCGCAATTTTTACGGCGTGTGGTGGAATTATAAATATCAGTATTGCATGAAAATATATTCCCACCGTTAAGTAAGTCACTTTTAACAAATATTACAGATTCGTAAATATATAGGAAAGGCAGTTGTAAGATTCCACGCTCAATGAAGAGAGGCTTGCAAGAGTAACGCGGATGGCATTTTTCATTATTCGAATAATTTCTTTTGCAATCTAAAGATATGCGTACTACATGATGAGTTCCCCAGAATTTTGTACTATATCTCAGGCGGGAATATACATTTGCAAAATACACGCAACGAGCTGCATGAAGGCTGACAGAATTTAATAGAATTCTGAATGCGTAACATAATGAATTTAATTTAGTGTTTAATTTTGTTATATGTACATTCCATTTGAGGTTTGACTGAATTGACAGACCTACATATTTTGTTACCTGAACATGATGCTGGTGATTTGAAATGCAAAAAAGCATTGAAGCTGTTTTTCCTTTATTAACTATTAATCTGTTATAACAAAACTAAGTTGAAACTTCTAAAATCGTACTATTATTGTTTCTTTTTTGCAAAGAACATTCGTGTCATCGGCAAACAGAACCGTTTTTAATAGACGACGGCATACCGTTTACGTATAACAGAAAGAGGATAGGGCCTAAGATCGAGCCTTGCTGAACCCCATATTCAATTGGTAAGAAATATGAAAGATAAGTAAATAATGTCCTTTCGTGCCAGTACGGTATTTCTACTCTTTGAGATCGACGTTTAAGGTACGAAGTTATCCAATCTAGGGCGATACCAAGAATTCCATAAGATAGTAATTTTGATAGCAAGATGTTATGCTCAATAACGTCAAAAGCGTTCGAAAATTCTAAAAATATTTCGATGGGTGCTTCATTTTGGTCCATTTATGAAGCAACATATTTAAGAAAAGAAAAAATGAATTGTCAGTTTCCGTAGATTTCGATTTTCTAAACCCGTGTTGTGAGACTGAAAAACTGAATCCAAACTCTTCCTATGAAACAAAGAACTAAAAAAACTTTAAAGTTAAAAAGAGAACTTCTAACCCTTCAATATGCTTCAACAATCATTTGTCTTAAAATAACCATATGCACAATAAGCAAAAATCAATATCAAATGATCTTCAACAGCACTTCAATAACCTAACGAAATCTTTACTATATAGAATATGTACTATCAAGAATGATTTGTCACTTAAAGAGAATGTCACAATTCCACGGCAAATCCACTCAGTTCCACCATGGGAGGAACTCTAATTTATAATTGATGACCACATTCTGAATGAAATGTATGGCAAAGACAGCACTCCTAATATTGTGTGCAAAATCTTATTCAGAGAATTATCGCATATTTTCATAAACTACCCCCACATATATACAGATTAATCAGTGATAGATGAAAAAAAAGCATGTGCCATCATTTGGAATATTGAGAACATCTCTTCAAATTGCAAGATTCGTTTACAGTATTTTCCTATGAAATCATTGCTACGGAAAAAGCCATAGATCTAATCACCGATTCGGAACTAAATAGTGCCATAACTTTTATAAATTCTAAATCAACTCTAAATGCATTAAAGCATCATGAGAACAAGAATAAAAAGAAAACTACATCATTCATGGGACGTAATATGAAAATAGTTTTGACATGGGTCCCGGCTCATCAAGGAATATTAGGAAATGAAAAAGCTGATTCAGCAGCAAAAAATCCATTTTCCAAGAAATCGTTTGTACAAAAGAAATTACTGTAGAAGAAAAAATGCATCTGGTAAAAATGGAACATAATCTGGCAAAACTCAAGGTCAAATCTACACTTGGTCCGTAACAATTTGTGGGAGCATCAACTATGCATCAAAAACAAGAAGGTCAAATTATATTGTAGTAGACGTATATTGACCAGACCAAGATTTGTTCCTCCAACTTGACAACACTCTTCTCATGTAAAAAGAACCTGTGAACAAATGCCCTAAATGTGTAAACTATTTTCCACATATTAACTGAGCGTTATTAGTGTGAATGAACTGGATTGCCTGAGAACATCAAGAACTGTTAATATGACATTGAAAGAGTGCACGATATTATGAACTTCTTAAAACGAATTGGTGTACTTTTGACGTTATTGACCATAACATCTTGCAATCAAAATTACCTTCTTAAGGAATTCGTGGTATCGCCCTAGATTGGATAACCTCGTACGTTAAACATCGATCTCAAAGGGTAGAAATACTGTACTGGCACGAAAGGACATTATTTATTTATATTTTCAATTCTTTACCAGTTGAATATGGGGTTCCGCAAGGCCCGATCGTAGGTCCTATACTCTTTCTGTTATAAGTAAACGATATGCCCTCGTCTATAAAAATGGAAGAACGGTTCTGCTTGCCGGTGACACGGATTTTCTTTGCAAAAACGTAACAATAAATAGTACGGTTTTAGAAGTTTCAAAGAAGTTGGTTTTGTAATAACAAATTAATAGTTAATGACGCAAAAAACAGTTTCAATGCATTTCTGCATTTCAAATCAGCAATCGCATGCTCCATTGAAAATGAATAATATGGAATTAGGTGATGTTCAGGTAACAAAAGATCTAGGTCTGGCAATTTAGTCAAACCTCAAATGGAATCTACATATACCAAAATTAAACACTACATTAAGTTCATTATCTTACTCATTCAGAATTTTATCAAATTCAGTCAGCCTTCATGCATCTCGTTGCGTGTATTTTGCAAATGTACATTCAAAAATGCAATTCGCATTAACCAAATTACGCGGTACACAAATTTAATTTAAAAGTAAAATATTTTCTGCTGCTCGTTCTATACAATTAGAGACTATACTGATTATCAAACAGAAAAATGTTTATTTTAACAAAACAGTGATATATAATGAATTAGTTTACATTTGTATTGTATAAAGTTTTTTAAAGACTTAATATGTTTGTAAAAAATTAATGTACTTCAGCTTCCGGGGCAATGACCCCCATCTCGATTAGGCTTTTGTCCCGTGTCCTTGATCCATTGAGCAAACGCTGAGCTGGCCCCTTGTTTTGCTTATGGACGTAAATGTAGCTTCACTATGCGCGCGTTTTGTTGAACTCTCCTTTTGCTTGTAATGGAAATAGGTAAGGGCGAATTGCTACTTTGCAGAAAAATCATACTTGCAATTCGTGTAAAAAAAGAAAAGTTTTCTATAACTTGGATAACTAAAATGACTATTTTTCAAATATTGCTAATCTTGCGATTTTTAATTTTATTTTTAATTAATGTTAAACTTTTACTCATCTTTCTACTATTTATAGTTAAAATGACTAGAAGGGATTCTGGAACTCAAGAAAACGTGCGCAGATAATCTTCTCCCCCTTACGTCACATACAGTTTTTACTGTTTTTTGACTAAATAAATCTAAATCTATTTAAGAAATAGTTGTAAATCATTTTTTGAAGTTTGTAATAGTAAAATGTAACTAAAGTCGTTAATAACCCAGAAGTCATTAAATGCGACTATAAATAAATTTAAAAAAAAACATTACGCTTGTTTTTCATTTGAATATAAAATTAAATCGGCAGAATTTTATTTTGAATTTTTTGTGTTTAAAAAAATATTGCGTCTGTCGGTTTTTGTGTTCAATCCGACATGATTTAAAATGTGTAAGTCTGTTTACAGATATTGTGTACCTACTTTACTAAACCACGATTGTATTTTATCTCTATATTCACCATCATTTGATTTCCATGTCATGTCAATTGTTATAAAGCCTAGCCAAGCCCAGTCATCCCTACATAATTGTCATACATTTTTAAATTCTTTAAATTTCATATCACCACCTACAAATTCATGATAAATATGTTTGAGATTAAGGTCTTGTCTGAATATACTTTAAAAGTTTGATGCTCTCTAATCAACTACGTAGAAATTTTGAATAATATTTTTTTCAATATCTTTGTCTACCACGTGTAAAATATTCTCTTACGATATATTGATTTTGTAATATATAATTATCGAATAATACTAAAGAATGTTCTTTACAATAATCAAGTGGTATTAATTCATCTTGATGACTTCTAAATGTAATTATAACATTTTCAAGCTTATTACTCTTATTCACAAATCACATATTTATCTTGTTCAAAAGATTTTGAATATACATACACATGATTAACTTTTCCACAATTTAACCATCCTGTACTCAAATTATAATTATCAATCAATAAAGATGTTTTACCTCATCCACTAGAACTTTACTATCCACTTTAAACCAAAACAGATTTTGGTTTAAAAACTGTGTGACAGACAAACTTGTATTTTAACGCATTTAAACACTTTCAATACTTATTTTCTCTTTCTCTATTAATTTATTTAGATTTGTGTAAAGGTTTAAAATGTTTGTGAAAGTATTGTAATAATGGTGAAAAACATCAAAATTCAATGTGTCGTCTTGTAACCGTTGCCAATCTGTGGAAGATAAGAACGGTTTTTTAAATAGCGCGGGCGTGCCCTCTGCAAGAGGAGCCGCCCGTATTTATGTACATACTGAGACAAATGAATTGTAATGTCTCTACCGACCGACGCGAGAGGAAGGGAGACATGCAGAAGAATGAAGAAGGAGGTAGGCAGCCATGAAAGTCGGATCGTGAGCTAGTAGAAGAATATTGTTTCATTACTTGAATACATTTGACATATAGTTTTACTTTTGTAATTGGATACTTTCTATCTATAATGTTTGGAGTATTTGGAAAATTGTGTCGCCATACTCAAGGCGAATAAATTTGGAAAAACGACACCGGAGAACGGACGGCACGGAGTGCAACGTGAAGGGCGATGCATTGTGGACAGCCGGACGCGAAGAGGTGAAAAGCCAAAGTTCTACGACGACATCCGAGAAGGCCCAGGTGGAATCAACGTTTTGTGTGGACACTATAACGCCCTGCGAAGGAAATGTTTTTTTTTCTACTTGGTCACGGACAATAACGATCCGCAATTTCTCAATTAATTGTGCGATAGGTATTTCACGTGGGCGTGAGTGACTCTGCTATTGAATCGTTGTATTTATTTTGTTTTTAAGAGAAAGTACTAAAGGATAAATAGACTAGATGTACAACATTTCGTGACGCACAGACGAGTGCAATTGCGCTAGGAGGGAATGTGGTCTAGTTCAGGCAGCTTAGAGAAAAAATAAGCTGGTAACAGAATTAGGTGGTAGAGAGAAAGAGAGAGGTTGGGAAAAAGTAAATGGTGTGTGACCTAAAAAGTTGATATTTTGAGTTCTTGTTACTCAATTCTCTTGGTGTAAGACACTAACAATGTAAAGATAGAACAACAATTTTGTATCTGAAGGTGTGGTAGTGAAACCAGCATAGAATAGGACGGTCGTAAATTGGTAAATTAATTATATTGTAATGATGTCACGTGCTTCAAATTAGTACGTGTGAAATATTGTACTTCTTTTGTTCTTTTATTCAGATAGTGAATGTCAATAGAAAGATATTTCAATGACATTATGATGGCCATGGTAGTTGAGAGTATAAGGAAATAATTTTAAAAGTGTAAATATTTAATTGTGTGTGTTTGTGCAGATTGTAAAATTGTATAAGCATTTGTTATTTTCTCAATTTGTTTAGTTAAAGGATCCAAACATTATTTCTTCAGACTTTGTTATTGTAAAAAAAGGGATAATTATTTTGTTTTGTGTTTCAGAATATATTTATTTTCTTTGTAAATTTTCTGGACACGTATTTCTTTACCTAAGACGAGAAAGAAATATCCACAATTATTTTGACTGATAATTACAAAGTCACAGTTATGAACCTCCCACTTCATCGGAAATGAAAAAGAAAGGGATCAAGGAATCATCGGCCCAATTTACAACGCTATTGGCATAAATGAAAAACACTAGACCTTTTTCCAAGGGAGGTAATTGACTGTTTTCGAAATCTAGGTGTGCACATCGTATAAACGAAACTCCCTTTCGATTCCATCGTGAACACATCGAATACATTCCAGTTCGAGCTCAATCGTACATTCATTTGGGTCAAAGTACACAATTTGTACAGACTAATGTATGTGTTTAATATATCGTGACAAGCTCTTGTGCACAATCCGAACATTCGAGATATGACTCCATGCGCACTCCGTGTACGTTTGCGCGTACATCTCGCGCATATTGACGTACATGCTCATTTTCGCCAGGGAACGTTCTGTTCGAACGTGCCATCATACATTCCTAACTGTGCATCTAACTTGCGCCTTATCACAATTCAAACTATTTTCTCATCCGGTGGCTCTCTCATCCGGTGTCCTGCAATCCTCTCAGTGACGTAATCCTGCTTTGAACCACAACCTTTCTTCCATTATCCCTATGATAATCGGCAGTCCCCGTTTCAGTACCTTTCGTGAAATTTTACTTTGAACTCCTCCATAGTTTTCGGAAAAGTTTCTAAAGTATTCACGCTCTCCTTCGCTTTGCCTGCAAGCATAAGATATACATTCTTTACTTTCATATTCCACTTTTAGGAGCGCACACGGGTTTTCTGAACTACTCGCTCCAACGGTTAGGTTTGGTGGTAGATTCACTATGATAGACGACATACTATTCGTTGACGAAATCGGCAACTCAACAATATTTTGATTGATTCCTGATACTTCATTCTCTACCTTTTTTATATACGACTATCTGCTTCTGTAGGCTTGTTCATTATTTTCTAGTCTTTTAATGTCCCCATCTAAAGCCTGGAATTTATCTTTTACTCTCATCTTGAGTGACTCGTTATCACTCTTTAACTCCTTTTGGTCAGTAAGAAGTGCATTGATCTTTGCGTCTTGACACCGAATTTGATTCATTACTTCGTCACATTTCAACTCTGTCTTGGCTTCTGACTGACCAACCACTTCTAGTGCCATATTGGTAACCCTATCATCAAACTCTCGGATTTTACTGGTTAATTCGGCGGTTAGACTGTCCTTCTGTTTGTCAATGTCCTTTATTAATTTTTGTTCCAACTGATGTACCTTAGCCGACAAATTCCCTTCTGTTTCGATGTTGCTTCAAAGCTTTCGATTAGTCTTACTTCTAATTGTTAGTTCTCTTCCGAAACTTTGCTTCCTAATTTTGAGAATTTTTTAATGATTGCTCACGAAGTTGGTCAAATTGTGAAGAAGTTTCACTAAACTTGGCTTCCAGATTGTAAGAACGTTTTATTGATTCTTACCGTATTTAGTTGGCGCGACAGCCCGTGAAAAGGCTCCGGCCTACAGGCGACGTCTCCGCCTCGCGGCCATGGGTTAAGGGAGTACATGTGGATTCTTCCCCTAGTTGATCAAATTGTCGAGAAATTTCACTAAACTTAGTTGTGACCACAGAGCAGAAGATTTTAAAGTACTATCTTTGCAAAAAATACAGGCTGACAACACCATTGACCCTTAATTACCAAAAAAATAATAATTTTATACTATAAAAAAAAACGAAAAGGAAAGTAATTCATTGATCTTTACATTCTCTTTAAATAAACAACCCCAAGTACTAATTAATAAATGTGAAGTAGGCAATTTATACATTTGCTGTTAATGCCATTCATCAAATCTATCTTTATTTCTAATAAAAATAAAACATAAAAAACACGTTTTTCATTATATCTCTGCAAAAGATTTCCCTATGAGGCCGATTTTTTGGGAATGTACGACATGTTGTATTCTCTTTCATATGATTATCGCGATTATCGATTTGCTACCGGTCACTTTTCACCCCCCTATTCGGCTCTACACTTTTCGGTAGATAGCAATGTCACGCTCAGTTTATTTGGGCTTGCGCTACTGCGCTTAGAGATAACTAGTGAAAACAGCTGCTGTTATAGTCGCGTGCAACCGACACTATTAGTCTTATAGTTGATTGTGTGAGGTGAAGGATATGTGCGTTATGTTTTGCGTTTGTACATAAGACATTTTATGTAGTGACTTTGAATGGTTTGATCTAAGTTCATATTTGTCCTAGTTTCTTTTGTTAACTCACGATAATATTTCAAAACGTTTGCTCAAAAGAAACGGAGAGACTTAAAGGGGGAAAATTAATATTTGCGACCCTGGAAAACGTGAATTCTCACTACACTACGTAGTCGAGAAGTGATTTACTACCTGTGAAAACAAGAAACATTCACTTTTTTGGAACAAAGTATCCATAAAACTAAATGAACGCCGAAAATATACATGCTTGCCCTCGAATATCAACTGTTTACTTCACTTCTATTTCGAACGTTGAGAATTTCTCGAAACTTTTAGAGGCTTTAATTTAATGGAGCACTCAGCATACATCTACAGATAAGATAGAGAAGAGAAAATTATAAAATATATGAAGAAATACCCTTAACATTTTAATGACTTTACAAAGACTGAAACTCGTTAACATGATTCATTTGATCCCAAATACCAACCCAATAGTTTTGTACGCTGAAGTGTCTTGTCAATTTCCTTCTGTGTGTATCTATGCAATTAAATGAATAATTTAACTAAATACCAATAATTAATTTACAAAAATTTTTATTCAGAACATTACCAAAGCAAGTTAAGACATTTCGTTAGAATTGAGAATCTACTATAAATTTATAAGTTGTATCTATTCAAGACTCACAAAACTTTCTTTTTTATCATTCATATGTGGAATTCGTTGTAATTACATTTGCATTGCGCGGATGACATTGTTTTACATTTTGGGGAACAGGTCCATCCAAGCGAATACACTAATGGGTACTGCAAAGTGACCAAATTCTAAGGGTCAATGAATCTACAAGACAGTCGTCTCATATACTGAGAATGATAGCAAAAGTATATTTGTAATTTTTCAAGATTTCTTACTAGCAATAATATATATGCAATTCTTACGACATTAGAATTGCCATATTCATTTCAAAATTCTGGTGTTGGCTTCTATTATCGTTTTTGCTCTTCAATATTTTCTGCATACACAAAAATTTCACTTTATGCACTAGTTACACTGTAATTTCGCTCTTTAATGAGGTTACATGTAAGGAAATATATCTGTTGTATAAACCGAAAGCGATTGAGAATATGAGAAGCGTTTTATTTTGACAACTGTCTCTGAGAAGGGGTCAAAACAGAACATGAAGCAGTAAGTCTATGGAGAAGGCGAGTGGTGCTGTGTAGTGCGAGTGCAGGGTGCGGGGCGGACACAATTCGCGACGCTGTCTCTCCGCCGCACTGTCGCCCCGGTGCTTAAGCACAATTCAACTCCGCTGCAAAATACGGGTTCAGCGGCCTAAACTAACTACTGTGAAACTTTGCTTTACCTGCTTGCTGCCGGCGCACCTGGGTTCGCGCGCCTGCGATTCCGAGACCCTTACACCCCCCACCACTTCCCCTTACCCTCCCCTCCAGCCTCCCCGCCCCACCACCAGACTTTCAGCACGTCTGTCTGAAAGTGCGCAAAAACAATTTCTGTGCGGCTGCCTTCTTCTTGCTCCTCGCCCCTCCCCACAGACGCTATGCTGTTCGCCTCGCGGCGTCGCGCCATTGCCACCACTCATTTAGAGCCCCTTCCATCCTTTCCACACTCATTATCGCATCTTTCGGCGCTCTTGCTGATAGCACTCCTAACAACCACACACTTCAGAAACAACGGAGACACCTAACAATATGATTTAAAGCAGTTTTATGTCTATATTTTGATATCATTTTAACGCCGATATTGAGAAAGACATTAAATATGCAAATGCAGGCAGATGATTCCACGCACAATTTATTTATCTTTCTTTATTTAGGCTTCACAGCTAGCCTAGCTAGCTAAGAATATACGCAATTGGTCGTTAAAGAAATTTAACGGGGGATATCCTAGAGCTCCATTACTATTGGAACGATCTGTGTTTTACAAGTCGCTGAACTTGGTTTCAAAACTGCATTTAAAGACGTTTCTTTCCCTCCTTTGTAACGACATTCTGATCGCAAGGTAGATACACTCTTCCCCCTCGAAATCTCAAATAATAATAATAATAATAATAATAATAATAATAATAATAATAATAATAATAATAATAAATAATTCCGTGGTGCAGCCGGTTCCAGTAGTCGTCGTTTGCGCCCTGGAGACTGCAGGTTTGAGTCGTGCTTTGGCACGGTCATATTTGTGATTGTTACGTCACCCTTCATCAGCCTATCTCTTCGTAATTCAAGGCGCAACAACCTTGTCTTACCAAGGGATGCAGGCGAAAAGCTGATTCCCTAATTACACACGTTAATATCTCTACACTGTCTGACAGAAAATTTGATGCCCCCAGGAGTGGTTGAAAGTGAATGAAACTACATATTATGAAAGAGCATGCGACTTTATAGAACAATGTGGGGTGAAAACGTCAAGGCCGTTGGCAGTTACTCGCACAGGTGGAAACTTGACGCCAAGTCAGTGGGTCGTCACATCTCCTTTGGCTGAAATGCATGCTCGTCCACAGTTGTTGCGACTGTTCCTCCAGATATGCTGGTTGGTACTGCGACGGATTCCCCTTCCAATGTTATCCCACACAAGAATGAAGAGGTTCAGGGGTCTCGCAGGCGCGAGAGGACCTCTAGGCAGTCCACATACACGTGTATTATATTTTTTGAACACTGTCCCAGGATGCTGTGCCATAAGGGATAGGGTGTGCGGAAGTAGAATGTCTGTGACGTTTGGTTGTGCCGTCAAAGATTGCCTAAGCACTATTAGAGGTAATTTGAATGCATATCCGATGGCTCCTCACACCATGATGCCCGGGGTTACGCCTGTGTCTTCACAATAAAGCGAGGATGAGCCCTCTGCCCTTCACGCTGCCACTCTCAAACACTATGGTCATCAGAGGTTATGGGGAAGCGAGTCTCATCACAGAATATGATGCGACGCCATTCATCCTCTGCCCATGCTTTCCGGACACGGCACCAATCCAAACGTCGACGTCGGTGTTCTGTTGAAAATGGCAACCGACACGTGAAACGATGTGAACCCAATCCGACGGATTTGAGTAGTCGAGCCACAGTGCGGGAACTCATAGGATGTTGTAGCGCCGCCAGTACATATTAGTGGATGTCAGGTGCCGACATCATGGGATTCCGCGCTGTTTGGCGCACCATATGACGGTCCTTCCAGGGGGTTTATTACTTTATACTACGTAAGTGAAACTTCGAGTCCGAGAATCCATTCACATGTGTATGAATATAAAAAAAAACTTTTGAATATTCGTATATTCAAGTCAATAAGCATCTGCAATCAATTAATTACTACAAAATAATTACTACGAAAACACATTTTTATTAATATAATTTTCCACGTGGTCACCCTGCTTTTCAATTCATCTTGTCCACCGTTGCACAAGGTTTCTAATAATGTCTGAAAACAAGGGATTTTGGCTACACAGAACGTCACTTATACATCGATTCCATTGCCTGTTAATCGGAGCTGAATGGATGGCCTTTTAAAGCATTTTTTGTGCCCCAAAAAGATAGTAATCCAATGGGATGAGGTCGGTACTGCACGCAGGTTGCTCCATAACTTCGAAACGCAGCGCATTTTTACACTTTGTTGAGATGTTTCGGAACCCATCTTGCAGAGACTTTGAGAAACGTAAGCCTGTTATGCATGCTTTCATATGCAAAACCATGGCTAATAGTTTGCCACCTCATCACTGGCCTTATATTAAGGCTCAAGAAACGCACGTATTAAAAATTGGCATCTGTTACATCTGTAGCTGGACGCCCTGTTTTTTCTCCATCCTTCACACTCGTTTGATCGCATTTAAACTGCTCAATCTACTGGTAAACACTTATATATGGCAAAACATTACCGTATATTGCAAATATTCTAAGAAATCCTGGTTCTGGTTTAGATCACAACTAGTGGTGCTACAAAAAAAACACATACTACTTTCACGTAAATGTTCAGCTACATTATATTACATTGCATACATATTAAATATGGTTGCGTAGGCTTCCGCGGCCGGAGTTTATGTTTTCTAGGCTATCCGGGACGAGCCGCGTCACTGACATGATGGCTAAAGTTTCGGCCAGCGTATTGTGGCCTTCTTCAGAGCTGGCCGAAACGTTAGCCACCATGTCAGTGACGCGGCTCGTCTCTAATAGCCTAGACAACATTATAAATAAACCTTCACAAGTGTTCTCAATCAGCAGCTCCGAGACTAGCTCAAATCTTCAGAGTTAACTCACCGTCACTCATACTACCAGAAGCAGCGTATTTCATTCAACTGGGGCTGACGCTTTATAGCGTAAATGCTCGTTGCGTGTAAAGTACACTTAAAATCAAAATATTTGTTTCAAACTCCCAAAGCCTGGAGTTTGTTTTTATAGTGCGTGGAATATCAATTTAGGAAAATATCAGCTGAAAGGTTTAGGGGCTAGCGTTGACCATAGACGGACTGACGGACGAACAGACATACAGACGAAGTTTTGGACGTTTCTAGTACCACCTTGGTGTGCTGATATATGCATAGCAGCAAATGTTATATTTATCTAATCTGCAATTTTCAAGCAAAAATAACGTCCGCCCGTTTTGTTCTTGTCATTTATGGAATACGAATATATTAGGGAGTTTTAGCGCCACGCGTAAGGTAGCGGCGTTATGCACTAATAGTCACGTGACGGGCCTTGAAGTCATACCGTCTTACCTTAGGCCTAAGGTACGACCTTATACTTTCATAAATAGTGAAAGTCTGTGGCTATCTCTACGGTCACCTTACAAGAAGCAAAATGGCCGCCTAAAACAGAAAAAGTTGAATTTTTCCAACTCTGGTAAACCGATTCTCGTATGTGAGGAAGTTACAATTATTTCTTACCAACTCCACAACGCTGGCAAGAACTGACGGGATATGTTGGATAGGTGACAGAAAAGAAATTCTCAAAAAAGGAGTTCAAATCATATCTTCTGGATAGGTTATGTCTTATGCTCATAACGAACGCTGTTGTAAGGTATTTCCTATATTTTCAAGAAAAGCATATCCAGACTTCATACTCATCACGGAGGGCCACAAAATCTAAAACTGCATACACAATGAACATTTGTTATTCTGATGACTCGTAGCGTGTTTTAAATGTCTCACCACTAGTCTACACTCTTTGATATATTATGCAATTTCTCTGTTCAACGCTTGAAATGCTTCCTTTGTTATAACGCATAACGCAATGTCGCAATTGCTAAAACTCTTCTGAACGGTGTTCATTACGACTGTATAAAAGCGTTTGTCACGTGATCAATAGAGTTTAAAGATATCTCCTTACGCCTGGTGCTAAATCTCCCTATTATTATATTTACTCGCAATTGCATTTTAGGTTTCATACTGGGTAAAAGTTTTCATGTACAATATAAAATTCCATATATTTTGTGAGTTAGGATGGATGGTTTTTTCTCATTTCCCTCAACTTTTATTTTTGAATTAATGCTGTTTTTACGAGAAGCACTTCAATTGCATAGATGTTTCCCATCTCATATTTATTTCTGTTGCATGAGACAGGGTGGCACGAGACTCTGTCTCTTGAGTACACCTTTCGTCAAGAAATAATGTAGTCTCATATGATAATTTCAGTATGCTTCTTACTTTGTAACCCATTTCATGACAGGAGCAAAGGGTTGCTCGAAGGAGTGAGGGTGGGCGAAGTGTACTGGGAACTGAGCATTGGCCAAGCTTAAGTGCACCTTCCAACAGCAGCGACCACGCACCTGTGCCCCCTGGCGCAGACACACTTCGCCAAACCACTTGGCATCACCTTCCCCTGTCGCCTCCCCCATCCCCAGCCTCTCCGACGACGACCCGCGAGCCTTCACTTCTCTTCCAGCGAATATTCCCTTCCACTGCGACTGTTTGTGATAATTCAGGTGGTGACGGATAAATCTGACGCATTGTTTTTATCGCTATACCGTTTTGAACACTTACCATAGTGTTTGTTGTTATATATATATATATATATATATATATATATATATATATATATATATATATATATATATATATATATATATATAATATGTTATGTCACTTGGTATATTAGATATTTTATCTTTTCCTTTTGGTTCTAATATGAGTAGGAAACTAGAGCCAAATAGGCTCCCAAAGGAAGTTCTCTTATATAGTACTACAGATGACAGATGTGAGTTGACCTAAAATGAGGTAGTTGAACATTTCTGAGATTCGGAAACGGCCATTACATTCCAAATCTAGCAAAGGTAGACGAGCAGGAGAGAGAACAGACATTTTAGTCTATGATCTTTAATTGACTCTAAATTTTAAATTATGAATGCATTTTTTTATATATTTTAACATCATCCACCACCTTGATGCTAATTATTTGTAAAACTGTCCTTGTAAATTATAATTTTCAAAAGAAACAATGATAAGTAAGGATTTTATAAATGATTGACACTTCGGTATGTTTTTCATAAAGTGTTCACAAGTTTTTTTTTATTTTTATCTTTATTCTTCATTTAAATAAATAATATACTGAGAACATAATTTCTTCGTTTACATCTAAATTGTTATAAGAATATTAATACTTTTATTTTCATATCAAATATAATCTATCTCTGCTTCGACTTGAGATCCATGCATATTTAATTCGACCAGCAAAAAACTCATAATAGAGTAATGCAATACAATTCGTTGACCAAAACTGTGAGCGCGTAGAACTGCAAAGAACTGGGCGCGTTGGCGTTCGACACGCTAAGGAGCAAGTATGAAGAGAGAAGAACCGAGTGAACGAGCGATCTCACGGGAAAGAAGGGAGAATGGAATTGGTCTGGATTTGGTCGACGCAGCGATCACAGAGGTGGCACTGAGCGAATTCTATAAGACAGCGCGGCGGAGGCGACGGCGCTACCCCTTTGCGCTAAACGAGGTCATGGGCCACGCAGCGGGCAGCGACGGTGTTCAGCGATGCTAGGTGTGAGGGGCAAGCTGACACAAGGTAACAAATTGCATTGTAGCGGGATTTGAAGTGCGTTGAAAAACGACAGGACACAGACCGCTAACAATTTTGTATATTATAAGTCATCGCACCTGTGAACTAATTGACTGTTACTTAATTAGACGGAAAATCAGATTGGAGGATATCGCAGCCAGTTTAAGTAATTGAAAGGGACTGAAACGCAACTGAATTATTAAAAAGGGATTTAATTGACTCCTTGTAGTCCTTGTAACACGTTTAGTTCAACCCAGTTTTTGAAATTCATTTAAATTGTGTGAAATCTGTATTTATTATTTCGTAATATGTTTATTTCTGGGTAATGTTGATTTGTGTAATTGAAACGTGCCATTTTCAATTGTGTAAAAATTACTGAGAAAAATCGTAGCACTTGAGTGTGTGGTAATTCCTGTTGCAGTTGAAGGCAAACAATTGCATATTGCAACTAGGTATTGATGAGCCCGGTAAAAATATTTCACTACTTGCTAGAGTCATAGCCCTGCGGTGTTGTTAGTAAATCTAACTCAAGAAAATAAGTGTTTATTTTTTCTTCTGCATTCATTTTTTAGTGTGTGTGTGTGTTGTATTGAAAAAGATTGATTCTAGATTAAGTGCAACCATTGATGTATGTGTTTTTGGATTGCCTTTCATTACCCCGAAAGGTCCTGACACTCTAGTAAGTAAACATAAAGCTATTAAGGGCATCCTTGTACGACTCCATATTACGAGCCTGCGGCTTGCACTACGCGGGGGTGGTGTCAGTGTATACATACATACATATATATTGAAACGAAGAACGTTTCCGCATGATAACAAGCAAAATGATTACTAATTCTAAGTAAAAG
>BOPP01000431.1:43539-54839 GCA_017312745.1 Gryllus bimaculatus
CCTGTCGTTCTGGACCTTCGACAAATGGAGGGTCGTGTTAATTGTGAAGTTCACGAAATCTTCACATTGCCAAACAGATAATAGCATGAGGAAGTATTTGCAGAAAAGGCTGGCACTTCATCTACCCACAAGGTACTTGTGCAGGCAGATGACAATTACACGCCCCTCATATCTAAAAACAAGATGGTGCAAGTTCATCAGCTCTCATTTGCAGCAAGAGATCGATTCCTGGAAACAGAAAGCACTTCCACGGTGCATATCCGTCTGCACGTACGCCAAATCCAAATGTCCGACCAAGAAATGTCCGTACAAATGGCTCAGTATAGGAATATTTGTACCTCTGAGACAGCGAAGGTTTCATGATAGCACTACAAGATCGGTGATTCCCACAAAGAAATTACCTAAAATATATCATCAAAGACGCCAGGAGTCACTAACTGATGAATGTCGCATGTCGGTGGTCGAGATAATGAAAACATCTCCAGCATATTATATTTCAGGCTGTAGCTGTCCTCAGCTGCCACGGACTATAAAGTGAGCAGCGATCAAGTGAGCCAACCAATCATCCATCCAACAGCTAAAAAGCACAGGCTATACCTCAAAGTGGATGCACATACTACCCAGTATCACCAGAAGCGGGTACTAGAAAATGAGACACATAAGTTATACGGGACCCGCAGTAATTCTTTGACAAGACAGGACAATTCAGCACAACTAGACCTGATAATTACTCTTTGGGACCAATCTGCAAAGAAAAAGTTTGCGTTTATTGAATGTGGCAGTCATTACTCACCAGCAACATGATGACAAATACAGACTAACAATCGACAAATACATGAGCAACAGTATTTGCCGTTAAAGGAACATTGGCCGAGTGTCAGAAGTGAAACCCATCCCAATTGTACTAACTCAAGCAAACTGCCGTGAATACCAAAACTGCTCTGCAGATCGCTGGAAGAACTCTCGGCTTGGGAGAAGAGCATCATCATCGGCCTCCAGAAGTCCTGTAAATCAGCACCTGCTCACAGTCAGGAAGATTTACTGGGAAGGACATGTTGGGTTTTGACAGCTCATCTCGTTGAATTGTATTTGGTTATTCAAGCTTTTTGAAACTATTATTGCTATGTTACAATCCTTGAAAACCAGTATTTTATGTTTAATGGTGTTAGAATTCCTTAATTTGTTTTGTAGATTCTTTAAATAATTCTGTGTTACCATGCTCTGATATTGTACTGTGTGGTATCCCATGTGAACACCAAAAAACTTTGAGATAACCAACAATAATTAATGATAATAATAATAATAATAATAAAATAATAATAATAATAATAAAATAATAGAAATCGCAATATCACCACTTCTTTATTTACTAGATTTATGATAATTTGATAAACTATATACATTAAAAATGTAGATGCTTACATCACCTATTGAAATTATGATGCTACATTCACAGTGCTATCCTAATCAAACACGATGGGTACAGTATGTATGTATTGTATAGGTAAGTAAGAGTTTAACATGTGACTTTCAACAGAGTACCATTCAGAAATAATCTTAATATAAATGAAAAAAACATGTCTGTATCGATGTATCAATAGTTTTATGAAAGGGGATGACTAGAATATTACTGAGCATGAACAATAGGTATAGATCAAAAATTGTATATAACTTAGGCCATATTGATGCATTTCTCAGATCGTCGCATTACATAATGACAATATGTAGAATTAGCGCCGTGTTTGTATACATGTCTTTTCATTCCTTATTCTTGCGCATATTCTCAACGTGTTTACTTACCATATATATTTCAAAATCACACCGCTGTTCTTCTTATCTCCTTATGCCTTATTCACATCTGCCATTGGTTAACTCTCCACAGCCGTTGAATATATCATTTTATTAAAATTATATTAAGGTAAACAGTGGTTATAGAAATTAATTTGGTACATAAAAATCGAAGGCTCAAATTAATGTAAATTGTGAGGTTACTTGGATAAAATGATAAAAATATTAGTAAAATTAGATATTTAATTCGATTATAATGAAAAAATGAGCATATTTAAATATTAAAAATATGAGAGTCTCGAAAATGTTGTTCAGTAACATCCTTTTATAGATTACTTTTGAGACTAAACGTTTTCTTGCCGATTCTCTTATTTTTTAGTTAATGGGACCCGGAGTTATAACGTTTTTGTGAACGATAAACCGTCACAGCTTTTCTAAAATCAGGTGTGTCGTATTGAACACCGGGGGTATGCTGTTAAGGTGGGTCACGTAGGTCACATGTTAGCAGCTGCAAAAACCAAGCCTATTCAACCGAAACGCCTGGCGGTGCAGTGTCTTGGTTACTTGACTACCCACCCACCAACATGAATGAAGAGCGTTTGCAAGTGAGCCAGCTCTTGAGAATCAACCTAGAATATTATTTAAAATAACTCAATATTATTTAAAGTTATTATTAAGTTAATTTGGCTGCAGGTGTGCGCACGTTACCCGCAAACACTTTTATGATCACCAAATATTACTTGCTCGGCCAATTTATGTTAAAACATAAAATGACTTTTTCAATTGACTATATATATATAATTATGATATATATATATCTATACTATTAGTATATATATACGTGAGTCTTATTTCCCAGGTATTCCGTATTGTCCGGCATTTCTGTCTACGTGACGTGGTGTTTACCACATGAATTATCCACTGGTGAGCTTCATCTTGAGCAGACAAATAAAGATAATTATTACACATGGACGGGTATATGCACTAATACTTCGCGAATCGGGCTTTCAGCGGTTTCCTCTCAGTGCTGCATGATCGGCTACATTTGAAGGAATGATCGAGGAAATCTTTTTGTGCAATTAACAGTTTAATGATTGACACACATCATACATAAATTCTATTACAATCCGCAGTGCGCAAGGGCCTTATTAATTAATTCGTGCCAGCGAGGATAATCGCTACATTGAAGCTCTCGATGTCCACCGGCTTGGCAGGAGGCGAGCGGTGCCCGCCGTGCAACGCGGGCGGCGTGTTCGGCAACTTCGGTCGCCCGCAAGTTTTGTCGGAAAACCGATCTCCCCTCGGCGGCCGACTCCGCAGACCCTCCCAATTGCGATGGCCAACGAACTCCCCGGGATCCACCACCCCCAGCCAATGCAAGCAATAGTCACATATAGCTAACTTGCATATACGCGCAATGGCGTCCGTCGGGCAGCTCCGATCACACGCGTTCTCTTCAATTCCACTCGGACTGTTCGCACGTGCGGACGCTGCTGCATCACACCCGGGCGGACATGGGTCTGTCGGTTACCAAACTCCAATACATAATATTTTTCACTGATCCGGTCCTGGTGCGGCACTTCCGTTTATCCTAATCATCTGATTATTCGATTTTTTAATGCACCTCTAATCTCCCACTTAACGGCTTACAATCCAGTCCCCACACTATTGTAATATGCAACTACAAAACTTGCTTGGGCAGCACCGCCCGTCCATGTTTGCGCTCGCGCTTCTCTGCAATACCCTCCACCCGGCGCCGCGGCTCCTGCGTTACTGCTCAACCGTCACTCGCCTCGCCCGTCTGCCCCCCGGTTTGACCGTTGGTGGCTGCGGCGCGGCGGCGGCGTTACTACGCTCGATCGATTTTAGTCGTATTCGTATGGGAAAAAGAAAAAGTCTGTTTTTAGTTTTTTTCGGCAATTATTCGAATTTTTCTCGACGTAAAGACCATCCTTGAACTTCAAAGAACATTTTAAAAAAAGAATTGCACAAATTGGTCCAGGCGTTGTTGAGTTATGCGCTTACCAACACATTTTGCGATTCATGTTTATATTATAGATAGATGATAGAAAAGGTGCAATCTTGTGTTTATGAGAGGGTTCATATGTCTGCATGTTTATAGGCGTATGAGGAGTGCATCTGCATGCGTGTGTGCATGTTTAAGGTCCTGTTTGTGTTAATAATATCATATTATTCGTGCTATACACTTCGATTAAAAATAATGGTTGTCAATAGTTATTTATGACATGAGTATGGCCAGGGGTCGGATTTAAAAAAAAGCGTTTTTCACTTTTCACTGTAGTATGATTCCGATTAGTACAGACACTAACGTTTTGTTATGACAAAAGGAAATGATCAATTTTTATCCGTCTTTTTTGTTTTTGAATTTCCCGTAGATTTTAACTAAGAAGTCATTTTTCAACATTTTCAATAACTTTTAATGCATTTTTAGCTTATTTCATTGATTTTAATAAAACTTGCTTCAAAGAATATTTACGAGATGCAAGTGTTCACCACATAATTCCGTTCTTGCCTGCTTGATTTCGTCGCTCAGAAATTTTAATATTAGCCGTTATAAGTAATCTATGTGTCCCGTAACCCCTGTGAGCGCCAGTGTCGTTTCGATGAAACTCGGGATAACTGAAGAAAGATATTTTCTGGTTAATAACAGCCCAAACCCAAGTTCATTATTAGCTGAGTTCACTTGAATGAATGGAAGAAGCCTCGACTACATCACTAGCAAATCCAACAGCTTTACATGTTCATCCGAACTGGTTTTGATCGCATTTGTTACGTTATATTTCGTTGCTTTTAGGTCGTTTTTTAAAACAATTACGAGCATTACGATCATTATTAGCGAATTTTTACGTTATCAAAATATACCATTACTTATTACACTACGAATTTGGTGAATTATCAAAAAGACTTTTAAGCCTTAATTGATAACCAATCGAATATTGTAATATAATGTTACCATTTGAATATCGTAGAACGTTAGTCGCATTTCGTTAACATTCAAGTGAACTACAACTCTTTTTTAAGTTTGACTTTTCGTCCTGAGAAACATGGAATCTGATAGTATTTATGTTGATAGTGCGTATACCATGTTTTTTCTAATATTACTTGCACAAATTATTTTTTTTGGTATTAATGAAGCATGGATATATTTATCGTAATAACTTTCTTTACGATACTGATCTCAGTTTCGTAAAGTTTGGTTTTCAAAGTTTGGCATACAATCAAAGTGAATGGTTTCAATTGCATACAAAAAAAGTTACTCTTACTATACACACTATTTAGACAGTGTGTTATGTTACAAATTAGTGCTGCTTTTACACCACATACTTTAACACATTTGTAACGACTACGCAATATACAATACTACGAGAATTTGCAAAACAATTTTATCTAGTAAAAGTTATTTTTTTCAATGCTGTAATTGGATCCCGCGTGCTTAGACTTATCACGCCTTTCACGTTTCCTCTACGCCCCCAACTACATGCTATAACCTTTCCTTCCCGACGCTCAAGGAAAGTTGAATATTCGCATTTGCACTTTTTAAAGTTAGGAATGTTTCAATTACATTAATTCAACATCCAGTTTTAAAACTGATTTTACTATGGAGAAAATCTCTATCTTCAATACTGTATTTTAACAATGTTAATTTTTGTTTAAAACTTTCAAAAATTCTGGACATTCGCCGAAAATTGGACCAGAGCTCTTTTAATAGTTTTTGCTCTATTCAAGAAAAAGATTGAAAGAAAAAATTGAAGCTATTTTGGAGAAAATTTCAACTATATGTTGGTGCTTGGTGTTAAGTTCCCTCAACGTTAATATAGAATTAACAGTAATTAATACATAAAATATATAGTGACGAAATAATAATATTACCATACACAAAATTGAAGCAATAATGAACATAATTAAAGTACTGGATGACAAAGAAACGGTGTACCAGACATTTCAACCACAATAAAACAGAGCATGTGTAGTACTTCCTGTACTACTTCGACAGATTCATCCATGTGCGAACGAAGAAGAAATCAATGATGAACTTAAATCTCAGGGCCACCAAGAAGTATTTCTCTCCGCCCATTAAATGCTTAGAACCACATGAAAACAACAAAGCAGTTTACAAAATTGACAAACTTTTAAATCAAGTAAGTAACAAAGTTGAAACAACATTTAACAAGAAAACAGCAGTTTAATGCCATCGGTGCCAAAAATACGGTCGTACGAGAACCTACTGTAAAGCAACGCCTACATGCGTAAAGTATGGGTTTGGATTCATTTAAGATATGAAGGTCGAAAGAATAAATCGCAGCCGGCTACATGCGCACTGAGATCACGAAACCACCAATTACTACCAAAAGTGTATAAATAAATGATACAGAGAAAATTCAAAAAATATCCCCAACATTTAAAAACAACCCAAAACTCCTCGTTACTACCTACGAATTCACTCCGCTCCTTTCTCTCTCCACACAATACATTTCTTCAACTCAGAAAACCCCCGAAACACCACAACCATTCCCGAAAAATACCATTGCCCACACTCTCACATATGCCGTAATCCTTTACAACCCCCCATACATATTATATAACTTTATACCCATCCTGTGCAAAGTAATTGAAAAGTCGTTCCAAAAAATTGAAAAAAATTCTAAAACAGCAATTCGAACAAATAGGATCGCTTGTAAAGCTAGCTAGCCACAAAACCAAATAACACAGAAAATGCAGAAAAATTTAACAAGAATAAACAAATTAACTACTATTTAATTACTCCATTTTGCCGTTATCAAACGTAATTGTTTTAAAAAATTTTAAATATCTACAAAAAGAAAATTTATGAAAGAAAGTGATGGAAAAATTCTTAAAACTACATTTTAACGGCAACCCCCAAAATTTCTACCAACACATTGTTCCTATCTCTTTACATTTATTAATTAATTAGCTTCAGAATTAATGACTGTAGGCAATTGTTTAAAAAGAAACGCAGGCTAAATGAAGTACCATCAATAAAAACTAAAAAAATTCACAGTAAATAAACTAACTGGCGGAATCTAGAAATACTGCACAAGACACCCATTGAGTTAATAACAGATTGTTTAAATTAATTACGCCGGCCAGTTGTTTTTAAAATCAGCCACCGTTCGATCCATCATTGCATTCCACTAAAAATTTACAAATTCGTAAAATTACATTTTACCCATTAAACTAGATAACTACAACAATTATTTTGTTGCTATTTTTTATATTTATTAAATAAATGGCTTCAAAGTAATAACTGTAGGCAATTGTTTATAAAGATGCGCAAACCTCAACATAGGCTATACAGGTACCATATATTAGGGAAATTAATTATCGAAAATATCGATGTTGACATTCTGACGAAAACGAACAACCTAATTCGTTGGGAGCCAAATTTGATTTGAATAATATAATTTTGGGGGCTCTTCATATAAAACACGTACGTCATATTTAATTTTTTTTCAAAATCTGCTCCATTTTTGTTAGCTCAATTTAAGTAAAATGCTCTTGCTATTATGATTTATAATAATAAATACTCTGGAATTCGGATATTTGATTTCATTGCTTGTAAAGCTGACATACACCATCAAAATTGAAACCACATTTAATGAAATATATTCCTCAGTTTTAGATCTTTCGGTTTTATAGTTTTCAGTTTTTCAGAATACTTATATTTCTCCGTAGTTTTAATATTTCGAGCAAATTAATTTTTCATTCGAGCACTGTTCGTGCGACTGTGTATTTGTAGTTGAGTGTCAAAATATATCCCCCTCTGTATTGAAAAAATAGTGGTGGGCATACTTTCTGGAGCTGTTTATAACAGTAACGCAATCTAAAAATCAAGTTAAATCCGAGCGGAAATTCTGCAATTTCCTACTGGATTGCTTATATTATCGCGACCAATGAGGTCTCATCTGTTAATTAAGAATCCTCAAATGATCCAAAAGCATATTTTTTTAGCGGGTTTCGAAACATCAAAATTACTCTGTAGACTGGGATTTGAATTTGGGAGAATAGGTTTCGAAATTCCATTACACAATCCAGCTGACCCATCAACTTTGGCCACCCCATATTTCCTAAACAGTTTCCGATAACGAAATACAGTGTTCGCTCAACAATGGAGGACCATGGACAAGTAAAATGGCGTAGATATATTGAAAGAAAAGAAATAATTTTGAAGAAATTTAATCATCTTTGATTTTTAAATTAATATCTTATATATTTTTCTCTCTAGCAATTGATAGATCACAAAAAGAGGAATGCACCTATGTAACATGTGTTAATATTTTGATAGTCTTTTGTCTGTTAAATTATACTTCCCGACATGAGGTTTAAATTAAACAAACATTTGTTCCTGTAGCATATGCTGCAACTGTGGCTTTTGACGAACGTGACCTTCGCAGCCTCTCCCCGCAAAAGTGCCAGTGCCACGAAAGCAACCTTCCTCAAAGGCGACAGGTGCTAGGGTTGCTACAGGAAATGTCGTACATTCAATTTAAAATCACAAGACAGAAAGATTAATTCTATACTCAACACACTATCAAAACATTAACATAGGTTACATCATTGCATTCGTCTATTTATGATCTATTTACTGCTAGTAAGAAAAACACGTGATTTCATTTAAAAAATCAAAGATGATTAGATTTCTCGAAACCCAAAAACATTTCGAACAATATCTCAACGGCACAGTACTTGCCCCATGATTCAGCATTATTGAGCGAAAAGTGCATTTCGATATCGGGAACCGTTTAGAAGTTATAGAGAGCACCCCGTAGTTGGTGGGATTCCCTGTATGCCAAACCTCGCTGATTTTAGAGCGATTTCTTAGTCGTAAAAAGAAACTAGGGTTTCTACAAATGGCACAGACTTTCTTGTACTAGTTGTCTTCTGATCTCTTTAACTAGACTAGCTTTCCGGTTTGGCACCAGCTTCTTCCCAGCCGTCATCTATTGCTGCCTGTTTTTTTTTATTTTATATTTTCTCAATTTTGCAGTCCCTTTAAAGTAGAACTGAAATGTAATATTAAGAATATTACAAAAATTTAACTTAATCCTATACGAAAATATTTTATTAAAATGTTTGAGACGTTTTAGGAAAAATATCGCAATTTTGCTCTTATTTTCACAGAAAACTTTTGAGTTTTTGCGAAACCTCATTAAACGTAATTTGAACAGTAAGTGAATTTTTGAAAAAGTACATGACATTTGACATTTGAAAAAGTAAGTGGAAACTAGTAATATTTTCAAACAATGTAGACGATAAAGTTTTAGAAACTAATTATGGAGAAGAAAGGAATATGAAGGAAAGATCTCAATCTTCAATATTGTAATTCAAGGAAGATGACAAAAAAATTCAATCCTTTGTTATTTAAAAACTTTGGAGTAATCATTGAAATTGTGAAATTCGAATTTATATCTTTATAAATGTATTTCTAATATGTAGCGTTTTTTCTTCTCTGAGATGATTCACATTCTAATATTCTCTACAGAAAGGAAATAACAACTTCTATTTATTCGTATGCAGACAAGGAAATGTAATATTTCAAGTCGTACATATCTTGGCCTGAGAGGTTGATGGCGATGGACAGTTAACCCTGCTGATTGCGCAAGATTTCTCAAAACTAAGTTCTCGATCCCCAACTATTGAGACTAAATGTATTTTATCGGAGAGAGTACACTCTTAGAAACATTAAGTTTAGCGTCGAAAATGCCTTGACCCGAGAGGTTGGACATCTCTGCTTGCCGACAGCGCTATCTAACGTTTATTTTCGAAACTATGTTATGTACATCCAACTATGAAGATTAAATTTATTTTCTTGGAGAGTGTATAAAATAATTTAACGTTCATTGAGAGCTAAATAGTAGTAGTACAGAGGAAAAAGACTTTCGTGATTCGTTCCAGTGAAACTGAATTCACACTAATCTTTAAAAACGTAAATGTGGCTCTCAAGTTTCGTTAATATAAAATGTGTTGCAATAAAAGGTACCTAGGTGGGCCGAAACAATGGCTCAGTGTAAAAGTGTTGTTTTAGAACTCGTGAAGCAGTGGGTTCAATTCCCAGTCTACGTAGATATTTTATCCATTCTACAGTGCCATAAAATTCACTAAATTAGAACATCCTACATTTGTCTTGTCAATGTTATGCATAATTTAGGCAAAATTCGCGATCGCAAATAAGGAATGCTAAAAAAGTGGTAATAGCAGTTGTGAAGTGCCGCATTGAGACCAAAATAATATAATCTTCTATAATTAAATAGATAATAATCTTAAATCGCGAACAAAAAGAATGTTAAAATATTGTTTTCACTTTTACTCGAAAAAAAAATATATGCCGTAGGACACAAAAAATGACCACGAAATTGCACTCGTCAAAGTTCGGAAACACAATTCCTTTAACAACTAATATCACAAAATATTAGTGATATTTCGACAAGAAATATCGACTTGCTTTTGTATCTGTAAGTAATTCATTAAATCCCGTTTTTACGTCTCCTGTTTGTCTTGATATGACATATTTCTTTTATACCACCATATAGAAATAAATAAAATAGTAATAGTGTGCATAGATTCCCGAATGCTATTGATATATAGCGTGAATAAAAATGATGGAACTGTTGATTATTTGCAATTACAATAATTTCTAATGTGACAAGGGTTTCAATTTGCAATGTCTACACTTTTTTTAAAATTTATTTTTCTGCCTCTTCGGCATAATATACCTTTCAGGGGTTTTAATTTACAATTTATTATTACACATAATTTTTGGCCTTTCGGCTAACAGTATTTGAGAAGGACCACACGGCTACCTCGTAAACAAAGTCTGCAGAGAAGTAATTCAAAATAATTTTTTTTTTTTTTAATTAATGTATTTATTTGATTTTTTCAGCAGCGGAATCGATTAATGGGAGGGGATGGAAATTATTCTAATTTTAGGTGGTTTAAGAGAGTCTTTGGGGTATCGAGAGATAATGCGGGATGGGATGGAAGCATTTTTGCCTAGATCAAATATTTGTGCCCTTGTACACGACGGAAGAAGGGTGAAATCTCTGTTACTCATCTGTTGAATATATTCGTTAATGGAAGGAATGTTTAGCTCTCTGTGAATTTGAATATTTGAAATAAACCAAGGGGCTTGTACGGCTTTTCTTAGGTACTTGTTTTGAATGATTTGTAGTTTCTTTAGATGGTGGGCTATGAGAGGTAAAATTTCGGGACATGCTGTGGAAAAACCGGTAAAAAGCTCGCAGACGGCAGAAGTTTTAATAAGTTATGCATTTAAAGTCACATTACAATAACGTGTTCATTAGAATTCTATCGCAGATGCATGGTTTCGTCCAGCACTCTATGCTGCTGTCTTAGGAGGTAAATATATTACAGCAGAGACAGTTTTTCCCTAAAAGTCAACTCGATAAAAAAGATATCGCTACGCAGCAATCCGTATTTGTTGAGATAGTAAAAGTTTTGCCTAAGATCGATCT
>BOPP01000431.1:57953-75592 GCA_017312745.1 Gryllus bimaculatus
CGCGAATGTATATACCGACGCCTCCACCGTGTGCGGCGACGCTGGCCTTCCGATCGGCTCTTATTAGGTGGTACCCTGATATTGCTACTAGCGCGGAATTGAGCGAATGCTTCAAAAATTATGAGATAAAGTTTGTTTATTGTTGCGTATGTTTTGTTCGTTATTTTTTGAATGTGGTTTTTCCATGTTAATTTTTGATCCAGTGATACACTTAGATATGTACGGACGTTTCATTATTAAGCCAAGGAATTGCAGTATTATTAATTTTAATTAGTCGTGGTTGATGTATTTTTCTTCTTGATAATATTTTAGGCTGTGATTTGGAAGGATTCATGGCAATTCTCCATTTCATTGTCCATTCGACAAATTCATCTCCGACTGGAGATCTTTGCAAGCGTTGGTAATGTTTGAATTTGCATTAAATAATACTGTATCATCTGCATAAAGTGCTATTTCTGAGTAAGTCATTTGTGGATAGTCAGCTATATATATATATATATATATATATATATATATATATATATATATATATATATATATATATTATCATCTAATTCTGGTTTTACATTTTGGTAAATCGGAATGTTTAAATTTCGTGTAATAACTATATCTAGAATATCAAGAACAATATTTGGGATATAGGGGTAGTATGTGGGCTCTGGAGGAGCTAATATATTAAGATTTCTTTGCAATACGAATTTATGAAGAAGTTTCCCATTATATGATGTAGTATTACATTTCCAAATTTGGTTTTTACAATTCAGGTCTCCTGGTAATATTATTTGGTATCTACCATCAAACAATTCTTTCAAGAAACTTGACGGAAACTTTTTGTTGACGATTAGCCTGATTCAAATTATATTTTTAACTGCTTTTTTGTAAGCTTCACAGCCTTTGTAGTTAGCCGTGTGCTTCCCGCTGCAGTTAACACACTTTGGTACATTATTATGTTTAGGTTTATCACAGTAAAGAGTAAAGATGGCTTTCTAAGCATCTCACACATCTAGGTCGCCTTCCAGAACTTGTCTGTGAATGACTGAAAGTCTGACAATTTTTGCACATGATTGGAGTTTTAGATTTAATGCGAATTGGAACTCTGACAATGCTATACATATAAACTGATTTATTCTTAAAATTGCTTTGTTATTTTCATTATCAGTTAGATCGACTGCAACGGTAGTAAACGGTTTACCTTCTTTTTCGAACAGTCTAACAACTTTTTAAACCTCAAAGTTTTTCCAAAGTTCGTTAAATATTTCCTCTTCTGAATAGGTAATTGGCAGATCTTTTATGACAACTGAAAAAGTTTTTTGGTCAGGATCCCTATATGTGTGATGCTCGAGTTTCTCTTTTTCACAGAATTTTCGTAATTCTCTATAGTCTTCTATTGAGTTGAATTTAATTTTTATAGTGTCTTTTTCTAATTTAGTAGAAAAATTGTCTTTTGTAATAGCTTTTAGTTCACTGATAAATAGGGGATAATCGAGTACTTTATGGACACAAAGAGGGGTATTTTAATGATGGATTCTTCACTTTCTTCCCTTTCGTTTGGCGAATTTTCTTTGGTCATGTTTTGAAAACCTTGGTACCTATTTTTGACGGGCACATTATACAATATTCTTTTAGAAGCATTGTTTTCATCTGGTAGATCTACGTGGATGCGTTTTAGACTTTTACTGTTTTCATTAAAACCACTAGTTGACTGTTGACTGATTGCTGCGGGGCAACACCATACTTGTTAAAATAAGCATCTTTAGTGCTTACTTACTGAAGGTTGGTCAGAGTCCCTTCCGCCTCTCCATCCAGCTGCACGGCGGGCGGTTGTGATGTGTTGAACTGTTCCAAGGGTTGAATATTTTCCATTTGTGGTGGAAATGGAAGCACATCTCCATTCATTGCTGTGAACTGATCTGGCGTGTCACCATTTAGAACGTGGGCTGCTGACACCAATTGACCCCCAAAAGCGGGGGCACTTGTTGTGAACATACAGCTTTCGCTGCACCACTAAACTTTCACCACACAATATTTCGTTTTGAGCAATAAACAATTATATTGCTCTTAAAAAAACACCACTGTTAGAAAAATGGGGAGCTGCTGGTAGCGGCGCCCGTTTGTACTTGTACTAAACACGAATTTGAGCGTAACACCGAAGCACAGCGATAAGCGGAGGGATGCGATGCTTACTCCACGACGTCTAGAGCGAGATTGAATGTCTACTCTGAAGTACATAATGTGGTTTTGATGATGAATATAGTTTATTGGTTCTGGTGATGAATATTTCTGAGATCCCTTGCCTTCACTTAGGAGGCCTTAGTTATGTGGGTATAGAGATTTCGTAGGTGTAAAGGAAAATAAAATAAATTTAATTTGAAAATACAATTTGTCTAAAATGAATTTTGAAGGCGGATATGTTCGTAGACTTTGATTATGCTATTGAAATTCATTCAATATCATACAAACATCTATTTCAAATGTATGTAGCAAGCCCTTATGTGTATTGCACGTTTTTTATATACAAAAATATAATACAGATTGTACATACAAAATAATGGCACAAACTAGTGACCTTTTTCATTTCAAAAACCATTTCTACCAACACTTTACACAAAATATGACTGCGTCTAGTTAAACATCAGATTACCAATTAGCCGTAATAGTGATGTCATTTTTCTTGCTAGAATATTCTAGTTCATAAGACTGGAATAAACTTACTTCGTAAGCCTCACAGTACTACCGACTTGTATTAGTCCTTCGCAATGCTTCCGCGACTCCAGGTCAAAAGAAGATAATGTTTTAAACAAATGATATGGCATTTTCTTGTTTTTCTCAAAATAGACTAGAATGGAAAATTTTCATGTTGAAACTAGACCCCTCAATGAAGTGTTATCAGCCAACATTTAATTTTTACATATGTTGATTGTTCCGTTGGAAAAGTCAGTTGGGGACTTTTTGTGTTTAGTTGTTAAATAATAAGAATTGTAATGTTTTAGTGTTATTGGTCCTGCTCATACCGGCTGAATTCTTTTAAAAATCTCCAAAAAGGCATGGGCAGTACAAACACCGCTGTGCTAGCTGAATCGCTACGAAGCTCGAGTGGTGCTGGGTTAACATATATTATTATCTCCACACTACATAATGCTTCTTTTTAATTTTGAATACAAGCGATCAATTTTCTAATATCTTCAGAATTGGAATATTTGCCGTCTTCGCGAAAACGAATTTTGTACACTTGATGCATAAAACTGTCAAAACAAATGTAGGATGTTGCAATTTAGTGGATTTTAAGGCACTGTAGAATAGATAACATATACGCGAGGTACGCCTCTTATAACAACACATGTTGTATTAACGAAACTAGAAAGGAACATTACGTTTATAGAAGTTAATGTCAATTCCTTTAAACGGACAGGAATTACGAAAGTATTTTCCTCTTTACTACTAATACTATTTAGCTCTCAATGGATGTTATAGTATTTTACACGTTCTCCAATAAAATAAATTCAATCTTCATAGTTCGATCTACAGAACGTTGTTTCGAAAATAAACGTTAGATAGCGCCGTCGGCAAGAAGGGATGCCCAGCGCCATCAACTTCTCGGGCTAAGGCATTTTCGACGTGATACTTTGTTGTCACTATTTTGTTAAGAATACTAAACTAGTGGTTGTGCAACCATTTTCTTGCATTTATTCTAACGTTTGCAATTTTAAAAAATTCAGAGAATTCAACGAATCTGAAACCTGCAGCATTCTTTTAAATCCCTTGTTCTTTTCTTGAAAAAAAAAATAGAACAGTTTTTCTTCATTATAGCACTTGGAATAAAATATCGAAAATTATTTTATACTTTTAGAATTTTCCGAAAATCACGGGTTTCATGGAAAGAGTCCTGCGCCAGACTTTAAAAAATGACATAACTACGATATTCGATGACAAACTTCAATCAAGAAATTCGAAGCAATTTTTGAAACAATGTTGATGCTACAGACCAGCTCGAGATGTACTCACGCCGAAAGTGCTTGCGGATATTCGGCGTTGAAGAAACTGAAACTGAAGATACCGACAAGCTGGTCAGCGAGCACGTTGCAAAAAAGATAAGTGGTAGCCTAAACCTACAAGATTTTGATAGCAATCATTGGGTAGATGATCATAAAACCAGATCCATCATTGATAAATTTGTTACTTACAGGAAACACAACGAAATGTTCCGCTCGAAACGGGTACTCAAGCACACTGGGATAAAGATTTGCGAGGAGCTCAAAAAATCGCGACTGGTTTTGCTACAAGCTGCCATCGACAAGTTTAGTCTCAGGAATGTGAGGACAGAAGACGGAACCATCATCAGTAAACACGGTAACGGTTTACAGGGGGCAAACCAGGGCCCAGCTAGAGTCACTTAATCTTTGGCGTAGGAGCTCTTCCATCTCCACTCTACACCTCCCTGCCACAAATACTTCCGGATTGTTTCCGAGAACTCTCCTTCCCCTCTTCTCCGATCTTTTCTTCTGCACATCCTCTGTAAATGCTAATACTTTCTTCCCTGCTCATCCTGTAAACCTGTTACCTGTGGGTGGCAGAACCCTCTCCCCGACCATCCAAAGTCTGACACTATAAATAAGTTAATCCTCGCTCCCTCTGTCGTTGCACGTTGCACACTTAAATGCCCAGTCTCTGCCCTGCCATTTCGACGAAGTAACGGAAATTATATCTAAACACCGTTTTCATGCACTTCTCATAAGCGAAACCTGGTTGAAGCATTCTCTCAATTCCGCGCCAGTAGCATTTTCAGGGTATTGCCTAATAACTGATCGGAAGGCCAGCGTCGCTGCAGACGGAGGAGGCGTCGGTAAATACATTCGCGAAGATCTTAGGCATACACTTTTACTATCTTCAACAAATTCGGAGTTCTTACGTACTGAATATCTTTTTATTGAAGTGGAAATTTTAGGGAAAAATGTCTCTTGGCTGTCATCTATTTACCTCATAAGACAGACAGCATAGATTGCTGGACGAAACCTTTACATCTGCGATAAATTCTTATGAACATGTTATTGTAATTGGCGACTTTAACCACAACTTATTAAAAGCCTCTCCCTCTGCAGGTCATTTTACGCGCTTCTTCCACAGCAAATGACTCGAAATTTAACCTCTAGTACCAACACATCACTCAAAGAACACAGAAACTTGGATCGATCATATTATAGAGACTAATACAAAACATTTCCAAAACACGGGAAATTTTCAGTTCCTGAGATTTCAAAATACGTCCTAATTTACATTGTTTACTGCATGTTTATGCCTGAAGAGCCTTAAACACTCACCACAACACGATTTTTCGAAATTCGATAAGCAAGCATTTAATATGATGGATTGACACTTCCATGGCACCTTGTACACGCAGCAGAACGACTCGAAAGTTGCGAATTTTACCAATTTAATAATACAATTCTATGATCGGCATGCGCCTTTAAACATTTCGCGCGTAACTCGACCTCCTGCACCGTGGTTAACTGATGAAATCCGAAATTTAATGAAAAATCGTGATGCAGCGTATGCTATTTTCCGGAAAACGAAAAGCGAACTACTTAAAAAACAGTACAAAATGCTCAGTCTTTAGTTACGCAGAAATGCCGCAACGCTAAAATAAACTATTACCACACTATCATCGGCAGAAACCGCGACTGGACTTCGATTTGGACAAATCTGAAAATCTAGGAATAGGCAAAGATCCTTCCCAAATTGAAACGAATATTCCCTTAGAATCACTAAATCATAGTATAATCATAAATAACGTTCCTTCATTTCACAGAAACATGAAAAGGCAATCTCTTACATTTCTTCAAAATTCAGCCATAAAACCCAACGAAACATTTTCATTTCGTCCGTTGAACATCAGGATACAATCAAAATCGTTCATAGTCTCAAATTAAATGGTTCAGATTCCAATGGCGTAAATGCCAATAGTAAATTTCTCACTAATGAGCGGACAATATCTATTATCCTGTAAGACTGCGCTCGTGCATCCTATTCCCAAGATAGCTTCAACCAAAACGCCTATTGAATAACATCCAATTAGCATCCTCCAAACTATCTCTAAAGTACTTGAAAAAGTCGTCCAGAAGTAAACTGAACAGTATCTTTAAAAAATTACTATTCAACCATCAGCAATCAGGTTTTCGTTCCGGCAGGAATACAGGAACCGCGCTACTACACGTCATTGAAGACGCGAGAACAGCAATAGACAACATTAATTATATATCATGGTTCTTCTGGATTTCAGCAAAGCATTTGATTCATTAGATCATGACGTCCTGCTCGCAAAACTAAAGATCATGGGATTTGCACAGCCCACGCGTAAATGGTTTCTTAATTACTTAACTTCCAGAACCCAAAGAGTGGTGTCCGGTAGCCGCAGCTCAAGGAACTTGAAGCTTAACCGCGGAGTTGCTCAAGGCACTGTGTTAGGGCCACTGGCCTTCATAATCTATGTAAATGACGTGGGAAATCCACTTAAATATTTCAGTCATCAAATGTATACGGATGATCCCCAGATATATCTAAGTGGTCATCTGTCTCACCTCGTTTCACTCGTACAAAAAATTAATGAAGATTTGTTAAGGGTAAGTAGTTGTCGACAACACTCTCAACTGGAACTTGGAAGTAAATTCAACATGCCGTAAGGATTTTGCCTCAATGCATTCACTGAAATGCCTGCCTCTTTTACCAGGTAGCACACGTGAGACTCTCATCAAATCACTTATCATGCCACATTTCAACTATTTCTACTTTCTTCTGACCAACATGACATATAAATTACAACGTAAACTTCAAGTAGCCCAGAATGCATGCGTACGTTTTATTTTGATTTAAGAAAATACGACCATATAACGTAATTTTGACAGAATTCATGTGCTTACTCTAGACAAAAGATAGTTACTCCACTCCCTACTTTACTATACAAAGTTTTACACGGTTCTCATGCACTTACGCCGCATAAGTAACTCCAATCCTCTGAAACTAAATGGAGTTCGTTATTGGGCTCAGCTTTGTTTACCACATCACAACACGATTTAGTTCAGTATATCATTTACCATTACAGCTATTTGAGCCCGTAGTAAATTAACCGAGAGTCTAAAATATTCAAAAACTTTTGGTAAATTCAAAAATGAATTAACCACATGGGTAAGAAATAACTACAAATAGAATGGTGTTTACGTCTTTATCAATCTCGAAACTTCTCCCACTTCCAATTGCCCGTTCACCGTTAAACACCGTACTTTTCCTCTCTCTATTTTTCAAAATTCTACCCCATTACTTATTGCTCTATCCTCATTTTCCATTCCCTCTCACACCTAAATTATTGACATTATTATTTTTCTGTGTTCCTTAATGAAATTATTTAATAAAATATACAAAAAATGATTAGTGACGTTACAGATAAAAAAACCATTACCTTTAATACAATATATTGGCATAAAATTTATGTTCCAGCACTCTTTCTATTGTTCCTTAATACTGACACTATTGTGTTTAAAAATAACTGTTGTTATTAGCTTATTGCGTATTGCGCTTCTCTGGCATCAAAACTATTTTATATTTATGTAAAGTGCTAATATAAACCAAATATAGCTCTCGGTATCGTTCCTCGAATAATTTTACTTTTTTCACCCTCTACCTCACATTTTTACTTTATGATCCTTTCCCTTTTCGTCTTTTTTTCTTTTCTTTCACTAAACTTCTATTTCACTACTATGTATAACATATTCAGTTCTATTAATTAAGGCCCAATCCCCCTCATCCTAAGCCGCCATTCTGATTGCGGTTTTCTGGGTTTACTTAATCCCTTAAGGCTTATGCCGGGATGGTCCCTAGTTTTGTACTCTCTGATGTAAATGTACAGCTTGTCCTCCCCTCTTAAAATGCTACTTCTAAGTATATATTCAGTGGTTAGGTGGAAGAACAGGCCCTATGGCCTGAGCCTCGCCATTAATAGAGGCATTATTATTATTATTATTATTATTATTATTATTATTATTATTATTATTATTATTATTATTATTAACATTTATAGACTTTTTCGTTTCCAGGTTCGAACGATACGAGTTTCTCGGTTGAAAAATTGCCGATTTCCACACCGGTGTTACAAAACTTCCTCTTTACTTCTTAATCGTAGTCAAGAATGTAAAATTGATTGTCGCCAAAACAGTCATCTGTGTGTCTGTCAGTCTGAATGTCCGTCTGTGACAACGAAAGGCCTAAATCTAAATAAAATCTCTTGTAAAAGTTATAACTTTAAATAAGATCATGTGCAATTTTTCGTTAAAGACGAGTAGCTTTCACATAAATTCTACTTGAATTCATGCAATTTGTAATTATTTTTAAATATCAGATTAATACTTTTTCTTTAAATTTTTTAAGTTGATAGAACAAAGGGTACTTAAAAATGGCGCAGGTTTCATTTTCATTGAACTTTTTGAATTTTTTTAATGTCAGAAAAAGTTAGAAATAGTGCGAGAACATAGGTTCTGTTGTAACACTGTTTTTTCACTGCATTACTTGTTTTATTGTAATGTAGGGAAAGGGAAGAAATCTAAACAGGAAAAAGTAATTGTATTAACAAAGTGCTCTTTCTCGCGATATTTGGCCAGAACATCTATATTAAAATTTCCTCATACAACAATGGAGTTTAAAGTTGTTCAGGGTCCTCTGTAGGTTTTTAAGAAAGTGAACATTTCTTATAGCTTATAGCTTAAGATTTATTAATTTATTAATATAGCTTAAGCTTCTAATATTAAGCTTATAGCTTAATTTTTTGAAGTGTGTAGACGCAAAGTAAGATAATTTTAGTGTGTTAAGATAAAACTTTTTTTTCCAAATCATACACCTCTCTTTCTCTCTCTCTCTCTTTCTCTCTCTCTCTCTCTCTCTCTCTCTCTCTCTCATTTATATATTTTCCTGAACTTGAACATACCTGCAATAACAGTGAGATGGCCACAATTCCCTGTGCACGATGTAGAGCTTCGGTGAAATTGGCATATAGCTGGGAGTTGAATCCAAAAATCTGAATCTGAAAGTAAATACATAAATTAAAGAAATTTGAATAACTACCATAACGCGGTTTTAAAGAATGTAATTACTAGGGGCGGATTTATGTTTTCTGAAATGTATGAAATAAATATGTAATAATAACCTAAGAATATAAAAACATGATATATAAATTAAAATTATGACTTTATGAATAGCATTATTTATTAGCATTATATACTTTTATTCGCTTACAGACACACTTTTATTATGATAACTGTAAACATCAGTTATTGTACGTACAGTTCAAGCAGTTTAACTCGTTGCAAGTTTTAACTTAAAGATTAACTGTGTTGCTTAATAGTTAAAGAAGTCATTAAGTATCAGTATCAGGATTGATGCAATGTATGACCACACGCATTTTAAGGTTGCTGAACAAGAATCGTCTCCTGATGTCGCTTCTGGTGAGAAAAACGTCTTTCGTCATCACGTGATGTAACGAGTGTGTACATGCATAAATCTGGAGTTGAAGGGTTTCTACAAAGACTGTCACTATTTCGCACAGATACAAAAGTCCATCATTTTTTTCCAGCACATTTTTTTAAATTTTTTATACACTCTAGATGATACTCTTCCTTTCGTATGTTAGAATTCCTTTTCAATACACTTTAGCACATCTAATGCACTGCTTAGTTGTGCATCTGAAACTTCCACGCAACTGCGTAGTTGTTCCAGATAACGAATTAAAATTGGATTTAATGTAAACCAGATCCACATTTAATGTAAAGCTTGAAAATAAATTTTGAGAATTTTTTTTGTGGACGAATCTGCGTCTGTTTTAGGTTCTTTGGCTGCCTTCATCATTTACGGAGCAGCATCTGTTACAAATAGAAAACTGTGCTCTCTTTTTGCCTCGTTCGACAACAACAGTCTCATTGAATTATCAAAGAGAACTGCGATGGAAGAATAATTTGTTTCTCTAGCACTTCACATGTCAAGAGGAATGCATTTCTTTCAGCGTGCCCACAACCTCATATGTTACATTCTTCCATCCACATCTGTAGTCTTGTATACTAAAATCCATATTTTAAATACAAGTTAGAAGTCCTAAAATGCGCGTAATTGAATAATGTCTGCATATCTTAGATCTGATTTATTTTCTTTCTAATCCATTTTCACATTGTGCAACTTTTCATTCGTGTGTAACCTTCAATATTTTTGAATAAATAACGAACTCAAACATTGCGTCCAGCTCCTTGTTCCGTGGATATACAAGAATTACTGGTAACACGAGGACAATATTGTGTCTTGGAGTCTCCGATCGATGACTGACATATGAAAATTTTGACCATTTAAATTCATTTTTCCAAGAAAAAAATATTATCTAATCCTGCTCACCGTCTGTCGCATTTTCATCCTCCTCCGATTCTTTAGTAAGTTTTCTTACGTTTTGAGTGACTTGCGGCACTTGCAGAGATCACTCCATCTTATTCGATACAACAAACAAAATAATATATTGATCTGAATGAGTTTAATGGCACCTTGATGCTATTTACACATGTATGGATGGATAAAGAATTTGTCGAATGACTCAAACACTTTAAAAGCTTTACGTGACCAACTGCCTAGGGCCCAGTGCTGCTAATCTGAAGAACACACTATGTTTTGACACGTTTATATTAGTCCATGATTGTGAATATTTTGTTTCTAGAATGCGAAATCCAAATGTATGTGTTTGTACATGGCAGTTTCTGCTAATGCTCGTTCAACTCATCTACGCAATATTTCGCAGCCTCAACAGTATGCATACACATATTTTTATATATTTATTATACAGGGTGAACCAATTAAGTCATAACACCCCTTTTATCTTCTAATCCGTGAAAGATACGAAGATACCGTTTGGACAGTCCGTAACATAGATAGGGGCTACTTGATTACAGCATATTTCGGTTCTGTACCATTTTTAATTACAAGGATATGAGGTCAACTCTGTTTTTTCAAATAGAAACCTATGATTAATTTTAGCTCATCTTAATGAGATTAATGGCGACGTGGCGTTGCTCAGCAATTTCTGCACTTCGATAGGCAGCAGGTCATGAAGGGTCCCAATATTAATTGTGGCAAAAACTACTTGCAAGGCTTCATAAAAATAGATATTTATGAGTAGGGAGCAGATTTCTATCTTCTTCATTTCATGAACTAGGGAGATTCCGTGGTGGCTTCATTACACCATCTCCGTCGTAGATAGGAAATGTACTTTCTTCCACTTGGTCTGCATAGAAAGACAAGTCAAGGGATCCTTTCGTGAGACATTCTTCCGAAGTGCTGCACCCACCGAGATCTGCATTCAGTTATTTTTTCATTGATATAAAATGTGTTAAGTTCCCGTCTTATATCTTCATTTTTTATTTTATCCTACACCTCTGTTTATTTCTAACTCTCCAAACATTTTGTTCCCAATTTTCTAAATTAAGACTTGTTTTGTGGTAGAGGGATTTAATAAATTCTACCAAGGAGAAAGGATAGCCCCCTTTTCCAAGAATCTATCAGAAAATTTCTCGACTAAGTTTATCAAACGCTTTCTAATAATTTATAAAAGCTATGTGGATCTCTAAATTGAGCTTTAATCTCAATTCTATTATTTGGTTTAGGGTAAACACATTGTACATGATCTTCCTTGCCTGAAACCAATTTGTTCTTTCAATAGCAGTGTATTTGAGATTGTTGTGAGCAGTTTATTTATTATTTTGGGGTATACATCATTAGTAACCTCTGTAATTCGGTGGCTGGCTTCTATTTCCTTTCTTAAAAAGAGTGATGACCTTTTGCTTTCTTCCACGCGACAGGTATTTGGCATTTTCTCCAACAATTATTAAATAGTTCAAGAAGTCTGTTCTTCAGTTCTTTTTTTAACATATTTATTTTTCATTCGGAAGTACATAGTTCAGTTTGCATCACTTTTTCATATGTATTGTATGGCTTACAGCTATTCTTATTTCTTAATCTAAAACCTAACACTGACTTCAGGTAATCAAGACTTAATCAAGACTTCAGGTAACTTTAGGTAATCAAGACTTCCATGGATACATTAATACGTTTGATGTAATTGGTCTTGTTGAAATTTGGTGGAAGGAGAGTGAAATGTTAACTGTGTTTGGTTTTACAGCCATATGCAAAAATAAAAAACGCAGAGGAGAAAGGGGTCGGTACCCGGGTGGTGTTGGGTGCGTTTTTCGAACTAACTTAATGCAGTTTATTAATAAAATTAAGACAAACTCAGACAATTTCCATTGTATTAGACTAGTAATGCAAACTATAGATATTGCCATTGTGTTTATATACCGTCACCCACAGGGTTCGCGTTATTACACTCCGGAATCCTTCGGCGAAATCAATGATTTCCTAGATACGTTAAAGCTGAGGTACCCGAGTACTAATTTACTAGTGTTAAGGGACATGAATGCTCGAATTGGCAATGATCAGGAAGTTTTTTCATGACTTCAACCGGCAAGAAGCGAGAGCGAATTCTAGAAGAAGCAAAGACTCGGTCATCAATAATGATGGGCAGGAATTGCTAGAATTATGCGAAAGATTTAATCTCGAAATCTTAAATGACAACTATGGACAGGATACGAAAGGGGAACTAACTTTTATTAGTGGGAATGGAGCTAGTGTAATAGATTACGCTCTGTTGTCACAGGAAAGAATACACAATTTATTAGATTTTGGGATCGAATTACGGGCAGAATCTGATCATTTGCCTGTGTGCGTGCATTTAGCAGTAAATGCTTCTGCACTGCCATCGGCAGGGGAGCGGGTAGGAGCAACGAACTTGACGATAGGAAGACAACGGTTTGTATGGAAAGAGGAAAAGAGACAGGAATTGCTACAGTGTATTCTTAACTCGGCAGGGTGGGCGCGAGAGGATTGCTCTCCGGAAACGCAAACAAAGAATTTAGAAAGGTGGCTCTACCGCGCAGGGAAGGGTATGCGAAGGTGGGGGAAAGGAGGAAGGGAACTGACCCAAGGGTGGTTTAGCGAGAAGTGTCGGAGGACCAGGCGTGAATCTATAATAGCCTTAAGGAATTTCAGAAACAGGGGAACTGAGGTAGCTAGAAACAGATATTTGTTATTACGTAGGCAGTACGAGGCCACAATTAAGAAATTGAAAAATCATGGCAGGATAATGAGGCAGCAAGAATACAGGCAATTCTAAGAAACGATTATAGTAAATTAATTTGGGACGTTATCAGATCTTTGCGTAATAAAATAAATTCAAGTAATGCAATTTCAGCAGACGCGTGGGTGCAATATTTTTCACGGACGTTCGCAGTAGAGACCACTGAAACAGGGTAAGGTATTTTCAATGACCGGAGTGTGCCTGAATTAGACGAACCACTAACCTGGAATGAAGTAAAATATAGCTATTCTAACAATGAATAAGAAGAAGGCAGGCGGCGTGGACGGCATTCCGACAAAATTTATTTCGGAGTTGTGGCACATAGACCCAGAGAGTATTATGAAGTTATTTAATGCAATTGCTGATTCCGGCTCGTATCCAGAAACGTGGGGTACAGCTATCCTCCAACCGATTTTTAAAAATTAAAATGATGCAAATTGCCCACAAAATTATCGCGGAATGAGTCTTTTGCCAGCGCTGAGCAAACTGTTCTGTAAAATACTCAACGGACGACTGAATAAATGGGTGGAAAAGTACGGTAAAATATCAGAATTGCAATCAGGATTTAGGAGAGGCTTCGCGACAACCGACAATATATTTGTGTTAGATACCCTAGTAAAACAGGCGCTGGCGCGTAAACGGGGCCACTTATATTCCAGTTTTGTGTATTTTGAAAAGGCTTTTGACTCTATTAATAGGGATGCCTTATGGCGAAAACTAAATGAGCTAGGCGTCCCACGTAAAGTTTTAAACGTTTTGCAGAGCATATATAAGGAAGTAAATTTCTGCGTCAGGTGCGGTAACGGAAGTATAACGCAAAAAATAAAATTGACTGTATGAGTAAATCAGAATGTCCTCTTTCACCGCCGCTGTTTATCTTGTTTATAAATGATTTATTGACGTGGGTACAGGAAGCGGATACAGCGTCTCCGGTAATTGATGGCTTGAAAATTCTCGAACTACTATATGCTAATGATTTAGTCTTATGTTCGGAGACGATTGAGGCCTTACAGAAAAGTTTAAATATTCTAGAACGGTATAGTGAGACATGGGGACTAAAAGTAAAAATTCAAAAAACGAAAGTAGTCGTCTTCAAGAATGGGTTTCTCTGGGATAGCAAAGAGAAATGGTACTACGCTAGGGAAGAAATTGACCGCGCCAAAACATTTACATATCTTAGTGCAAAATTTTCCATGAATGGGGGAGGGAATAACCACATATTGTCGGCTCACAGCAAAGGAAGAATTGCGCTCAAAGAAATCGTTTGCGCAGTGCGCAGGGTTCCAGAATTGCCAGTAAAAGTGAGCGATACAATGTTCAAATCGTTAGTTCCCCCAGCTATGAACTATGGGGCAGAAATCAGGGGAGTAGATAAAATAGATCGACTAGAAAGCATCGAAACAGATTATTTCAAATTAATTCTAGGAGTTTCTAGATGTGCAGCAAATGCCGGTCTTAAGAGAGATTGATAGTACAGAAATTTGGAGAGATTTTAAAATGAAACCTATTAAACTTTGGATTAAATTAGCAGATGAACCGGCTGACACACTTATACAAAGGTGCTTAAGAGTGTAATGGCAGGAAAGCGACCATCGCTACTGGGCGTACAAAATTAAACGGCTTCTTGACCGCGCAGGGTTGGGAGACGTCTCTCCGGAAATGGTGGAGATAGGGAACCGTGAGATAGAAGACTGAATTTCCAATAGACTTGCGGATATTAAAAGGCAAGAGATCTAGGCAGCAACGGCTGAAAAACGTTCGCTAGTAGCTCAAACTCTTGCGAGTCCGTTATGGGTTTGCGAAAGTTACGTTCCATACTCTCGGAAAGGACCAAGAGGGGGATACGCTTTGGGTCAGGGTTGGGAGATGAATGCAGCATAGACAAAAGGAGCAAGTGGTAATGCATCTGTGTGCTTTGCCGGTGAATAGGGAAGACTGATTCTCACGTCCCTAATTGCTGTGCAACGAATCATGGAGAAAAAAATGGATGGGAATGGGAAATTACTATTTCTAAACAAAAAACGTAAAGCTCGCCCAAACATTTTTTAAGGTTATAAAAGGTTCGAATTTCATGAATAATTAGAACATTTTTAGAAAGGTTCAGACCATTGGGAAAACTGGAAATGTTAGAAGTCGGCGCAAAAACAGCAGCCGGTTAGTTGAGCGGCAGCCTAGACTGAGAGAATAAATAGTCATAAGCTACAATATTAAGTTAATCAGTAATTTTAAGTTAAGTTAGTAAACAGTTAAGAATAATCATAAGTCGTAGTCAAACTTGGTAAGTAACAGTCAATATAATGAAATAAATAAACTGCATGTAATAAGCATATTAGTGGAAGTTTAAGCCATTACAATACCTACAATCTTCGCGTTCTAATCTTCGAATTCTGGATTGTCACGACCCAAAATGGGCGGATCGAAATATAAGGGAGAGCGATTGGAGGCCTGTTTGATTTCCAGGTGCTTAGGAGCCAAGCACTGAAGGAGACGGCCGAGACCCCGGCCGAAAATAAATTATAAAATTAACGTCGGATAGATTAGTATGTACTCGGCTTCTACGGAAGGTTTTTCCCCCTTCAGGGGGGTTTTTCTTTCCATGAGCCCTACTTTGATCTCTTTTCCCGCGGCTTTGATTACGATTGAGGAGACCATTGGGGGTGAATACCAGAATTCGGAAATTAGAACGCGAAAGTATGTAGGTATGTAGGCTTAAAACCTTCGCTAGCCATCATAGGATCAGTAAGCTGTATTGTACTTAATTACCTATTAATATAGTATAAATAAATTAATGTTGATATTGATTATATTTTTTGTGACATTGTCTATGATAGGTCAGTTTTTTGGAGTTTATTGGAGTTTTAATTGCGCTATTTTGCATTTTGCTTGTTCGCGTATTGATTGTAATATGTAATTCCAGGTTCAGTTGTATCTAAGTTAGCCAAAGGTATTTAACTGTGAAGGTCATGGATTGTGTTGTTGTTGTTGTGAAGGGGAAGGGTGTAGAGTGCTTTAGTGAAAATTATGTGCATGTGGATTCTGTGGTTAGTTTAATTTTTCTATATTTATGAGCCGGTTATCTATCCTGTCTATATGAATTTTTCCCTAATGTTTTCATTGATTGCTGGATTGTAAATTACTGTGTCGTCTGCAAATTGTGATATGTGCGTCTGGTTGTTGTCGGAATATGAGAGATAAACATTAATATGAGTTAGTGAAAGTGGGGAGCCTGACGATAAGCGATTGGCTTCTTTCTGGCGCAAACACCAGTGGTAGGACAGCGACATAAACTTGCCAAATTTTTAAACAAAAAATAAATTCTCTCATGAATTTCTCATAAAAATTGTGTGAATGCGGCCGAGTACGTTGTTGGATGTACTCTGCAGATATGTCAAAGCGTGCTTGAACAAATGCGCACATTTTAGTGCTGGTTAGTGACAGAATAAAGCTAGATGAGATTGATTCTAATGTTCAGCTGATTTCAAGTAAAATAGTTGACCCAAATTGCGACATAGTTACCAAACACATGTAGTAGACCTTGCGGGCGTCAACTATAAATAACCCTGTGATGGTCCGACGGCAAGTGTTCCAAGCGATACCTCAACGAGACCTGCTTGCTGAACCATAACAGGAAACGATGTGATACCATTGTATCGTGCCGGCGATCAGTTGCGGACAATGGGCGATCAGTAGTTGTGAAGGTATAGAGGACAAAATGTTGATGTAGACATCGTTGATTGTGCCATATTCGCCAATATTGTCGAAAGCTTTGAGACTCCTCAATGTGGGAATATGTGTAACTTGTGAATCGTAAGTACATATCGTAAATATGTAACAAAGTTATAATATGCTGTCCAATGTTAAATGGCAAATGATGTGTAACCAATGCACATAATTAAATTATCACCAGTACAGATTGGGGTCGCTATGTATAGTAGCAACGAGCAATTTGGCGTATCTTTTCATTTGCGATCCATGAAAGACACCACAGAAGTCCAATTGCAGATCCATTTAGAAAATGTCAACGAGTTTATTTTAATGAATCTAACGCGGAGACAGGGGGCACATGCCCCGTCGACAACATTCACAGTTTCCTTCACCAGTCTGTCAAACTGATGATTGTGTCGACACTTACTGTATACTGACATGCCACGCTAGCTTAACACTATGGAACGCCTCAGTCGAATCGTTTCAGCGTCGAAACAAGGAACTCAAGTTGAAGGACATCAAATGTATTCCTCAGACGCTCTGGGTCGCATCTACACAGTACATCGAAATAACGACGAATGCTATTATTTTCGGTTCTGTTGGTGAATGTTCGGGCCGACTGGTTTAACAATGAGACATTAAGTAGACAGCTTGTATGCCGATTTACGTGAGCATGTCAACTACTTTACTTATTTAGATACGATTCGCCTGGGTTGATGTGCAAGGATTCATA
>BOPP01000431.1:76707-115751 GCA_017312745.1 Gryllus bimaculatus
AAATTGATCCAACAGACTGTATCAAACAGTGTGGTTCCTGTAAATATAAAAATTAACTATAAATATCCAGTATTTCAAGCCAAATATAGTTGTAATTAAGCACATGATGTTACGAAACATAATAATAAAAACTTCATACTTTAATTAAAAATATGCATTTAATTTTTTATTAAATACGGATTCGATTTGTTTGTTTTAAAATCATTTTATACAAAAGTTTAGGTCTTTTACTTATTTTTGAGGCAGGACGAAGTCTGCCGGTTCAGCTAGTATAATATACATATGCAATAAGGAATTAAAAAAATCATTTAACATTTAGATTATTTTTCCAAAAAACAGAAAATATGTGGTGTATGAGGGAGAAGATTTTTGCGCATTCTTGAGTTTCCGAATCCCTTCCCGTCATTTTAACTATAAATAGTTGAAAGATAAGTAAAAATTTAAAATAAATAAATAAAAAATAAGTTTAAAAAATATTAGGATTAGCAATATTTGAAAAAATAGACATTTTCGTTTCCGAGACATAGAAAACATATTTGCATCGGTAAATGAACCGCAGGTATGATTTTTCTTTTTTGCTCACAAAATAATAATTCGCCCTTACCTCTACCCTTACCATTGCAAGCAAAAGGAGAATTCAACAAAACGTGTGTGAAAAATGTAGTGAAGCTACATTTACGTTCAAAAGCACAACAAGGGGCCATCTCAGCATTTGCTCAATGAATCAGGGAAACTGGACAAAAACATGATCGACATATGGTTCATTGACCCGGAAGCTGAAGTACATTATTTGTTACAAACATATTAAGTCTTTTAAACAAAATATACAATACAAATGTAAACAAATTCATTATATATCACTGTTTTCTTAAGGCAAACATTCCTTTTCTTTTTGATAATCAGTATAGTCTCTAATTGTAACAGTTATGTAGTATGAAGCAGCTGCATATAGTTATGCAGCAGATAAGATTTTACTTTTAAGTTAAATTTGTGAACCGACTTCATTTGTTTAATGTCATGTGGCAGTGCGTTGTAAGGTAACGTAGAAGTATTGTACGTGGAATTCTGATACCAAATTGTTTATACTTACAATGATGAACGAGATTTTTACGACGTGTGTTGTAACTATAAATATCGGTATTGCATGAAAATGTGTTCCCACTGTCAAGTAACTCACTTTTGGCAAATATTATAGATTAATAAATATGTAGGCAAGGCAGTGATAAGATTCCACGCTCAATGAAGAGAGGCTTGCAAGGGTAACGCGGATGGCATTTTTCATTATTCAAATAATATCTTTTGCCATCTAAAGATCTGGGTTCTACATGATGAGTTTCTCTAGAGATTTATGTCATAACTCAGGCGGAAATGCACATTTGCAAAATACAAGCTGAATGCTAACAGAATTTGAAAGAATTCTGAATGCCAAACATAATAAACTTAATTTAGTGTTTAATTTTTTTATATAAACATTCCATTTGAGGTTGGATTGAATTGAGGCACCTACAAATTTTGTTACTTGAACATCAGCTAATTGAATATTGTTCATTTTAAATGGATCATGCGATTGTTGATTTAAAATGCATTGAAACTGTTATTCCTTAATTAACTATTAATTTGTTATTGCAAAACCAACTTCTTTGAAACTTCTAAAATCGTATTATTCGTTGTATCTTTTTTTGCAAAGAACATTCGTTTCATCGCATACAGAAACGTTTTTCCGTTTTTTTATAGACGAGGGCATATCGTTTACGTATAGCAGAAAGAGAATAGGACCTAAGATCGAGCCTTGTGGGACCCTATATTTAATTGGTAAAGAATTGGAAAAACACGTAAATAATGTCATTACGTGCCAGTACGGTATTTCTACTCTTTGAAATCGATGTTTAAGGTACGAGATTATCCAATCAAGGGCGATACCACGAATTCCATTAATAGGTAATTTTGATAGCAAGGTGTTAGGTCAATAACGTTCGAAAGATGTAAAATTATTCCAATGAGTGCTTCATTTTAATCCACTGATGAAGGAACATGTTTAAGAAGAGAAAAATAGCAGTTCTCGTAGATTTTGATTTTCTAAGCCCGTGTTGTAAGTCTGAAAACGCTTCGTTTTTCCTGAGCAAAGTTTCCATTCGCGTATAGAAACGTCCCTCTAATATTTTAGAGAAACCTGTCAAAAGAGCAATTGAAGATAAATTTTCCGGGCTGGTAGGCCGTTTTTCAGTTGGTATTGAAGGGCCAAACGTTTCGTCCACGTCTGTGATGGACATCCTCAGTGGCGGTAGGGTCGCGGGCTCAGTGCTCAGGGCGGTGGCCAGTCCAGTCGCCAGCCAGCCGCAACCCACTGCAGACGTGGACGAAACGTTTCGCCCTTTAATGCCAACTAGACCACGGCCTTCCAGCCCTGAAAATTTATCTTTTATTGACTCCGACCGTGATAGCCTACGATGTAATATAAAAGAGATATTGTTCGGTAATTTTGAATTTCAGCTCCCTTTTTTAAAAAGTGGCGTAATTAATGCTGTTTGGAAAATATCTGGAAATATTCCTGTGCGTGAAGCATTGAAAATGTGAGTTAACGTGTGTATAATCACAAAGTTTTCAATAAACAATCCGGAAATTCATCCAAATCAGAAGAATATTTATTTTTTAGTTTACTGGCTATTTGTAAGATTTCGTTAGAACAAGTTTCGGAAATAAACGTCGTGTCGAAAGTGTTTTGGGAAGGTAATGATGTTGAATTTTGCGGTTTTAATTCCTTCGTGAGTTCATCCGCAATTCTAGAAAAGTGTCGCTTGAAGAGATTTGCCACTTTTTCCAGACTACAGGCTTCTCTTTCATTATCCTTTAAAAGAACATTCTCTACTAAGTAAGGAGATGATGTGGTTGTAATTTTTACGATATTCCACATTGATTTTGTTTTGTTACTAGCTTTCAAAATATCATGATTATTTTTAATTATTTTTGCCTGAACTTTTCTTAAGATTGTTTTGTATTCTCGGACAATAATAACCACCAATGACTTCCCATGGTTGATTGTAGTGATAATCTAGCCCCGATTGTTAGAAAGTACATTGGGCGCAGAACTATACATATTCATTATCATAACATATCAGGACGTAATAATACGATAGCATCTGCTGCTTCTATCCCATGAGAATGTTCATCGTCACTCAGTGATAAGCGAGAAAACGATCTTGTAAAATTACGCCCACATTACGCTTCATAAATAAAATAAGTATTTTAACCTATAATTTATGATTCATTGAAGCTTTATTATATCTGTGTGAGGAAATACAATGCTTAGTTTGGAAAAGTTGAGAGTATTCTGCAGTGATTTTGGATAGTGTGCGGAATCTGAAGAAAGTTTTCAAACTCCTGAAATACTGTTGAAATTTTGTTATGTTGATCATGATAATTCATTGTTGATGAAAATTTGCAGTAAATTTGTTTATAAAAAGTATTGAAATGGGTTTGTGAGAGAAGTTGCTGATTGATTCAGTCAAGACTAGCAAAAAACATAACATGTAGAATGTATATGAAAAGAGAAACTGCAAAATAATGTGCAACTTGCTGTTGAGTGTGTGTCTAGTGAAGAATGAGTAAATGAAGGCAGTTTTCAATTAATCAAGTTACTTGCATGTAATTGGTATTGGTCATCACAGATCTGAAAACCTCGGTTGGCCCTATTTGATGTCATCTTACAGTGTCTTTCTTTGGAGTTCTACTTCTGAATTTCAGAAGTTTTGGCAATTTTATTTCGTTCGGGGCTGTGTTACACACCAGCATTCACTGTAAAATGTAGCATACATAAGTGAAAAAAGTTGACGACTGTAATTTGTTCCCACTATTAGGCACTGCAATGTTTTGATGCATTTGTAGTTCATCAAATATTAAACTTTACTATGGTTTATGGAACTTATTTAATTAAAGAAATCGCTCACATTTTAATTAATAAAACAGAGAAAAAGATAATTTTTTATAATTTATTTGAAGATAATTGTAGAAGTTTGAAGAGAATCTGATGTTCTTTCAGGGATATTTAATTCCATTTTCCCCTCTCTGATTTCTTTAAAAAATTAATGTAGTGTTTTGCGTATTCAGAAAAGATTGTTATTTTACTAATTAATTTAATATTTGTCAAATGAAAAATTGATTTCTTCCGAGATTCAATTACATTTAAGTACAATCTAAACTATGATCATGACACATTTCCATCACAGAAAGAATTTAATACAGCGAAGAATAGCAGAAAACATAACATGTAAAGAATGTTTATATATAGAGCAACTGCAGAATCTTTATCTACTTGATGTTGTTAAATGTGAGTTAGTAAATGGTGTGTGTTTCAGTGAAAAAATAAAGGGAGTTTTTAAATAATCAAGTTCAGTTCAGTGTATTTTGGACATTACACATCATCCTCGGTAGGCCCTATTTAGTGTCTCTCACCATGTTGTGCTTCTGAATTTAAGAAGTTATGGGCAATGTTATTTTGCTCTACACCATTTTAATGTATATACTGGAATACAGTACAGAAGTAAATATAGTTTACAACTGTGATTTATTTGTTGTTACGCGTCAGCGTGACGTTGCTTTGCTTTGATGCATTTTCTGCGTAATTCTAATATTAATATTTGGCGTGGTGGGCTACTTTTAATTAATGAAAGTGCTCGTATCTTTAATTTATAAATGAAGAGAATAATCGAACTGCCAAGAATATGTAGGGAAAGATGTGTGTGTTTAGTGAATCTTTCATCCCATCTCTGATTAATTTCAAAAATTAATGTATTGTTTTGAGTGCGTTCAGAAGAATGTTTCGTTATTTTACAGCTTTAATATACATTTGACAAATGAAAAATTGATTGCTTCCATGATTCAATTACATGTAAGTAAAATCTAAACAAAAATCACGACACATTTCCAGTATTATAAATTATTGTAAAATGTATGAAGTAAGTTTATCACATTATTTCTAAATAAGATTTTTCTGTGTACGAGTTGTTCCAGCATTTGTCTGTAGGGTGCAAAATCTGCATGATTTAAGGGTGAAATCCCAAAATCATGCACATTGTTTAGATTAATTCTATTGTGTCATTGCAATTGATGTACATATTTGCCAATTCAATTATATGACATGCCATTAAAGAATAGTCTGCTGTAGAAAGATAATTTAGTATACAGCATCTTTCTATAAAAAAGGAATCAAGTAAATGCCACTCTAATTATATTGAACATTCTAAGCTTATTATAATTATTTTTTTTACTGCTGGTTACAAATAATTTCTATGAAGCCAGCTATGAAGCTTTCTATGAAAGCGAACGCAAAATGAAGCTTACTCTCAACCACAGTAAAAGTCTTGGTACAAGAGATTCTGGCATTTGTGTGAATTGATTGAATTGTTTTGGGGGCTTGGTATTTGTTTAATGTTATCTTATAATTCTCAAGATTGCAAGCATTGATGGTAACTGAGTCTCTTAAAAATGTCATTAATTTACATTGTCTCAAATTTAATAAAGATAATGGTTTCATTGTACAATAAATTAAGAGAATTGATTCAAGTTCTTTATTGAAAGGTATTAATTTCTAGTTTTGAAGACATATTTTAGTGCTCCACCTACATAAATTATATCAAATCAGATATTTAATACAAGCAATATTTCTCATTGAATATCGATAAGATATATGTTTTTAAAATTGAACACTGCTTATCATGTATGAATTGTGACACTTCCAAAATTCATAAATTTTCACAGTGTGTAATAATTTGACTTTTTACCAAAAGCATGTACAGACGAATACTATTTGACAAATATTATGTTTTATTTTCATAAGACTATTTTGTTTATTTCTAAATATATTTCAAATTTAAAAAAAGCATACGTACGTTTTTTAAAGCCATTCTCTTTATTATATTTCATGTCCTAAAGGCTACATTTAATTACAGGGGGTGGTCAGCAGGTGTGTGAGTGTGTGGAGGTGGTAGCTGGGGCAATTTGCCTCAGGCCCTAACTTAATTGGGGCCCCAAAAAATTTTCACTAATTACATTTAAAAGTATATTACACCTTATTCAAAATTTAATTCTTAAAGTTATTTTGGTAAACTGAGAAACGAATTCTATTTATGAATTGAGGTGAGGATGGAATTTTCTGTTTGAAATGAGAGGCCCTTGTGGATCAATTGTCCCAGGCCCCTGGTTTTCTCTGGGCGCTCCTGTATAATTGTATCTAAAACATGTTCGACCTGTCAAAGCAAAAATTATTGCATTTAGTCTTGTATGATCCCAATCATTTTTAAACTATTATTAATGTAAAAATTTCCTGTGTATAACTTGACACCTAAAATTTAAAATAATTCATAAACTTACTTTCAATTTCAGTGTAAGAATTAATGTTAATAACTGTTGAAAGATTTTATGTATCATGTTAATGACTACAGAGAAAGTGTTTAATAAACCCATGTGAAAAAACATTTTTTCAAACCTTACATTCCAAGGAAAATTAGAGTGTTCATGTTGTAATCCCACCGTGGTTTCTGGAGCAGGAATGAGGTTTCCAATAATCCACAGTCATTTAACTTTAACAAACTAAACATTTGATATCTAGAATGATGGTGCATGATGACATTTTACATGACATTTTTACAAGTATAACACGTGCGACCTTTTTTTAAATTAACTTGATTGGTTGACTCGATCAATTCGAACAATTTCAATTAATAAGCCGCCATGAATATTGATGCTGATGGCATCTTCTCTCCAGCTTCGCTCAGGAACTGTTCTTCCTCAATCTAGCGGGAGCGAAGCGAATGATTACCCATTGTTGTTGTTGTTGTTGTTGTTGTTGTTGTTGGCGTGGCAGTACAGCACGCCCAGCTGGTGGGGTTGTTGACCGGCTTCAAGGGCGGGTCGCCCCCGGACAGATGTAGGTTATCACGGCCGTACTCTCGTCTCTGTCTCGTCTCTGTCTCGTCTCTGTCTCGTCTCTGTCTCGTCTCTGTCTCGTCTCTGTCTCGTCTCGGCGAAGACTGATCAGAAATCATCCGTCTCCCGGATCAGGTGATCGCCGACGATCGACTATCGTAGGCGGAATAAGCCGGCCTATGGCAAGTGACAGCGTGCTATTGTGCACCGATAACTGGCTAATGCAGTTTGCGGCCAGCGCGAATACTTCTCGTCCCCCTGTGTCACTATGTCTCCTTTCGCGAGAATCTCATGTGATTCGGATACAAAACTCCCTCCGCGAGATATCTAAGATGAATTATTGATGGCCGGCTTTCCTATGCAAGATTTCTGAAGTAATTTCTGACGGTTAGATTTCCCGCTGCAAGATTTCTAAAGCAAGTCACTGTGAAAGCTGCTGTCCCGAATCATGAAGTCTCGGTATCCCCCACCCTCTTTTTCAGTGAGAATTCTGCCGATTTTGCGACATTGAATTTCGCGGAGCAAAGTGGGTCGGATCTTCGACCAATCATACTGTATCCATCCTAACAGCCAAAAAGTTGTCGTTTGCTGCCGCGGGAAAGCTTTCTCTGCGAAAACAGACGGTGTGACCCCAATTGCAAATCCGCACGCGCGCGCCGAAGTTCGTTGTGTCTTATATCTGTCTCCCCATATGGGAGTAATTGACGTCGGGTCTCTTTGACATGCGGTCGCTTGGGGGCGGGGGAGGGTCACCCTCTTGAGAGCTCGGTGGGACGTGGTTGTCGACAAAGGTTCCCTCCTTTCAAACGACACGGGGGCGTCCTCTTTCATTAATGACCCTCGCCTCAATAGAGCAGGGAAGAGACGCGGGCAGGTACGCCATGTCAACGGCCGCTGTGAAATCGCTGGGACCGCGATTTTATTGATAGATACTACTACGCCAAATTCGCCGCAGATCGCACCGTTACAATGTAATAGAACATTCTTGGTTTCTGGTATCTCTTGGAAACTTCGAATAAGACCTACTGCAAAATATTAAATCTAAAATTGAAGAAAATTTACATATAATGCATATTTTGTGTATTATAAACATGTGGGGAATTTAGATGTGTTTACTGCACATTTTTTCTTTTTTGGCTCAATTGGCTTTATTTTTTATGTAAAAATATTAATTCATAGTACAGAGTTTCATGGTCAGGACCAGCAATGCAAACGTTTTAGGAATCAAGCATATTTTTTTTAGAATGAGTAAATTATGAAATGAGAAGATGATTCTCAATTGAGAAAGTACATTCAATATGTTATCCTCTTTACAAGTATGTACTAAAAATAAAATTGTTAAATACAAATATGTGCCCAACACATGATGACAAAAGATCTTTTTCAAACTAAGAGACAATAGTGTTTGATAAAAAGCGCTTCTTTAGAACAGATAGTTTTAAGACAAGTAACAAATTTTGATTTGGTTGTCTCAATTGAAATTATATTTTCTAATATTTTTCAGTCTCCTTTTCAATGTGGAACGTACACATTTAAATAAATCCAAATTTAGTTCATAATATTGTTCAATTAAGGTTTACAACATTTCAATGACTCAAGTATAACTGAAACTATCTACAAAGTTAGTTTAAAATGAAGAAGAAAGATTGGTGTTTACAATATTAGCTAAATTAAAGAAGAACATAAAAATTATCAAAGTTCAAAAATCAATAATTAACATTGTACCCAATTCAATGTGAAAACTCACCTGTTATTTTTTACATCAAAATACAAATTCAAATGTATTTTAAAAAAACATTTCTCGTTGTATTTTTTGGATGATGTAAATTTTCAAATATAAAAGTCTTGTAAATTTAATGGACTTTACATTGTGTAATTTGAGTTTTTGTGGTAGGTATGTGCAGACTAAAGCAACTGGGTATATACACACTATTTCTGATTCTCCTTTTTTAGGAAAGTTTTGACACTATTTGATAGCACAGATCTCTGACGAACCACTTTTTAAAACTATTTTCATACTACCAACATGTTCCTTATTATCTGCTAAAACTCATTATTCTCCAATTTTTATAAATTTTGAAATATTAATTTTATTTTTAATGCAATCTTTCTTGACAGTATGTTACTATTTTAAAAGATTATTTCTGAGACTATGTGCAAAATACATGTGTACAGAAAACGATATTTACAGAATTTGAAATTTAGAGTTTGATCTAAGAAAATATAAAAATTCTTTTCTTTGATAGTTTGAGTTTTAATTTATAGAACAATTTTGATTGTTTTAATTTGGTTAATTCAGAATATCGTCACTTTCAGAAATTACTAAGGATTAACCATTTTTATATTGGCAAACCTTCTAATGTGCATATAATTGGTATCCCATGTAACAATGCAAACTTCATGCTGTGAGGTGAGAATTTTGTTTCTATACAAATTTCGATACAATCGATTTTTGAAGACTGCTGGCTTTGATTTTGTCACAAGTTAAATTACTATTGAAATAGCTAATGTGCTAACGAGCTTATGAAGTTCCAAAGAATAAAAAAAATATACATTAGCAAAATGTATATATAGAGATGTTCATAAACCTGAATTTACACAAATTTTTCTTTTAAGAATTAAACTAGTTACAAAATATTTCGCCTGAAATATAATGAATAACATGGAAAATTACATTGAAGCTATTCTCACAATCTAGAAAGCAAAAAATTGCCTTTGGAAACTGACTTCAAAAGTTCCACTGACCTTCATTCGAATTTTCCACCCCCTCTAAGAATCTGCGGAATCTAGACCACGCGCCGCGGGACCTTGACAGAGCAGCGAGCCCAATTGGAAGAAACGTTGTGCCTTACTTCTTTGAAACTGGAGGGCCGAATGGCGTAAGCGATGAATACTTCTGTGAAGAATTTCAGTAGTTTGTGGGCCGCACTTCTCAAATTATATTTTTTTTATTTTTTATTGTATTTAATTGTTTGTTGCAGTACAATGTTCAGTTTACAATAAAAACTTTTCATTTGTTAGATGACTTAATCTAATTAACTTAATCTAGGTTGCAATTGTACTTAATTAATCTTAATATAGGGAGAGGAAACAAAAGCACATCAGGGAAATTATTCAACATTTGCAAATAACTGGACGAAAGAATGGAGCGGGAATTTGTTCTTAATTCTGGTTTTGTATCTGGGATCTTTTCCGAGTCTGTAGTGAGTTGATGCCTTTATGAATGATAAGTTTTTGTAAAAGTTGTTTGATAGGAATGCTATTTGGTGTGTTATTTCATTTCTGTTTAGCTTGTTATTACGTTGTTTATTACTAATGAACCATGGTGCTCTTGTTATTGATCTTAAATTTTTGTTTTGAAACACTTGCAATTTGTTGATATTGGTTTTGGCGGCATTGGTCCAGATCGCGCATGCGTATAATAGTATTGGGCGAATGAGTGATTTGTACAGCGTTAGTGCATTTGACAGTGAGAGGTGGTTGTATGAGTTTAGTAGTGGTCTTAATTGGATGAGTTTGATTTTTGCCTGTTGTGCTTTTATCTCAATGTGTTGTTTCCAATTAAGTTTAGTATCTAAATTCAATATAAGATATTTTATTGTTTTCGTGATTGGGGTCCAATTTATAGGTTTATTATTTATAAGTAGCGGGGCTGGATATGCAAAAGGTTTTAGTGAGAAGGCTTTTGCTGCTGATTTTGAGGGATTTAATTTAATTTTCCAGTATATGCCCAATTTATTATTACATTTAGATGCTGTTGGAGCTGGAATTGGTGAGTTTCTAATGAATTGCCGGAGATATATAATGCAGTTTCGTCGGCAAATTAGGCGGTATTTATTTGATGGGAAGTAGGAATGTGTGTAGTGTATAGATTAAAGAGAGTTGGGGATAGCGGCGAACCTTGGGGGACCCCAGCGGCAATTTTATTTGGGGTTAGAACAATGGCCATCTATTGTTACTGATGCCATGGATGCTGGATGACATATTCTGTCAAATGCTTGTGACACATCTAGAAATACAGTGGTGGTGTGAAATCCCTTTTGGAAAAGCGAGAGTGGATGTGTTTCAGTTAGTCTCAATAGCTGGTGCGTCGTTTGAGTTAGGATATGAAATCGAATTGATGAGGTGAATTGAGTTACTTTTATATATATATAATATATATATACTATATATATATATATATATATATATATATATATATATATATATATATGTTTGTTTAGTCTGACGAGAATTAAATTAATTTTTCTAAAATTTTTGACATGATGGATAAAAGACTGATTGGTCTATAACTTTCTGCACGGAGATGATTTTTAATTCGTTTTGCTATTGGATGTATTATTGAGTGTTTTCATGATTGGGGATAATAACTTTTTCTTAGTATGGAGTTGTATATGTTTAAAAATGCGATAGCATTATTTGGTAATCTTTTGAGAATGATAGTATTAATTTGGTCATGACCTGGGGATTTTTTATTTGGCATTTTTTGAGTATTTGTTTAACTTCATAGGGAGAGATGAATTTCATTCTGTGAGGAACGCTGTATAAAGGACCGTTTGAAAATTTTAATATTTCATCATGTTCGGCATTATGGAGTCATTAGGAGTGAATGTGCTAGCAAAATGGGCTGCTAGAATCTGTGCTTTCTCCATAGGCGAATATTGTTTCCCAGTATCAGTTGACACTGGGGTAATGCTGTTCTTTTTTCTTAGAATTTTCTTTGTGAATTGCCAAAGAGAATTGGTTTTAGTATTTAGTCCCTCAAGAAATTGATTATATTTTTCTTGGTTGTATATACTGATTGCCTTTTTGGAGATATTTGTTAGGTCATTTAATTATTATTTCAGTTCTGGGATTTTTAGAGTGTTCCAAAGCCTTCTGGTTTCTTTATTAACTTCTATTGATTCAGTAATACTGAGATGTAGTGTTTTTTTTAGTTTTGTTCTGGTTTCTAATGTTGTATATTGAGAGTTATTGATTTTTTTATTATTATATTATTGAATTAAGTGATTGCTTGATTAATTCCAATTGGACAAATGAGGAATTGAAATTTTGGTATTGGTTTTTCAACAGAGTTTTTAAAATTATTCCAGTTTATATTGTAAGTATTCAGCGGGGAGGAGGAGGGGATGAGTGTTTTGTTAATTTAGTTGTAATAACAACTGGGATGTGGTCTGAGTCTAATTCATGACGAACTGTGGAGTAAAATGGGTCTTTCAAATTTGTTTATGCTATGTCTAATATATCTGGGTTTTCATTGGGATCATGGGAAATGTGTTGTTTCCGTAGGCGTAAGTATTTTAAGCTGCATTGTGTTTTGTATTCTATTTAAGTATTCACCGCAGGGTTTGTGGTCCGACATCCCCAAGCAGAATGCTTTGAGTTTAGATCTCCTACTATGATGAAAGGATTGGGCAATTGTAGTAATTAATTGATAGAGGTAGTTTTTATTTTTATGTTGGGTGGTTTATTCGTAGTGACTACAGTTAGTGTTTGATTATTGTTATATGTTTCATTTATCCCGATTTTTTCAATACCTGGAGTGAGTGGCAAGGTTATTTGGTGGTGTTGAATACTAAACTTAATCAAAATTAAAAAAAAAACACCTCCATAATTTTCGTTTCTCTCGGCTCTGATGATTTTGAATCCTGGTATGGTGAATGTTTTGCTTGGGCTCAAATGCGTCTCGGTGATGCATGTCTCGGTGATGCAAGTCTCGGCGATGTCTATCTTTTTTGCCTGTAGAAAATGCTCTAGTTCGTTTTTTTTGTTTACGATGCCATTTGCATTCAAATTGAGAATGGTTAATTCTTTATGGTGTGAATCTTCCATAACTGTTACTAATTGTGGAGGTGAAGGAGTTCTGAATACTTTGTATTATTGTTGGAATTAGCGAGTTGATGAGGTTAACTATGTGATTAGTGATAAATTGTGTAAGGTTGGTAATGAAGGAGTTATTGTTGTCGTATTGGTTAAATTGATTGTTTGTTTTTTGATTCTGATATTGTTGATAAACATTATTTGCATTCATTGGTTGATAGTGATTATTCTTTGTGTGAAATTAGGAATATTGTTAGTTGTAGGCAAGAATGGGAAGTTCGTTGAGTCTTGATTGGGTGGTGGCGTGCGTGGTTGTCAGGATCTGGGACTGGAATTGCTGTTATTTTCCACTATGTTCCTATAAAATGGACATTCATTAGACCTGAGGTCAGCCCTGTGCTTCCCCACGCAATTCTTACAAGGAGTTGATTTCTTTGATGAACAGTTTGCTGAAAGGTGGTTTTTGGCACAGAACACACACGAAACTTCGTAGTCACAGTTATTTCTACTGTGTTCAAAGACTAGGTAACGGTAGCACTAAATGGGACCTACAGTTTTCTTTCTTCTTTCCGTCTTTACTACGGAGTTGCAAATGTATTTTAATTCCAAAACAGTTTCTATTTTTTCGGTGCCGTTGAAGTCTACAGCGACTACTGGGATGGGGGCATTGTTCTTGATTAGTCTCGTGATCTTTGTATCTGATGGAAATTGAGATGCGATGTCTTCAAAAATTTCGTTTTCGGGAATTGTGGAATGAATGTTCTTTATCACAATTGAATATTTCTTGACACTGGGATCTGAGTACGTATGGAATTGTTTATTAGAATTTATAAAGTATTTAACTGCTGCTCTGAAGTCAGATATAGTCGTGAATTGTATTTTAATTTTATTGTGGTCGAGTTGAGTGTAAAGTTTTTTGTTAACTTAGATTTGATTTCCTTTATAAATTCGGTATGTTTGCTAATTCCTGTTAAATGGATAGGGGGGATTTTTTTTTACTTCTACTGGTACTTCAGGTAACTCTTCATTTAAAAAACTGAATCTATTTGACACATCTACATTATAGTGTTTTTGCTAGCCGTTATCGGTGTTCAGATCTGAGGCAAGTTCTGTCGAGGTCATGCGTTTGGCGTCTCGGTCACTGGCGTCGCCTCTGTCCTCGCGGTTTCGCTTGCCTTGCATTACCTTGTTTTGTTGCGTCACTGAATGGGTTGATCCGGTTGTTTGTTGTTGTGATGATACTTGCCCAGATTCGATAGGCGCCGACGATGATCCAGTCGCATGAGAACTGTTGAATGAGTGTTGTTGAGGCTGGGACGTGCTGTCCTCGATGTACTCCATGCTGCTGCCCGTAAAGTTCAGGCTGCTTTCTGCGACCGCCATGTTGGTTGGATATTCTGGATTGTAAATTGATTCTAGGGCTTGAGAAACTAAATGCTCTGTGTTAAGAAGATCATTGTTAGTCATAAATATCGTGCACTAACACTAAACACGCACTTCCGTCAACTTAATACTTTTTAGTACTAGCACTGAAAAAATGTTCCACCACTGTTCTGTGAAACGTGTGGAACGATGTTGCTCGGACGACAGCTCAGAGCGAAGTGCACTTCTCAAATTGCACGTTTTCTTGCGACGTGCTTTTCAATTTCTGCTTCGTGATGTGTAAATCAACTTTGGCTCTCACCGGAAGATGTAGATCAGGTATCCAGCAGTATGTAGAAATGCCTCCCGAGCCATGTGTCGTCACGAACGAGTGGGGTGCGGAATTGCAGTTGCAAATTAGCTCCAACTTGGTTTTTCAAAGTAATACAATTTCCTCCATCACTCGTATTTAGAGACTTTCTGGTGCAATTTATATAATAATTTGAAATTGATTCCAGGTCTTCCGTCTCCTCTGTTGACGAAAGCGTCTCGTTCGTCCAGATGCCTCTAATGAAATGGTCCTCTATAGTGGATCTTTGATGCGGTGCGTTCAGGTCGATCGAGATATCGAATATACTACGCCGATCTTTTCATTACTATGCATAGTGCTAGCGGTGTCAAATACTGCGCAAGTCAGTTGTTATCTTGATATGAGTGGGCAGTGAAGTACTTCACGAATGTGAATACGTGTACGGTTGCATCACACCCAAGATTTTTTTGTACATGCAAAAGCATAGATGAAGCATTGCTGCAATAAATCATGACCTATTCCGTATTAAAAATTCTGTACACGTTGTTTACGTTTTGTAAAAACTGAAATATAATTAAACCAAAGATTGGTCAATCATTTTTTTCTGAGCTTCTTCCAAAATTGAATTCTGTTGATTAGTTGTTTCTGTCAGTTCATGTTAGTCCGACATGATAAAACAATTAACTTTCCATTGGCATAATTTATCGAGTGAATAGCTTAATTCGATTTGGACAGAAAATAGAAGTATATTGCCTGGCAAATTTATTATAACCTGATTTTGCACAAGGAAATCCATTTCAACGTTAAAGGGATATAATAAATAATGTTTTAGTAGGGTCACTGCCTCATACCGCTTATTATCTATTTTCACTTTAAAGTATCCTTCTTTCGTAAAGGGCTTGAATGTATTTAGGTTAGCTCTCATTAAGAAAGACTTAGCAAGAAGTAGTATTGGTAAGTCCACTCTTCTTTTGATCATCTTCTTGAGCGGGTTATCAGTCATTAGTAATGTAACAGATCCGATATCAATTAAAGTTGGCATGTTTTCACCTCCACACTCTACTACAATCATTGGGGCACTGTCGTTGACTTTCTGGGTTGAACTTTTCATCTCCATTCCAGAGTTTTTCTTTGAAAGAAATGCCTTTCACTGAAGCAATCGCCACCCCCTATAAAAACTAATTGGATGGTTGGTTTCGGGATGACGAGGCGAAACAAATCTTTTCCGTTTAACTCTTGGATCTTCCATGAAGGTCTTGCTTCTCTAACGTCGAGTAAGTTGATTTGATTTATTGGATATTGTTTTCTTCGGCTGCCTTCCCCTCAATAGGCTTTGATGATACTGTTCACTTTCTCGTATATGTTCGTATATACGGAGTAATACGTAGCTTAGGGAAAGTTATGTAATGCTGCGGAAAGTCTATTTCGAGATTTCAACGGAAATACAAGTTTTGGGATCCCTTGATACCGAAAAGTTCTTCTTTTCAAAACGTCCGTCTGTCCGTCCATCTGTCCGTGTGTAAACACTACAAGCTCCTATACCATGCGTAATTCTTTTTTTCCAAATTGAAAAAAACCCTTTTTCTTTGTTATTTAAGGTCGCATCAACTTGTAGGACATTAGCGACCACTATTGCTTGCAACGGTTTGGTAACTGTGAGGATTACACGATATGATAATGGTAGCGGGTGAGAGGACAAACACAATACAACCATGCCCGAGGCGGGGCTTGAACCCGCGATCCTTCGGTCTGAGATCGCTAAAGCACTACTGCCTTAGCAATGTCGGCCACTAGATCGGCCACATAACCTTGTCCATTTGGCCTGAGTTAAAACTCTGCGATTTTGGAAAAACATTCATTAGTTTTCGGAGGTACTTTACATGAAGCTCTCCTGATATTTTCAAAATTTTCTAAAACGGCTCCATTTTTGAAAAAAAATCTTATAAGAATGGAATACACTTATAAAAGAATTGTATTCCACACCACAATACCATTTACTTTTAGCAAACCATTCACTGTTAGTGTCATTCGTGCTTGAAACAATCTTCCCTCCACTATAAAAATAGTAGTGCATTTCAAAAGTGTAAAAAAGAAATCTAAACTGGATTCATTGAAATACTACTTGACAATAGTGCCACTACTCGTCTGCTAAAACTGAAAACTGTGTGGACACCGTGTTGTTTCAGCGCTGAGGCTAATCCCATTCTTATTAAAATCCTACCTACCGTACACTGTTTTACTCCATTTTTCAAATAAATACTTTCATCTCATCCTCTATATTTTCTCATATTCTCTCTTTCTTTCTCTCCCTCTCTCTTTCTTCCTTTCTCTCCCCCTCTCTTTCTTTCTTCCTTTCTCTCTCTCCCTCTCTCTTTGGATCACTAAAACCCTCGCTATTTTGTTTCCTTCCTCTTTCTTTTCTTCTAGGTTATTTAACTCTTTCTTTCCTCGAAATTTAATACTATTATTTAATTATTTAACTTTAAAAAGTGATCAAATATATATGACACGCAAAAATTTCGTTCCTTTTTATTTTTATTTTAATACTTACCCTCATCAAATCACATTTACATTTCTCCATATGAGATTTAATGACATATAACCTGAAATGATTTGATTACTCTGTAATCTAGCTATTTGTCTTTAAAGCCTACTTTTACACACTCAATCATTTTTAAATAACATTTGGAGAACCTACCTCTCAACCCATATATCTCTTTTCTTACAATACACACGTGTGTGCATACTTGGGTTATTTTGCAGTTGTGCATTTGCTCATTTGTGCAACGTAATATGCATACGTGCAATTGCCCACATATGCTTGCATTCAAAATATAATTCATGTGATTTTAATTATATCTAGATGAGCTTTACTAATTTGCAATCTTTCTGTTTCAATTCATCATTTCTTACAACTTTCGCCATTTGTCAAGACATAATGTTATGTTGAAAGTGTTTCCGTTTATTTTTTGTATTTTGTGTGCAGTGAAATTGCTAACTGATATTGTGTTTTTGGCATAGTATTGTTATTTGGCCTTAAGCCGCCATCCCGATTGAGGTTACCTGGGTTTACTCATTCGCTTAAGGCGCATGCCGGGATGGTCTCTTGTTTGTAGTCCCAGGAATACATGTAAAAGTGCTTATTCGAGAATCTGCTTGGTAAGTGAAGTTTCTCTGCACATCTCGCGTTCAAGTTACCTCCGTTTCCCCCTCCCAAAACGTTTCCGAACCTGCGTTTTCCGGAGACCTGGCAGAGTCTGGCCCCTATTCCCGTGTCAGATGAGGCACGATCCATAAGGCTACACTAATGCGTTTATATTGGTTGGCAGTTCTGTGAATCAGGTTGCTATCGGTGTTTGCTGGAATAGTTTAGCAGGGAGATGCTCGTTTAGCTCGCCCGTCGATCGGCTAGCGCTTCTGGTGATCTTTCTCGATCTTCTCCTCTCTCTCGGTCTCTCATCGTCATTCTCCTCGGTCGGTGCTTTCTGATGTTCCTGTCTGAGTACCTCTGTGAGCGGGCGCAGGAAGCTTGTTCGCAGCTGTCCGAAGCAAGGTTGTTCGAAGGGTGTGCGTTATTTTTGTTGGGCCATAAAGTTTGTCAGGTAGGCGGAGGCTGATAGCGGGCTCAGCAGGGACTGTTGAGTTGTAATAGACCGCCGTATTGGGAATGTTGGATTCCTTCGGCTGGCGCGATGGGCAAAAGGGCAGCGGGGCGCGTATTGTTTGGTGTCTTGAGTGCGGTGGCTCGCGAAGGGTGGCAGGCGGCGGGTGTCGATATGACGGGTCAGTAGGATGTGGTCGCAGACTAAGATGAGAGTGAGCCGTCCATAAGCTGGCGGGGCGGCTGTCAGTGCGCGGGCGCGGGCCGGATGGTCGCGGTCGCTGTGGGTTCTGTTCGCAAGATGCAAAGAAGCCAGACGTCCCGCGAGAGCCGTACTGATGACTGGTGAAGATGAGGAGCTATTTCGAGTATGACGTTATTATATAAAATTGTGGTGAACTCGAGATATGGATTAGACGAGTTTGGAATAAAATGGATTGGCTCATTTCAAAATAACATGGTTTTACGGTCCTGGGTATTCGTGCCGACAGGGCCGAGACAAATTTCTTCTTTGATGCAGGACATAACAGATTCGTTAGACGAAGGGGAGTAGCGGTTCGACGTAATAATGATTAGTGATTTTGTTCTACAGTCTTTGTTGATATTGGTTTGCCACATGGCCTTTGATTGCCAAATTTGGGCAGAAGGGAAATAGATGCATGGCCATAATCTAGTGGATAAATAATTTTCTTGAGAAAACGGGTGGGCGCGACGTCAAAGCAGTCATGTGGTTTAGAGAAGTCTTTCGGTATCCTTGGACTTTCATCCGACTCGTGATTCAAGACACAGAAACCTTTCTAAGTGATGTTAGTTCGATCTAACAAATGGGCGATTTTGCATAGGTTCTAGAAGATAGTTTTTTTCTCGGGTAGTATTAGTCAGACTATTGGTTCAAGCCTTTGGCCGAGTGCTTGGGTAGAGCTACAACCATTTGCCGGAGTACTGATTACAGGTATATGTCCCTCTCTCCACTGTGTATGTACTCTACAACTCACAGCTAGTGGAACGTAGATATTTGTTGTTTTTCTTTTTTAAGAGTAGTTGACACTAGAATTGTCGTCTGTAGGCAACTGCAGATATCTACCTCGATTATGAAGCTATTTCCTATTGTGATTACGTAAAGTGGAACTGTGGCTGCTCTGTTTGGCTCACCTTGTGATAGGTTGTGGCTGTCCAGGTATATGTGCTACTTTATTACTGATTACTGTTGTCAGGGCATTACCTTTGACAAAACGGGCTGCTGCTTGTTGTTACTAGTTTGGATATTTCTTTGTTAATTGTAAATGAATTAGCTTTGACTACATGTATTATGTCACTTGCAAGAAGTTCAGAGCTTCTGTCAAAATATGGCATCCATATGATTGCATACTATTGACAGATTCATTCCAGATTGTTATGATTTTGGTATGTAGTGTGAAAGGATTACACTGTTTCACTGTGAATACGCGCGGTTCGGGCAGAGCGCATTCTGTGACGCATTTAGATCAAGTGTCTTCAGACTGGTCAACGGATTGCCTGAAGTTTTTATGGGTCTCCAAGACGCAAATGGGAATCGTAAACCTGTCAAGAAATAGGAGGAGGTTTCTGTTTCATGGGCTATAACTTTGGCTGAGTAATGATTTTCTGAGAGCGAAATTGCCTTTTGAGGTGGAATTACTGACAGAAAATAGGGTGATTGTAATTTCGTCTTTCCTGGGACTATACATAGTGCTTCCAGATTGCGTGCATTATTTGGGAAATAATATTAATCTCTGTATTGAACTACGAGGAACGTAAAATGCCGCCACGTCGATCTCCTTCATCGGCAATAATTACTGCAGACGTTGTAGTTGTTAACCTGACAAGAAGTTTTGTATTTTCAGCGTGAGTGTAGGGATGTTTTTAAGTCTGTTCTACAATGGGTTCCTTAACGCAACTGTTATGAATTAAGCGGTGTAATCGCGACGTAGTTAGGAGTTGGCGGTCTGTGATTGGAGTTCCCGTCGGTTGCGGAGAAGGGAGAAGTGGTTGGTGAAATGCACATGAGCCGTTAGTGGTGCGATGTGATGAGGCACTCTGCTACGGACATGGACTACTGCTACAGCTGTTTGATGTTTGGGGGTAAATCCGAGTTGGAGAGCTGGTGCCAAAATAGTGGACAATGCGTGGTATGCCATAAGGTCTGCTGCGCTCCGGGCATCCGCGCCACACGAAGGTGGGCTCTGTAAAGTTCTTGAGGTGGATGGATAGTGGTCTTGGGGAGTGAATTGACTAGCATAGGTACGTTTGCCATGTTGAAGGCTTATGGATTCAAAGGCAGTAACAGGTCAATGTCAAGATTGCTTGTATAACAGACAGCTCATAAAGGATAGCTTTCCGCGAGCGTCAAGTCGCGTTGAGAAGAAGTGTGCAGCCAAAGCTATATCAGTAGCATGGATAGAGGCACGTTTACCTACCAAGGGTAATGGTTTCGCTACAGGAATTAGCCATGCGAGTTAATTGCAGACATCGTATGTGTCGGATTCTGAACGTGTAGATATTTTAGCATTCGCAGACATTCTAGATATTTAAAGAACGAGTCTTTGCATGCTTAGGCAATTGTATTGTAGGCGGTCGTCTTGGTGCTGTGAATTAAAACACACACAGATAATATTTATCTAAGAACATTTATTTTGTTTTTAATGGCTACAACTAGAAAGAACATCGTTTTTTTATATTGATTTGACACAGTCGTTCGCGATCTTGTACTGTCGATTAGTTTTCTTTACAGATGCTGGGTTTCTCTATGGATTATTTATTGTAACTGTTCAGATTCTACTCTAGTGCACTGGCCGTGTTATGATGCACACGGTCCCTGTCGCTGACACAATTCCGTGCGAGACCACAGGCTGCGCAGACACAATTACTATGTAGACGCACAGCTTCACACGCGCAGACAGAGTCCTGCACTGCAGATTCATCAGATGGCAACTTTACAGCGGTCAACCTCCGACTTAAGGCTGCTGTTGTCATGTTACTGGCACAGCTGATTGACAGGCAATGCGCACTCGATAAAGAAGCAATCGAGCTGTGACCGTCGACTGACTCTATTGCGATATCATGCTGACGGACACTGATGCAATACTCACTGACTAGCATACACTGACTGCTCGTTGCGCTGCTTACTGCCTGAGTCTGAGTATAGGCGGGACGCCGCGGGGGCAGCGGCGGCAATAGCCTGGCGGGCGCCCATCTCGGACATAGATCGGCAATTTTGCTCACATTTCTGACGTGAATAGCGAATAACCGGAACCGATGCGCATTTCGGGGAGGCACGCGAAGATGAAGCAATCCGCGGTCAGCAAATCGTGGTAGCAGATGATGCAATATGCGATAACGCGATATGAGTGGGGTACATTCGGAGAGTTATAATTTCTGCTTTCTCGGGTGTTGCATGTTATATATGTCCATTTGTGAAATTTATATCGCACATTTATATTAAGCCAAATTCCATGCAAGTATCTTTGCTAATGTTGGGAACAGGGCAAGGTTTATTTGTGCAACTGTGTTGGCATTGTGTGCATTAGAATTATTACTTGTGCATTTTTTGTGCTGCCTCTTCAAGGCGTACAGTAAGTTATCTGCATGGGCTAAGAAGTAACGCAACAATACTAGCTCTTAAGAGGTGGGAGATAACGATCAGACAAATGCAAAATAACAAGTAGATGTCAGAGTATCCACGTAGGGAAATTATTATTTGAAATCGTTAAAATTGGAATTGGGAATTGGTTAAAATTGGGAATGAAATCCATGCAGGCGGTGCGTATGAATTGTTCCTAGGCCTGGTTGGGTGTTTTCATTATTTTCGCGGATTGGTTGTTGTGGATGCAGTTTAATCATTTTTCGATAATAATCTTCAGCATCCGCGTTCACTTGGTAGCAAAAGTACACATGCATAATGGAAGATAGTTAATCTTAGTCCATTTCATCGTTGTGCTCAGCGTTTGCTCTGAGGTCGGGGCGGAGGTGGCGCTGTTGTTACCCAAGCTGCGCTGGGCCATTATTTGTTTGGTAAGGTGTAATTCGGGTGCAGTTAATGGTTTGCATGCGCACACTTTCCGGATGGGTACTGGAGAAAGGCTCCACTGCTCTCCACTGGCACGCCTTTTCTCAGTGGCGGCGAGCCAGTGAGGAAGTGCAGGCGGGCCGGCCGTTGGGGCGACGTGCGAGGTCGCATGCGGTCGGCATCCTTTGCTCTCGTGATGGCTTCATCACTCGGGACCGGGTGAGCAGTCGAAAGTGGGCACTCTCCGCTCTGATCAGAGGCCCGAAACTGCGGGAGCCATGCAGTCACTCTAAGGTCGTAGGAAGGGCAGCTATCAGCCCGCAAGAATATAGGGAGGGGCTGTTCTTTATTATTATGTGAGTTATTTATTATTATTATTGATTAATTATTATTATTATTTTTATTTTGAACAAATTAGGTCTATAGGCGTTCAAATTTTTTTATTTAGTTCTATGCCCACTTTGACGATTTTATTAAACTGTTGTGTTTTTAGCTGAAAAAAGAGATAATATTGTCAAGCCATAAAAATTTGGTTGAAAATGTTGCAATGGTCGACAGGACCCAGTAGCCTAAATAAATTTTTTTTAAATGATAGACTAACGATATTCTCTGAATGTATTTACAGGGGTTGTGTCAAAGGCCTTTAGCTTTGGAGCGGGAGCACGCGTTTGCATTAAGTCCTCAACAGGTGGGCATTGCCGTTGCACTTGAGCAACACCGGTGATTTTTCCGATTTTAATCGTGCACTGGCAGAAATACTCGATAAGTATTAATAGTGTCTTTAACTCTTTTGAGAATAGAGATTTATTTCATAATTAAAATTTATGGAAATTGAGAAAGTTGTAGAAGCAACTTTTGGGAGCTGTGTTTTCACGAAAGAACAATTTTAGAAAGATGAAGTCAAGCAAATAGAGTGGGCTAATATAAAAAAATAACAGCAATAAGATTACTCTGCTGGAAGACGTAGCCATTGATAGACATGCTCGGAGGAGATCGTCGTCGTACGACGTATGTGATAATGATTGTTGAAACTGGTATTTGTAGGACAGGTGGGGGCACCGTGGCATTTCACATGAATGGGGGTTGCATTGTCAACAGGTGGAACAATCACACTGTGGTCAGTATTGCCAATGAGATCGCTGACACTAAACAGAAAATAGTAATCTTTTAAAAGTGTGGGAAGAGGGTCAAGACATTTCCGAGAAACCAGGAGAAGTGGATTCTTATCAATAACTCACAATTTGTTTTATGTTGATATTAAGTTAAAAATCGTAAACTTGCATGGGTGACCTTGGAAGAGGAAAAATAAGGAACCATGCTTAATTTTTGCCTGGTTGAGCAGGAAATCAGAGTTTTGTCTATATTATGGTGACATAAGCCGATCTGTGTTCAGGACCAAAGAGTAGGAAAATCATAAGTCTAGAAAATTAATCTAATTTGTAACAAAGGAATGTGGTCGCACGACCCGGGGCTCCGGGGAAGCGGGCCTGGACAGGTCTTAGAGGCTAGCTGCTCTAAGAGCCGACTAAGTCAACCGTATAACCAATCTTGGAGACGGTGGTTTACGAGAAATGAGGATTTATCACTCCCTTGTATGTGATGTATTTTTATATGTAATTGTCACCTGCCTCAATTTATTTCCGAAGGTTTCATGACATGGCAGCACCGGGACGATGATTTCTTTATAGAATTTTGAGTATGCAAATATGCGTCCGCGTCGGGGGTAAACGCGAAAGTATATCCGAGAGATACTACTGATCCGTTGAAAATATAGCAACGAAGAGTAATTCAGTAAGGTAGTTTCATTCGTAAAATACTGGTTGAAATACATGGTTGTCCTTTCATGGGGAATAACGGAAGTGAATTAAAGAAAAAGCTTAATCACGGTCTCTATGAAGATGCTAATAATATGCATTAAGTTATTATGTAAATAATAGCATTTAGATGTTTACGGTCAATTTCATTTTTTTCGAGGTTCATTATGTAAGAGTTTACAAAAGATTGAAAATATTCTTTGTGAAGGCGTATGAAAGAGATGAGAATTGTCTAGTACTTTTCCTGATAATTTTTATTGGTGAAAAGTTGGATAGATGTTGTATAGAGTTTAATTTTCATCGTTTATTGTAGACTGGCGCAGAAAGCTCTTGTTAGGAGTAGTACAGGTACACGGTGCCGAATAAGATTTTCTGAAAAATTCAGGAACGTGTGGGAGTGTTAGTGTAAGCAAGATTTATCTGTAGTCTCATCTTAGAGGAGAGAGAGAGGGGGGGGAGGGAGGGAGGGGAGATTTTGTTCGATTTCTGACTGATAAAACGGCGACAATGCTCAGTCTTAAATGTCGCTATTTGGGGTGGGAAGTGTGCGTATGTTAGTGGTAAATTGCACAACAGAACACACGAAGGTCACGGATCACAGTCACCGGACCACAGACCGACAGGAAAACGCCATGTTAAGCATGGGTAGCCTACAGGAAATGCAATAGGAAGACGGTTTCCGAATCCCTCAAGGATGAACATCTTCATTTCAGCTCCATGAAGAGGAGAGCGTTATGAGAAATAGAAGCGTTCACAAGTGGGGCGTCTCATTTTGAGGAATTCCTGTTAGTTGCTTAAGCACATCTGTAAGTCTGCACTTGCTAAAATTGAGCGTTACCGAATAAATTCATTGTGAATTAAATGAATGATATGAAGTATCGCTTGCATTTCCGGTGTCCGGGAGAGAAAAGTCTGGCGGTTGGTTAGAAAGGTGTCGTAAAAAGCCGGAGAGACTTGTGTTTTGGACGCGGCAGCTGAAGGTATGTGCGACGCAGTTTTATCTTATGGCATAGCCTGTCGTACAAAGTCTACACGATTTGTAATGTAGTATTTTGTGAATAACTTATAACTGATATTTTTTTATTTCCCTAGTTCTGTATTCTGGCAATTTTATTTCGTTAATTGGTAAGTTGTTAGGGGCTGTGAGGATGACGGCTAGGCGAGCGAAACCGATCTTAGGCAAATAAATTTTTTTCCGGGGAGGGGCACCATTTAAGTTGTACCATATTTAATGCTGAAACTCTGTAGAACTGCATAATTTCGGGTCCTTTAATTACAAAAGGGGGTATACTATGATGTTATGTTTTGGGTAAAGTCTGTAATCAGCTAAGGTGGTATTATTGTCATTTAATTTGAATGTTTTTTATCCTAGTTTTACTAGGATTTGGAGTCTTCGTCATTTTGTATAGTTTCTTCTGGTGTGGTATTAGTAATTCGTTTAAGATGCTGCAATAAAGGACATCATTAGTTAAGCGGTTCAACGGTGCGTTGGTTGGCTGCTGCTCAGATGTTAAGCTTTGAAATATTAGGTGAATTTCTAATTCGGAGTCTAATTTCCGCATGCCAAAGGTTAATTGTGTTGTCATATTGATTTTATTCAGCAGAAGGGTGGATAGAATCTTTACAATTAGCCAATACATTTTAAACATTTACGTTTCTTTGTTTAGCTTTTGTATGTAATGTGTGGTTTCCGGGAGTTCATGTTGTGATCCAGTGGATTCCTGAAGAACATCCGTTTAGTTTGCTTCGGAAATTGTTGTTATGTACTGGAGAACGAAACTTTGAAGAAAAAGAGTGATTATAATGCTCGGGTTGAATTGGTTCAGGTTGAACTTTTTTATGCGCTAAAACGGTTAGCAGTTTATTAGATGTTTCCAGATGATTTTGAGAGTCATGCCTCAAGGCAGGCATTTGAATTTTTCATGCGAAGAGATTGACTATATTATGGCAAAAGTCGCTGGGGTAATCTTGCAATGAATAGAATGTCATGGTGAATGTCTGATGTAATGTGTAAGTGGGAGCTTGGCTTTAATAGCACTACTGTGGAGAATTTGGAAGCGATGAATCGGCGTATGCTCGTTTGGGGAATTTTGCCTTTATAAACGCGTCTATGTTCAGACGGGACTTGTTGATAGGTGAGTAAAATAAATAGTGGAGAGGGGATCGTTCTTGAGTTTGTAGTCTTAAATCTTTCACCAAAAGCTAGAGTTCAGATTAAAGTAGTAGTGCAGCAAACGGACTTCAAGAATTTTATTTGATGATTTTCGTGAGAATTACAATGGTACAGATTCGCGTGGAAATTATAATATGATGAAACGTCTCTCATAGCATGCCTTAGGAAATTTATTTTGTGATTACGATTTGGGTTTCATGAGGGAGTTTGCCGATTTTGGGAGAGCGCGCTGGATCTTCGTACTATTTTTTAGATCCATGCAAGAAGTGGCTAGCTCTAGATTTCAGTAAATATTGAAGTTATTAAAGGTATTGGCCTTGTTTTGGTAATTTTTTAAGTATTTTTCTAGGTATTCTATCGTGATCTTGTTAAAGAGTGGAGACAGCACAATATAACGTTAATGAATCTTCCATGTTTTCGGACGATGGGGTAATGGATATACCGAAGGATACACTGGTCTAATTGAGGATGAGCTTTGGTACGATTTGGAGATTATTTTGTAGGCATAGGATTGAAGGTATAAACAAAATTTGGGGCTCATGTTGGTAATAGGATTATTTTAAGATCACAGATTATATGATTTTCATGGATTATAGTATATATTTGATCATATAGTCAGTACTCATAAGTGATTCTCTCAATTCTGATAAATCTGAGCCTAGGTGAATTGATAAGATGGTGGGTTTTTGGGGATATTTTTTGCTATAGATATCATAGAGACAGAAGGACACGGCAACCTCGCTTTTCGCTTTTAAATTTTGACATTTTAATTTTATATTATCATGTTGCGTAGTTTCTATACAGAGAACGGCAGCAATTGGATCGACTGCAGGGCGGATTTGGAACGCCGGTGTGTGTTAACTGGGGGCAGCGGGCACCAGCTCTGGGGAGAAGAAGACCTTGGGTTGATTTTGGGGACGCAACGAAGGTTGGCCGCGTTTGAATGTGTCAGCAGGCAGAGGCCGGTGAGGTTCCGTGGAGTACAAGGGGTGCCGGGCCGCGGTGGCGATATATTTTTGGGGTTGTTCGCAAGGTGGGAGATTGATTTGAATGTAAACAGGGGGGATTGGGTGCATGATGCAGCACAATTCGGTCTCGGCGAGAGAAACAAAGGAAAGGTTCTCTGCACACCAGCGCGTCGAAAGGGGAGGTCACCCCAAGGTAGAGCCTCGCGCTGTTTTTTTATGTCATCGTCTAATTGCGTCCGGTGTACAAGCGGGTCAAACGTTCTTCATCCCAAAAGAGAATATTTATCTCAAAGCCAAGATTGCAGTTCACCGTCCTCTGACGATAGGGGTGGCGGGCCTGCATCCCGGGAGGTGGGTGATCATGCACGTGCTAATGCCATATACTATGCTAACCGTACTTAAAGGACTTGCGATGCACAAGTCGGCTTTTCGTATCACACGGGAGTAATGAAAACACGGAGTAAGTGTTCTGTGTTCGCGTCTCTTTTTATAGGGCAGTAGAAAGGGCGCAACCTTCTAGAAGCAGTGTTGTGCAGAACTCGTAACGGCAATTTTTTGTGTTATAACGCTTTTGTCACGCCAACTAGGTTTCGATAAGGCTCCGCGGCAATGCTGTTCGGGATAGTGCGATTCTGAAGGAATCAAGGGAGCTCAGGATGCATGCGGGAGGGAGGGAGTTTCGAATTTCGGTGATTCGGTAAGATGCGATGGCGCTAAGAACAGACAGAGATGAGTAATATCTGAGATATTATCGAGATGGGGAATGAGATGAGCTTATGGAGATCGAGTTTTGAGATACATAGGAGAGGGCTTGAAGATGCAAATGTATGGCGCTATAGTGCATCGGACTTCGTAAATTTACGGTGAATGCCCAGATAAGCAAAGTCCGCATCTGGACTTCGAAGAATGAATTGTAGATCGAGTGAGCCTGAAGGACCGGCATTATTAAGCTGCGCTTTAGGGTGAGAAGCTCTAAATGACACACGGTGCTTTGTCGATATAAGGATAGGCCATGGGTATGGCGTTACGGCGCATTGCCTCTGAGCGGGTGAAATGGCGTCGGGCCATCGTCGGCATCGGGGGGTCAGGTATCGCACGGGGGCGACAAGAGGGTGTGCTTGGGTGTGCATTATGAGGAGCGCCACAACGAGGGGAGCTGTAGGGCGGCGGGGGAGCGGGGAGCTGTCCACGCGACGGCTGCGAAGCTGAGGGGCAACGCACCGAAGTAATGACTGGGCGGGGCGTCCAGTGTTGCGCCCAGTGATTGTGGCGGGGGGCCGGCGCACTTGATTGCAACAAAGTAACATTATTGGGTGTTGATTTGTCTGGCATGCAGTCGCTACCCTTGGCAATAAAGCGGATAAGGTATTGGGTTTGGTGAGAGAATATATGTGGCTCTTTAAGTTTTAGACACAAGAAAAAGGAATGTAAGATGTCTCTGGTAACCTATATACTCACCTATATGATTTTCTTATTGGTTAAGTGTAAATGTTTAGAGTGAGTGTTTGTTTGTATTGGGCCTTGAGGCAAATCACGGCATCAAAGCTCACGCACAGGCGATGTTACAGGGATTGAGATGTAAAGTGCGCGGGTTGGAGGTTGTCGGTGATCGGACTCCGCGTGGATTTCGGGCCTTCTGTTGTCCTAACTTAAGTGTCTATATGATGTTTTGCTCTGAGGGCGGTGTGAAGTTCTCTTCGTACGGTTCGCGCTCAGGCTAATGGCAGCGGGGATACTCGAGAGGAGGCTCTGGGACTGCGATGTGTCTTCAGATTACGCATAGCTTAATCGCTCCCTGGTTTCAGCATTCAGGGCTGGGGATTATATTACTAATTCCTGGTCTAAAACGCCTCTCTTATCATGATGCTGGCGCTCGGCAAGTCGTTTATCGTGACCATTTAGGTGGAATAATGGACTAACGACATACATAGAGGTGACAATGTTCCTAGGATCTGGGCACACTTTCAGATCCTAATTTAAACATTACACACCTTTTGCGTGCTAAGCTATCGAAGTGGATTGGACACAGAGATCAGAGAAAAAATTAAAATATAGACAACTGGTTCTTTGATGACAACATCGATGCTGGTGGTCCAAATCGCCGACGCCTCTTTGGGCCGCCGAGTCCTCATCAGAATTCCGAAGAGCTGTGGCCCGGCCATAGAATCGTAGCTGTGTTTGGGTGGATTTGCGATTCCATCGGGGTGCGTGGGACGCGAAAGCATGGAAGTGGGGCGAGGCATACAAATGTGGTTGTCCACTTGTAGATGCGAGCAAAACCGTGATTAGCGAAGAAAGAATGCGAGCAGAGCCGATTAGTAATACGTTTCTTACGTATACGCTTATCTTACGTAGTATATGACAGTAATCGAATCTCGGGGCAAACTTTCCTTGGCCTGAAGTTCGACATCAGGTTTAAAATCGGAGGAAAGTATTCAAACTTGATGGAGGATGTATCACATTGATTCACCACACCTTTTCGATTCGGGCTTAGCTGGGTAGATCAGTGGGGAGAGAATGTTCTTGCGCCCTATATAAACCTTATGCGTCCTCTGCTTGGATTTATTGGGTGCTAATGGATTAGTGGTCTCCGTCGAGCTTGTCCGGCAGTGAATGCCATCACACTGGCTGGTATAGGTCAGATCAGCACAGGGCGCCGTACTGTTGAAGTCACGTAGGCCGGTGGCTGGTGAATGCATGCCTGGTTTCGATAGATGCGAGATATTGTAATAAGATCCTATAGACCGATATTTATCACCTATAATAGACTACTGTCCCACCAAGCGCAGTCTTCACTCAAGGTCATGGGCCATCGTACACATACCATGGGTTATCCATCGTCCAGGTATCCGTAGGTCTACTACAAGCGCTTCTGCTCAAATACAACTCGTGAGCAGGGGAAGGACCATCGCTGATGGGGCGTAAATTACGGCTTCTTAGACGGGCGGCAGGGATTGGGAGAAGTCTCTCCGGAATGGTGGAGATAAGGGGAAACCCGTTGAGAGTAGAAAAGGCTGATTTCCGATAGATTGCGATAATAAAGAATGAGACATAAGAGGATCTGGGTCAGACAAGGATGAAAAACGTTCGGTGTGGTAGCTCAAATCTTTCGGAGTCAATATGGGGTTGCGAAAGTTTACATACAACATCTGGAAAGACCCAGGCGAAGGGGGGACGGTCGCTTGGTTCAGGGTTAGGGGGTAGGATGGCAGGGTAGGTAAGGCGCAGTGGTAATGACCATCCCTGTGGTGCTTGGTGCGGTGATAGGGAAGACTGGGATCCCTCAACTCCTGTTAAATTTGCTGTGAGACAGAGCAATGGAGAAAGAAATGGGATGGGGACTAATGGGGGGAAAAGTTGTTACTATTTTCCCTAAACAAGCAAGGGTAACGCTCCGCCCAAAACTTTATAGGTGACAGAAAGTTAATTGTAGATGAAAGAATTAGGGTAACGATATTTTAGGAAAGGGTTGGGACATATGGGGAACTGGGAAATTAGGGAGTGGAAACTAAGCAACCGGGTGTATCTTTGAGCGAGCCTAGACTGGAGAGAATAAATAGTTAAATAAGCTAACAAATATATAACTTAGAATGCATAGTTTTATTTTGACGTTAGTATAACAGTTGAAGAACTAAGTCATACTGTAGTTCATTGGTAAATAAGTGGTCATTACAATAAAATAATAAAACGTGGCATAGTAATAGACATTGAGGGGTGAGGAGAAAGGGGGATCTCCTTGGCGCCGGGTTTGAGTTAGGTGCTGGAGGAGGGGCAAGCCTGAAGGGAGCGCGGGGCGGAGGACGAGGCCCCGCAGAAAAATAAAATAGTTAAAATAACGTCGGATAGTTAAAATGTACTGGGGCTTCTGGACGGCAAGGTGTTTTCCCCTTCAGGGCGTTTTTTTCTAAGCGTAGCTTGTGGTCTTTTGTCCGCGGTTTGATGCGATGGGAGGAGTCATTGGGGGTGATACCAGAATTCGAAAGATTGAAAAGCGAAAAGGAATGTAAGGTATTGGGTAAATGGTCTTAAAGGGCTTGGCCTAGCCACTAGGATCAAGTAATCTAATGTTACGTTTGTAATATTATGATTAAAAGTAAATAAATAATATAAAGCTCCATATCTTGTGATCTCCGCCTCCAGTCTTGGTTTCCTTGACAAGGTTCTTCCGGGGACGTAAAATACCTGGAAATTCGTCAAACTTCAATTCGGACTTCTCCACAGTGAAGTATTTCTGGTGGATTGTTCGGAGAACGGAAACTCCTGTATGGAGCAGGCTATAACACCGAGGGTGGGTTCTCCAAAATGGTGAGTCGATGTGCCTTCATGTGGCGCATAGGTGACACGGGGGAGTCGTCTAGAAGATAGCGTTTATATGAGAGAAATATGCGCGTTTGGAGGCACTCTAGAGTTCACTAAACTGATAACGTTAATGGAAGTAGGGTAAATCTTGTAGAAATTTAAAAAATGGGGTTCGAATCATCTCCTGTTCATCTTCTTGGGGTTGTCTCGTGACAATGGCATCCAACACCAAGATTCATCATTTATTGGGCGGCGGTCGTTTAGTGTGATTTGGTTTTGTTGGAATCGTCACAGACGCGGATGGGTTGGAATACAATGGACCGAAATTATCGGACTCAGGACAGCAAAAGCTCGGCCACGAGAGAAGAATTGGGATTAGACATGATCACGCCAGCAAATGATAATCAAGCCTCTTTTATCAAAACGTTCATTTCGTAATGGAAACAGTGACAGAATTCGGGAATTTCTAAAGCGTCCGAGATTAAGGTTCCATTAAGCTTATAGGTCTTTTCATATCGTGGCTCTAGAACAAGGGAGATAATTTTTCAGCCTTCGGTTGTCATACTGCGTTATCTCCGCAGGGCATCGTCGCGGCGGAGCTCTCCTATTTAGCGCCAGGTTGCAAAACGGATCGTGACGGGAGGGAAGAAAGGTTTCGCCTGCACTGCTTTTAAGGTAAGAGATAGCAAAGACATCACTTCCGTAGCTTCTAGCACAGGTTAATTCTGAATGAAAGAACAAATCTTCTCTCATGCAAGCTCTTAGCTTTTTTACGAGAGCGTTGGGTATTTACAGCATTATCTGCTGAGATTTAGTTTTTATCTGGTCATTTCTGCCAAATCCTTTATATTGAACACGTTATCTCAAACCAATGATTTGCTTTAAGGCATGACGATTGACTATTTCCTTTACATAATTCAAAGGGGGATCCATCCTGAGTTATATTTACATTTAGAAGCCTCTAGTTTTTCGCAATAATCACTAGAAATATAAATTCGTTTTCATTCCATCGAATTTAATTATAAAAAATTCATGGAAACAAATAATTAACTTCCATCATAAAATTCACTTGTATTTCAGCTCTGACCCGTTTTTTCCTGGGTGTGCACTTATTTATTAATACTGATGGGAGAATCATAATGGATGCTACTATACAGAAATATCGTTCCGTCAATTAACTAGTGCTTGTTTAACAATTGAAAATAACTAAAAAGACATTTTTATAGATTTTTAAGATATAGAGAGCATCCCAAATCTCATGATTCCAGGGCGTTAGAAACTGTTTAAACATGTCTTATTACAGATCGGGTTTACATTTCATTCTAATCAGTAGGGGTACTGGTATTCTGTTTCTTTCACAACTGTAATGTAAATTGATAGCTTCATGTTTTGAGGTAGGTCCGGGAAATTTATATTTGAATGGCAAGAAGAGCATATTTTAAGATGGTGCAGTGGCGGGTTATCGTGACTTTGTACTCACTATCGCGCTCGGTGCATAACGTATTGATCTATGCTGTTTGAGGACCTTGGTTATTTTATTGAATTTTTCCAATCCTGGGTAATGGAACTAAAGGATAGTGTAGGACTGTTTAATTTAAAATGGGGAGAAATTTTTAGAATGGAAAATATGTAGTATTGTGAGGGAATTTTATAATACGATTGGTAGTAGTAATTGAATATGGTGGATTGTGTTACAGGAAATTGAAATATTGAGAATTTACTAGTGTACTTAGGTATATTAATCATGAAGGGTGGCGAGTTTTTCATTTAATTACATGTTTACGAATATTGATATTCCTCAATTATAACCTCAATAAAATCGTAGCTTTCCCCCCTTTTTACTTCGACCCTGACACTCCAAATGGGGTTTTGGGCAGCTGATATAGTAATGGGAGGTGGGTGGTTGAGGTCATTAGCTTATCACTGAAAATAGAGACAATATTTGAGTTTTTCATATTTCCAAATGGAACTTTTTTATGGTTTGCCTACTATTAGAATTTTCGAAGATGGAAATTTTTTCTTCTGATGAAAATAGGTTCTGTCAGCATCTGGTTCCAATAGTAAAGTGTCACTATAAATTTTTCGAGATAACATGATTAGTTTTTTCCGAGCATTGTTGGAAATTGCAAATTTGAGCAACTATAAAATATATTTAACTCCGGTGGGTGGCATGGCAGGAGCACTTTCTAGGGCGAATGTATTAAACGGGTCACTATATTTATATTGATTTACATAATTGTATTGAACAATGTAGTGACCGTTTTTTAAAAAGTATAACAAGAGAGGTTTGTTACGCTTTTAAAGAATTTCACAAATTCAACAAATGACACGCAAGCTTTCAGTATTTTTTAGATTCTTAACAAATTGTAGTAGTGGTAAATATTGTTTAATGAATGTTTCATAATTTTGTATATTGCCAATAATTTTTTCAGCACCATGAGAGAGCTTGTGAGCAAATAGATTATGCCCACGAGCATCTTCGGAACCAGCGACCAGCCAAGCTCCCAAGCGCGGAGACCGATCTGGATCATTTACAATCCTGACCAACGGGTTTATACGGTGAATCGTAACTATCTATACTGCATCTAGCGCCGAAAGAACAAACAATGATGATTGCTTTAGAGATATTAGTAGAACAAAGAATCCAAAAAGAGGATGGTGACGATCTGATATAGAAGTTGAAAATACCAAAATTACATACCGTCGCTTCCAGTTTATTTATGTTCATATTTGTATTTGATGATGGAATTTGGGCTGCCAGGGTTTTTTCAGAATAACGTTCTGGAAGTTATCATTATTTCTTGCAGTAAAGCAACAGAAATTGTGAGAAAGAAAAATTTGTCAACGAATAGGTTTTACACTTATAATAATAATATATGAATAAATAAAATAATATAAATTATAATAATTAATAAAATGGTGATTTCGAATTTTAGCAATCAGAAGCGAAAATCAAGAATATGTAGAAAAAATGGTCCTTAGGGCGACAAATATATAGGTGTTGTGGTGCGTTATTCGTTGGCAATTTTTCATGGAAATAAATTATAGAACGTTGTCATTGGGCAACAAAGTATTGTAGTTATGAAGAGAGCTTTCGATGGCTTAGTCCATCTATCATAGTCTGTCTGGTAAAAAGAAAGAAAAACAAAAACCATAAAACTTGAATATTCCTGTCCATTTTAAGACAAAGAATTAGTTATAAGGGTTACAAAATACTTTACAACTTTCTTGAAAATAGTATTTACATTGCTAGAAACAGGTGAGAAAGAGAAAAAGTGGGGAGGGGTACAGTTTAATATCAGGAAATGAAATGAAGATGATTTTTAGAAACATGGTAAAATTTGAAACAGAAAAAACATAGGAAAATGTCAGTTTGAGCCATTGCCTTTCTGCTGGATGGCAGACGCACCGAAACGGACTGGTACTGCGGGGGTGGGGCGAGCAGGGGCTTAAAGTACCGGCGTGGAGGGTGGAGGATGGGACAATCGGCTGGGTTGCGGGGGTGCGGCTCGTCATGTGGCTGCCTGGCGGGGTGCGGTGTGGGAATGGGTGGTCTATTCGTAATTTAAGTAAAGGGGTACTGGTGATGTATGTTTTCATTCAGACCCGTTAATTATTAAATGAATATGCTAGGATTTTTAAGAGATTGTCTGGATGTGGTAGTTGATTTTGAATAATTTCAGTATCGAAATGTCTGTGTGTGGGAATTGGAAATTGTATCGGGCTGTCTGGAGTAAATGATTGGCAAAGTGAGATTTGTACAGGTGTTGTGTTTCTAGCATTGTTTTAGATCGGTGGTTCTTGATTCTGGTATTTGAAGTTTCTGCTTGGTTTGATCCAAGTATATGTTAGGCTATCGGCAGTCGTGCAATTTAGAGAATAGACGCGTTATTTTTCTGAGCAGATGTCGTGTGTTTTTTGGGGGAGAGGCATTGTTTTTGAGGGGCATTCTGTGATTTGAATGAAACATTGATTACTGCTTTGTGAGCTCATGTAGTGTGGGCTTTTTCTAAATACGGGGTAAAATAAGGTAAGCAGTGTACTTGTCCGGTGTTTTTCTGTAAGGGATGAAAGTGTACGTGTACATTTACTGTTTTTGTTTGAGCTATTTTGGCGGCGTAGTTATGTTGGTTATGGAGTTCACTGGTGCTGTAGACAGGTTAGAACTAGCAATGTGTTGTATGGTGTGGAGCTTTTCCAGAAAAGAGATTTTGTAGAGGGGCCTAATGTAATGCTGTGTATATGGTAGTGGGAAGGCAGAATGTTTCCGCCACTGTTGATAGGCTGTTGTGAAGAGTTTGTGGATGAATCCGTGTCCTAATGTTATTTCTTCACTTTCTTATTATTATAGGATTACCCCCGGACCCACACACACACAGGCACTTTTATTCTTATCTTTCCTGTTTTTGAATGTTAATTTATATTTTCAAAAGTTGTAATTATTTGTAACGTTTATTTTAATTTTTGTTGTTAAATGAGAAACGATCAGTTCAACGTTTGAATGTTTTTGTTCTTTCGTCTCTTGTACGCAGACCACTAGATGATGATGGCTTAAGCCATACGGAAAACTGACTTATAGAAACTACTACTTGGTGTGGCAGAGACCGACAACGATTTATAATTAGCTTTCATGACAAATACAAGTGTCCATGAAAATCCTGGTTTAGGACTAAAGATTTAGCTATAAGTACAGGGGGAGAAGTCTGTGCGACTTCAAAAGACCACTAAGTTTATTTATTGATTTACAAATGTTTCTAAACAAATTTTTTCTGAGGCAAAATTAATTTCAATTGTGTGTAGAGTTTTTGTAAATAGGTTTTTTGGGCAATTTTGAAAAACGGAATTACTGCGAAAGATGGTGGCCTAGCACATATTATTTACGCGTTTTTGTCATTACATAGCTTGGAGAAATAGAACTAGGACTAGTTGTCCGCTGAGACGAAACCCTACATTTCTTATGCTTTAATTTTGTAAGTTTTGAATATGTTTTTGCAATTTTCAAAAAAATAGGGGGAAGTCAGGTCAAGAATTGGAGCTTTAGAACTTTCTCTTAAACGTTCTTTGCAGATCTTTAAACGAGACAAAATTTATATCAGAAGCGATTTGGATCGCGGTTTTGAGAAAATTTTGAAAATGTCATTGGGGGCTTGATGTGAATTTACGCTCAAAATAAAATATCCGTTTGAAATTTCCAGAAAGAGGAGATATTTCATCTGCGATGAGGGAATATTAATTTGTGAAGAAGATGGCCGGAACGATTTAGCCGCCTCATCAGTTAGCCAGAGACCGGACAGAAACAGAAGAACGTGAACGATTTTTAACCGGTCAATCGACGCTGTTTTCGGTGATCAGAATAAACAAAATATCGGAATTGGGTTACATCACGAAGTTAGGATTGATTCTTTTTTAATAATTTGATAAAACGGATTTATCTTATTGATGTCGGGTTGTAGAGCCCCGAAGAATATTTTTTTTCTGGTGAATTTTTTGGCCTTTTTTGGAAAGCAGGGTTACATATTTTTCTCGTTTTTTAAAAAGAATTCGTAAAAGCGAGAAAGTAACTCAATTTTTACTAAAAGTGCAATGAAAGTATTTCTTTTTATGTTCTGGTACAAGTAGTTGTAAATTCACGGAAATAAAAATTACATATAACTTCATTTTGGAACTATATTTGGTATTTGATTTCTGCAAAAATATTTTTACAAATTATTGTTATGTCTGACGTGGTAATATTGATAACTTCGATGTTTTTAAGCATTACTGCGTTTTGTGGAGGCGAAGTGATTAAAATGATTTCGAATGTATATCAAATTCAAACTCAATGTTTTCTTGAAAACTTAAGTGAAAATTGTAACAACTCTAGAAAATGTTTATCAAATGAAAGCATGTTGCATCCATTTCACTTCAATGACATTGAAGTCGGATTTAGTTATTGTAACAAATAGGGGAGTGAACTTGGATTAAAATGTGAAAATTAGTGGATGTAGACAGCAGTATTTTCTCATCGGATAAATTTTTAGAACTTGCAATTTTGAAAACTCTGAAGTTGTTTCTAGAAAGCCGTGATGATAGCAAAATTGTGTGTGATGCAAGATATAGATGTGCGTGAGAGAACATGTAGAATCATAATTTTGGGTGTTGGTAGTAGAATAAAATTCTAAAACATCATTTCGTGTGTGAGTCGGGCCGAGGAGTAGTGGATGGGTAGAAGGTGCAGATTTCCTCAGTGATTTATTTCCTTATTATTGTCTGGTTTTACATGTATTTTTTCACAGTGTCCTCATTAAAAATATAAAAATGTTGGTTGCACCGGGTTGTTTTTAAGGTTAAAAAGATGAGACTAAAATTTCAGAAATACTAATTGTAAAGGAATGCCTGAATTAGATTTTCACAATTTATTCATATATTGGTTTTAAGAGTGTATGCGATTTTAATTTGGCATCGCGGGAACAGAGGGGGATGCCAGAGGGTAGAGTTGTGAGACGAAAGTATCGTGTGTGCATGTGTGTACAAACTATTTCGAATTGTCTTGAGTTTTATGCAACTTTATCGATCATCTTATTTGCGAATTTGTTTATCAGAGAAAGAAGGCTCTATGTTACATGATATGTGTCCAACGAAATTTGGAAAAAATGGATACTGTGTGATATAAAAATTTCAAAATTTGTACTGGCATATGAAACTTCTAATTATCTTTTAAATGACGCTTTTCACAGGTTTGCGATAGGCTAGAGAGTCATCATTTTTATTCTGTGTTACTAAGGTCGTGACCGAAGGTCCTCAGGAGTTTGAGGACCCGGCGGTGACGGATATTGGTCATATGTTGCATATCAAGGTGATTCACTACTGATTCGAGAAGAGAAATTTTCCTTATTTAAAATGGTATTTAGAAGATCAAATTTGAAATATAATTCATGTTAGTAGCAATTTATCAAATGTTGGGTGTATTGCGCGCTTGGTGGGTGAAGTTATAGGCACAGTTGTTACATTTTTTAAACAATTTTCCCCCTAAAAACGGTTGCCATTTTTTATAAATTTGTCTGCTCGTATGTATAATAAACGAAAAAGTTGGTCTCAGAATATTACAAACTACAAAATGAAGGGTAGAGGGGTGGTAGTTAAAGAGACGGGCTCTGATAGCTTCCATTGGGCTAAGCAAGTCGCTCAAGCGGAAGTCGGCAGCTAGGGAGGCTGCGTTGTATATCCCGAACGTATTTGTTTTTGATTCCTATTCCTATTTGTTCCGATGAACTTTGTTTTGACAAGAAGGGAGGGTTACCTGCCTGTCATCAAGGGTGCTAGTCCACTGAAATAGCAAGTGTTTAAACTACGATTCTTAAATTCTTTTCACCCGATAATTCTGTGGGTGGTGATGCAAGCAAGCTGAGGGAGGCAGGCGAATGACGCAGTATGTATGCCAACGCGTCAAAACGGAACGTAAAAAAAATCAATTAACAAAGTAGGCTATAAAGCCAATATTATTTAATTTCTTTTGACAGAAACGTTAGTAAATTTTGCGTAAGTTGTGCTTAAAATTTTAAAATTTTTGCTTTTTTTACGAAGAATAAGACATTGTGTTAGAAAGAAAATGCAGGGAATAGTTTTTCTTAAACTTTTTTCACATAGTACATAAGAAAAGAAAATGGACTCCACGCGTAGTGGAAAGAATTCTGGAGGAGCCTTCGGTACAGGTCTGCAAGATATTTTTTCTGTGAAAGTCTTCTTGAGAGAACCAATCGGTGGTGGTTATAA